>JBAHVQ010000506.1:1053753-1083513 GCA_036872915.1 Nanipora kamurai
TCAAGCTCGCTCACGTGGTACAATTCTGTGCGTCTGATTGAACAATTTCCTCATGAATTATTAATGAGTTTGAGAATTGATGTTTAAGGACGAGAATATTCCTTTAGCAAAAACTTTTGGGTTCATTGTCTGTCCTCGTGCCACTCCAAGCTACCTCGCACGAAAGCACTAACCTCATTGAACTCTGCTTAGATCTCAGAATAAACCGAGCAGAAATGCTTGTCCTGTGAAAGCTGTTTCTATCAAATGGCAACGGTTCCTCAGGAACAGCTTCCGGACCACTTTTAAACCCGAACTCCTCTTTCTCTCGAGTCGGTGTTAATCCAAGACATTCAAAGTTTTCCAACAAAAACTCCTTGCCATTTTCAATTTCAGCTTTGCCAACTACTGGAGCAGGTTCCGCAGAAAGTTCATCCCATTTCGGAATGATTTCCTTGGTGAAAAGATCTTCTTCGTCAGACATTGAGTCGGCTGCAAAAAATAAGACAAACATACGACGATGCATCTTCATAACTTGCGTTTACTTATTTTTAAGATAAGAAGATTCGATTTAGGAAAGGTAATAGTTTTATAAAAGAAATTTAACTTTTTCGTCAGAACGCTAATTACTTCTGAGGTTGCAGAAGATTTAAATTGTCCGCGAACTTCATTAAACATGCCAAGAAAAGTTGCTCAGGTATTTCTATAAACGACGCTTCAGGTTGTGCATTGCTGTAATGTACAGTTTTACAAGTCACATTGTCTGGTAATCGTTAGTTTTTTACGGTTAATTGAAATTGCGTGTACCTCATTTGACAGTTTAGTGTACAGCACGGCTGGAAATTTTACAAGTAGTGCATTATTTTGGTATACTCGTAGGTGTGCCTTTCATATTGGGAGACTGTCAGGCGACTTGACAAGATGTGATAACTGTCTAAACGTCGTCGATAGAAAAATTTGAGTAAAGGTATCTAAGTGTTTTCTTTTGATTATCTAATGACTTCTTAGTACCTGTTTTTTCGTCTGCATCGTCTCTAGACGTCGTCTCTGTCATCTCGGTGTTCTAAACCATGAGAACAAGAAGAACAGCATTAGTTATGTTTGGGGAACATAACTAATTTTGATGAGAGATCTTTATTACGTAAAAAGAGACGAAGTTTGGCATGCAAAGCGTGAGCTGGCTGGTGTGCATGACGTAGGGTCACACTGGAAACCACGCGTGCGACTATCGTGGACTAACCTGACTTTCAAGATCTTTATCTTCTTCAGAATCTTCACGAATTTTCACATCGTACGGTCTAAAAATTTATACAAACAAAAAAATGTGGAACTGTTACCAGAATTTGTGAGTAGACATTGGAGCTAGGAACAAGCAATAAAGGCGTAAATTAACCCTTTTTTCTTTTGTTCTTTGTTCTGTTATTGTTTTATGCTTTGTTCTTCCAATTGTTCTATTGTTATAACTTGTTGCGGTATAACAACACTATGTAGGAAAGGACTAACGCAGTGTGTCCTACATATCAGACACTAAGAACAAAAGAACAAACAAGAGAACAAAGAACAAAATAAAAAACTTTATGCGCTGAAAGGGTTAAATGAAACTTGACGGTTAGGAAAAAAAATAGAAAAAAAGACGAAAGGTTATAAGTTCAGAGTACATAAAAAATAAGGAAATTGGAAAGGAAACGCGAAGATCCAATAGAATGAGCACAACGAGAATCAGCAGAAAGAAAACGACTATTGGAGCGAAAGAAGACAAAGGAGAAACAGTATAACGGAGAGTAAGGTAACTTAAAAAGTTTTATCTTTTTAGTTAAATGTGTACCTCCATGCACGAATATTATGAGCGCGTTGTTTGTTTAGTTTGTTCATAAACTGGTTTAGAATTTTAGGGCGATTTTACTGTTTACTGAAAAATTCGATTATTGGTTCATTTATAATCTATTTTTGTTTTAATTTTTGAAGAAGTTAAGCACAAAGAGTTCCGATTTTAAATCAGCATGAACTCACTTACATTCCTCCATCTAGTAAATCCTCAGAGCGCCGTCGTCCCAATGAAGCAAATTCTACTTCATGGATAACTAAGTTGTCCATGGAGTGGC
Organism: Nanipora kamurai; assembly: GCA_036872915.1. Lineage (NCBI taxonomy): Eukaryota > Metazoa > Cnidaria > Anthozoa > Scleralcyonacea > Helioporidae > Nanipora > Nanipora kamurai. The sequence goes on from JBAHVQ010000506.1 coordinate 1,055,835, forward strand.
CAGGTCGGATTTCAAAGTATCCGATTTCGTCAGAGTCCGAGGGACTTCGTAGGATGTCTTCAAGCGAACGTTTTCGGAGAGGAACCCTGCAGACTTGCTTAATAATTTGTGTTTGTTTTAAGGTCTCCGGGTTAGGCGTAGGTTTAAGGTCGGTGGTACTAACGGTGTTTAACATTTCTTGTTGATGGCTACTTTCGGAAATCTCTTGAAAGGGGTTGCTTTAAACGAAATTACTTTTAATCAAACATTCCATCGTTAAAAAACTAAGCATCAAAATTACTATTAATGAATACTGCCGATATATAAGTTAACTATGGTATAATTGTCAATTTATTACTATCATCTGTCAATTTATTATTATCATCTGCCAATTTTACAACCAACAGTTATAATTGCTTGTACTAATAGATATTTTCATTATATTCATTATCGAACACTATCTTCCATTGACTTTCTTGGTCATCACCATCACCACCCACACCATCTTCAACCATTACAACCTAAATGACACACCACCTGTCACTATTTATAAGGCCTGTCTCGTCATATTAAATGTCGCAGAGAAATATCCGGCAAGAAATGTCTGCATTTCGTCTGAAATGCTGTGATGTAGTGGTCTCCACACTGAGTTCACACCTGGAAGACTCAGGACGTTCAAGTTCTCGATCGCTTTGTATCTCCAAATAAATGAGAAGAACGTGTTGCCTTTGTATCTACAGCAAGAAACGGTAAGACTTTCGCGTCTTCTCGGATAACGACGTTAAATTATAGGTCCCCCGGTCTCCTTATCAATTGGGCCTCTAGCCTGTAAGGGAAATCCTGTCGCCTTAGGGCGAGAAAAGCGACATAAATAAAAAATATTTTGGCTGAACGTGATCATAATAAACAATGATATCATCCAAAATTCACAATGTTATGTAGCACGCTATATCAATTTACAATCTTGCTTCGAAGGGAGGATGGAGAGAACCACACGTAACCCCTTTAAATGTTGGCGGAATAGTCTCCGATCATTCGTTACTTTTCCCCGAAAGAAGAAACCCATGTTAGTTAAGTCCGTTTAACTAGAAAACCATCGAACCACCAGCAGTCGCATCACCATCATTTATAATGACCCCCAAAACACAACCATATTCATCTTTTAAGTAAAATATGTTATAGTTTTACGTATTTAAAGCACCTGTTTTCGTTATCATCACTATAAGCTCCTTTATCCAATACCTTACCAACGGTATCGTTGTCCGATACTTGGTTCAAACTAGCAATTTAAGTTAGATTTGAGAAGTTAATTTTAAAAGTTAAACAGTTGATCAACCGCTTTACATTAATACACCACATCTATTCCGATAGACGCCTCTCACGTTGGAAGCAGACGGGAACCTCCAGTTTCGCGTTCAAGTCTCCAAAGAACGTAACAGGCGAAGTTAAAATTTACGTAAAACACGTGCAAAAATGGTGACGACCATTTTCTGTATTTAAGGAAGGAAGGAATGAAGATAAAATAAAATACATTGGAATTATTGTCGATCGGAATAAATACGATATGTTTAATTATTAAATTATTAATAGACTATTTTTTTACCTTTTCATTCAAACTTTGCGCATGTCACAATTAAATAAATGTAAAGATAAATAAAAAACGATCAAGCAGTTGTGAGAATGAAGCACAGGGTAAATTCAAGGGCTCTGTTTTTACAGGACAAACGTTAGTTGGCACGCTGTTCTTTCACCCTAAAGAGATAATTTAAACCACATACCTTGCTACCTCGCCATCTAAATCCTCTTCCGTTGGATAATATATTATATCCTGTTCTTCTTTACTCTGAATATCAGTCTCTTTTGCCTGCTCAGTTGAGTCGTGGACAAGACTGCTCTCTGTGTACGTTCTTGTCTCGATAGTTTGAATGAACGTGTCGCTTCCTCGCGAAGTAGTTACTTTAGAACGTATATCTTCCACCTAAACGACGAAAATTTCCTTCTTAAGTTTACTCCTTTAAAGGCATGGTTTCACGACTCCATGCACGGCTGGACGGTGGCACATATTCTATCACTTTAATTCAAGAATTGTACTGTTGAATAATAATGTAGGCCATAGTAAAACGCTTACTGGTAATGTAAAAAGTCGTGTTTGATGTGACTCCCGAATACCTTGAAGTTGATTAAAAAAACTCAGTTATCGTTTCATTTTTCACCTCACTTCTCAGTGTTGGGAAATCAGATCTAAAATTCGTTCTAGTGATACGATGATATGTTATATCAAAACAAAAGAAAATAATCGGGGTAGCCCTTTTCATCATTTTGTTACCACGGTCGAACTCGTACACGAGTTTCTAATGAGGCGTTTTCGATAAGGCTTTTACATAAACAACAGTAAATGAACTAGCTTTACTCTATCAGCATTTAGAATTCGTAATCGTGATCAATTATGATAATTCAGAACGAACAGTAGCTGGCAAATTACTTTCCTTATCTCTGGTTCTTTGTGTTTTTGTACTGCTTTAACATGCTTTATTGTGTGATATTCGTTCTTTGTACACGCAAGAAGCGATCAGAAAAGGCTTCAGGGGAAATAGCTTTACTGGACGACATGAAGAGGTCAGTCAGTCCTTTATCTTAGATTTAACACCTCTTAGCTTTACGGTTCGGTTCTTACGGGAAAACTTTCAAATTTGACAAGTCTACAATTGACGTTTCGCGAACTTGCTTCAACGCCCGTGCAACAAAAGCTCCTAATCGAGGTTGAAAATGACGTCGTAATGCCTTTACGGTTTTCTTTCATGGCAATCCTCGATATCAAGCTGTCGTCCGTGATCAATGAAGCAGATTTGGGAAGTGTCTATTGTATCTCTTTCCACTTACCTTATTACATAAACCCTGGTCTTTTTCCATCTTTAGTAGAGCAGCCTTTGCATCTTGAAAGAAAACTTCCTGTTCTTCATCATGCTGCGAGATTGAACACAAGGATAAAATGGAAAAGTAATACAATAAATTTGCTAAACCATTTCTGATTTGTACATTAGGTTAGCAATTAACTTGGCAGGGGAAATCGAGTGACCAATGCGGAAATACGCGAGAGAAAAAAAATCGAAATAATATGAGTTTGCGAAGCTAAGTTATTTTCTAGTTATAGGGGGGGGACAACACGCAATCAAAGTGAGAAAAACAGAATATTCTGCCAACGTTGAGGAGTTGGAAGGCGACGCAGTTGCACAAAAAAAGAAGCAAATAAGTACATGCCACAAATTATGCGCTTGGGAGAAAATATTCAGATCTCGTCCCTCTGAACTACCAGAAAGAACATATAAAGGTGTGCGAACTAAAGTAATTAATTGTGTATGCTAAATAAAAACTATTTCTCGTCCCAGAGTTATTGACTGACGTAAGACTCTGGAAACGAGGAAGTTGATTACCACGACGAAGACGACCGTTCGGCCATTCACGTCGGTTGGTTTTTACTTACCGATGCGCTTGAAAAGCGTTTTTCTGATGGCTAAATGAAAGAGAATCGAACGCATTTTAGAACACACAATCCAGTAACTTGTGAATTATACTCGTTTTGTCTTCGTGGCTTGTCGTGTCCTTTGGTTCGTTTAGTGTCTCACAGGTGGTGTCTAAATGTCCGGTGCCCTAATGTGCCGTGCCGTGTTGTACTGTATTTCAATTAATCGGGTGATGTTTTTGTGTGGCCCTATTACTTCTGATTTAAGGCTACGCGGTACTTCGTTTTGTAGGACATTGTTGACTCTGAACGAAGTTCAGGAAAGCTGCAGCGAACAGCGACAAGTTAGGGCTAACGTGAGCAGGGATTAGGTAGGGTAACGTGGTAAATTTTTTTTTTCGAGTTTGGGTGAGTTTAACTTTGGTGATTTGAGAAATCATATTAGATGGAGTAATGTGAGTAGAGATTAAACGACTTAAGTTAAGCTGAGCTGTGTAGTGAAGTGAAGTGAAGTGAAGTGAAGTGAAGTGAAGTGAAGTGAAGTGAAGTGAAGAGAAGAGAAGTGAAGTGAAGTGGGCTGAGCTAAACAGATAAACTAATTTACTATCGCATGTAAGTTGCTAATTTAAGACCATCTGTTGTTTTGAGTTTTATCATTTTGTTCATGTTGCTAATATAGGTATCTGAATATTTTGAAATCTGTGTTTCCAAGGCCTTCATACTCATACTGAAAGCTGAAAACACAAACTTACAGTTCTAACTAATACTTGAATATGTCCATGTAGAGAAGTTGGGTCAGCGGTCATGCGCTTCAGTTCTAAAAAGAAGTTAAATCAGACTATCAGCTTCCAAAATATAAGAAATGAGGAAAAAAACATAACTTCTTAACTTAATACCTAACCCACCTGACGATTCGTCCAGCGAAGCATTAGGAGAGTCAGGTTGAATTTTCAGATTTACCTGGTTAAAACGCTAAAAAATTTTGAACCATAAATAATTTAAAACAGAAAAAGTGGTAAATACTTCTAGAAATAATTTCGCCCAACCCACCTCCGCCCATTTCCCGGCTGGTTGCTGCGGAGCTGTAATTGTAGTAGAAGTCTCGATCGTTTTGCTAATAACCGTTGACTTGTTGTTGTCGTGGTTCGCAATCTAAATGAAGAACCGAAGTTGACGGTGTTATTAAATTCTCAACCCCCTGCTCCAAGTCAATCTCCCTAAACGGTACCTCTACATTTTTAAGCCTTGTTGACCTCTTTTGACCTCACTTAAGGTCAATTTCCATTCAGGCAAATTTGATCGCACGGTCAAAATCGCTTTGATCAAAGTCAATATTAATTTCGTTCGTCTGGACAGTCGAACAAATTCCGACTCTGGTAGACTTTCGCGCGCTAAGAGGTCATCACAAAATTATGATGCAATTTTGCTTAAGGTGGATTGCGATTAAGTCGATTTTGATCGCGCAAACGAATACGCCTGACGGAAATTTTAAAAACCAATACCTACTTGCTTTTTTGCCCAAGAAGGAAGCTTTCCCATACTGAATCTGTAGTCGTTGTCAGGAGGTGAGGCTAAATACGGAAAATTAAAAGAAAAAAGATAAACCAGAACACCCGAGCGACAAACCCCCAAAAATATAAGGAATTCAAAATCAAAACCTGCAATCAAATTCAACGTCAGTCGCCCTTCGAAAGAGATCCCGGAACAAACGTCAAAATGGGACACATTTGGGAACTAATCCCTCCTCTGGAATCGGACTTCTCTATAACCGCCGTTTCACTATTATGCCATGGTCCACTTAACAGAAGTCATAATAACTACTAGGATTGCGACGAGAGTAATCTATTCGACAAGAAAAGTTCAAACGTACGTGGAATCTTGAATATTTTTTCCGTCTTTACTTACAATCACCATTTTCAATCAGTGACTTCGTTGCCGTTTTAAATTCTTCGCCATTTACAACACCATCAATCTGAGACAAGTTCTTCACCGTGAAGGTCTCGCGTCTGGAAATAACATTATCAAAAATTAGGGCAAGGAAAAACGATACCCAAAACAGAGTTTTCAATAAGTTTTATCGGAGGTGAATTTGCCCCAAAGATAGCTATCTTTGTGAGAATATGGCTTCAGCTAATTAAATCGCTAGTATAGGCTGTATTTCCCCCTCAAAGAAATTACCTGTGGGGTCTAACAGTATCGCTGCAAAGGAAATATTTCAAATATTTTTTAGGAGTGTAAGCTTAAAAGCCTTCCCTCTCAATGATTTGAGACCCACATCCATGTCGTTGCCAGTCAACATTGCTGAGCTTCCAAAGGTCACAAATGATCAGTCATGCATGTAGTTTAATAGGTCGTGAACTGCATGCAATTTAGATAAAACTCGTAAACAAGCACAGTTGCGGCAATCACCAACCTTGATGGCGTTTCAAGCAAAATCTCCTCCTTCGGACTCCCTTGGTCTGATAATTTTTCGGACATGTTCTAAATTTATAAAAAAAATTATTAAATTTATTTATTTACTAAATTTATTCAAAAAATAATTTATAAATAACGTTTCATATGAACCACTGATCTCGGGGGCCATTTCCGCTTACCGTCGACCGTAGAAACAAAATGCCCTGGGTACGAAGTTGAACGAAATAATTACCTGGGAAAAAGCTGAAGGCAGTTTCCAAACAAAAATGCACCTTTAAAATTCAAGTAGAGAAAAGTAAGGTCATGTGGATTTTTTTAAACCATTATTTGCAGTATCTTGTCAAGCGACGTCATTTTACAAAATTTCTAGTTTTGTGACATCAGACGACATGCCATGAACTCCACTTTATTCCTCTTTGATACCTCATAACTAAAAATATTCTTACCCATCTCCAGAGACAGTTATCAATCGTTTGCAGTCCACAGAAAATTGTAAACCAGTTACAACTTCTAAAAAGGTAATAAACTTGATTAAGCGTGTGTAGAAATATATCCTCCGAACAACGGCAGCGCCAGGTAAGCCTGAGTTTTCTTATAGTTATCTATCTAACAACAGTAAAACTTTTTGGACGTTTCAGTTGGAAAGTAAACCTTTCATAGTTTGGCACGTCTTTTGCACATTCTCACCTGAATGTCCAACCATTCCAGCAACACATTCTCCCAGTTCGAAGTCATAAAGACTTAAAGATTTGTCAGAACAGCTTGTCGCAGCATAGAATCCTGACCTGTCGAGCAACACCTGTTGGAAGATACGCAAACTAACTCGTAAAATTTCAAAACATTCCTAGTTAATACAACACAGAAATAAGAAGCTACACTACTAATTTTACTTTAAAATTAGCTCTTCGCATAATTTTTTGACTTGCAATTCCATTCTGTCGAGTAATTTCTCTTCTCCCTTACCTTCATTCTCTCTCCATCCTTTTTTCTCAATATCCTCTCCGTTCCGCACAGCCTCTTATCCTTTCCTAAATATATCTCCTTCACTCTTAAATTTCTCTTTATTAAGAACGCAAAAGGATAAAACAACATCGACAATATTTAAAAACAAAAATTTTCAGTCCAGGCGATCGTCTTCAGGTGTCAACCTTTCACATATTTAGTGTTTACGTAATTGTTAATTTTCGTACATTCTGGTTAGAGCTCAACACTTCTGGCATATCCACATCTAAAAGGTAGATAACCAAACGATTGACCCTCCTGAAATGAAAAATGTGATCACCAATAGATTGAAAACATTTGTTATACAGCTTCAATGTTCGTTTAACCTTGTACCTTTTTAATACCGACATGTTCATCCAGCGAACATGCATTCATAACGTAATGTTAGATAAAAGTTCTCCATAAATTATCTTTTTTCCCCGTTTGAACTTTTGCTTTTTGTTACCTTTGCATGTCCACGTTCTTTTTCAAGTCTGACAACTTCTTTGTACTTCTGAGCCTTTTTAGTTCTCCCACAGTCGTATTAGCTAAGTACTGTACTGCCTCTACAAGAACTACGGAAGTGGTACCACGTACTGAAATTCTAACCTTCAAGATAAGCCCGTCATCTCCCATAGATCCTTTAAATGACCTAATTTGTTTTCCACTACAGATGTCATACACTCTAAACACAAGACGAAAAAACGTGGTATCGTCAGCCCAACTTTATGATCTAAATTCTAGCGTTTTACCCAGCATGCCATATTTTCCCCTTGTCTCTCACAACTTTTTCAAATCCGCATAATTTTTCCGGCAAACGGAAGACATACCTCAAATTCCGGTCTTGGCCAGCGGTTACGGCATACCTTCTAAACGATAGTAAGATAAAGAAATTTGTAAACTACAGGCCATGCGCATGACTAAATAAAGATTTTTTTTTAAAATAGAAAAAACAGTTCGCCTTTACACCAACTAAAACATTTAAACTTACCTCGAAGGATGAATATCCATGTCATAAAATGTGGTTTTCGTCGCCACATTTGTGTACCTTGAAAACTGTAGTTCTGGGTCCTGACAAAACGGAAATAGGGGACGTGAAAAACTGAAGCCAAGGACATAGTTTCAGACACAATTTCGAAATTAATAAAAAAAAAACTAAATGAGAGAGCTTGTAAACCACACTGGAAATTTACCTTTTGCGCTGACCTAAATATCACTGACTTGTCGGCAGCACAGCTAATGAGCTGAAAGTCTTTTGATTCACTGACTAAAACACAAATGAAATTTACGTGATGTGAACAAGCAAGAACTTAAATGCGCATGCTTCTCAAGCTTATAAACTCTAAAACGTTTCCTGAATTCCCGACGGGGATTGAACCCGTAACCTGATGAATGCCGGTGACCTCACATCAAGTTACCGTGTCTTTCAATATTGGCTCATAACAAGCAAGAACAGATGACATGAATGAAAATTCCAGGGAGAAAGACTGGCTTCCACGCCGGTCACCGTCCCAGCCATTATAAACATCTCGATAAATTACTTCTTACCACTGAATTTGACGGAGGTAATAGAGGCGGAATGGTCATCGATAGTTTGCACCAAGTTAAAGTTGTTTTCGCAATCAAAAACGTGAATTAGTCGATCGCGACCTGCACTCGCGAGAAGCTTATGACCTGGTGGGAAAAAAAAATTATCGTTAAATTTTGAACGAAACTTCAAGAGATGCTTTCGGAGAAAACTACCTGAATCGGGCGGGGAATACTCAATGCTAAGAACTTCAGATTCATGAGCTTCAATCTTCATGACTTCATCCATGAAAGTTAAGTCAAACACCCTATGTAAAGGAAACCCAAAATCAACGGATTTAGGTTGAGGAATATGTAGGTCTATCGGGAATACACCACACTTCGAAGGAAACGTCAAAGCTAATTCATTCAGCCCTAAATAAAAAAAAAATTTGCATTTAGTGCTAAATGAATTAGCACCAAATGCAAAAGTAGAATAACCTGTCCTTAATTATCTATCAATTTATTTACTTATTTATTCATTTATTTATTTATTCATTTATTTATTTATTCATAAATTTCTTCATTCATTCATTCTTTTTTCATTTATTTATCTACTTACTTATTTACTCATTTATCAGTCCATTTATCTATCCACTTATTTATTCATTTTTTATTCACTTATTTATGCATTTATTCATTTATTTATTTATCCGTTTATTTATCCATTTATCTGTTATTTATCCATTTATCTATTATTTATTCATTTACTCATTAATTTATTTAACCTCAGCTCGCATAAAGAAAACCTAGAAAATGAAAAAATTAAAAAAAACCCAAAAAAAACCGAGAAAACAAAAAGGCGACAGCGACGTTTCGATTGAGCGACACACGTTTATCTAAGTACCGGGTTTTCTCGTTTATTGGCAGAGTAACACTCTTAAACTTCTGATTTACAATATACACGATATTCGCATAAGACTATGAAATCAACTAAGTACTGAAATGATACAGTGTGGTGATATTCATCAGACCTCAGACGCACCTTATGTTTCCCATTCTATCTCCTGTAGCCAACTGCTGTCCAACATGACACAACTTCAAACTCCTCACACCGGGTTTAGACTCTGATTCTTTACGACTGGTTTCTAGAGGTTCACAAAACAACCGGATAAGGTTATTTAAAGAACAACCGCATTTTGCAACCATTTATTAAAGTTTACTTCACTTGTTACATAAATAGTGCTGAATTGTTGAGGAAGAAGTACAATGGAGATGGTCAAGCAAGAATAAAAATATTGACTAATTCTATAGATGATCTCAATGAATTTCTCAATGAATTTATGGGTGATCTCAATGAATTAATTCTATGGATGACCTCAATTAATATTGAGATCATCCAGATGATAAGCCGCTTCCAAATTACTTTCTTGACCGAATAAACTGATTTGCTCTGCTTACAGTAAGGTATGGTTAACGATGGTCCAAATGGTATCAAAGTAATCTTGAGAGAACCGTTTCTCTGGGTTAGGACATTTCGTACCTGATTACACAACGTTCCTATTTGAAATTCTGACATTTACCGGAGCCGACCGACTGCCGTAATTATTATGAAGAGGTTTTTTTGAAAACTAATATAGACATCCACTATTAAACAGTCTGCAACGATAATTATCAATGAATCGTTCTTTTTGCAAGGTAGTATAGTTGTCCTCTTTCAGGGACGAATTTTATTATTAAAAGAATGTGCAGTGATGAAAGACACGGTCAGTGGGTTGAATTATGAACCCTATTGAAGCCACAGCTTTTCATTCTAACTTTCAGGGGTAACTTGCAAAAAACCGTCAATAACTTTATTTATAAATACTTCACTTCTAAATCGAACACTTTTTAAGAGCTTTTCAAGAGATGTGAACTATAAGTCAAGCTGTCTCTTACCCGAGTGACCTTTCGTGTCTTTTAAATGAGTAAGCTCTTTTTCTGTGTATAATATCCGCATTAATTCCTTAAGAAAGATGACGAGAAAAAAACAAAGGGGTTAGTACACAAATTTTATGATAAATGTTACTGACAATAGAATTCATTTGTTGAGAACATTTAATCAATTATCTGTTGTTTCCCTCGAGTTTTTTTGACGTGCAAATGTATTTACCGACTGCTCTTGCCGACTATCGCTTAACATGTCTCACCCTTGAGTCAGCGTCGAAAACTAAAACTAGCAAAATTGCTTGTCCGACAAGAATAAGGTCGTTCATTCGCTGAACTGCATTCGCTGTCTGACATTAGTCATGAACTGGTCCATTAATAGGAACAGAAAACCCTGTGTTGTTCGACAGGCGGCTTATGTAAGGAAAGAGCATTACCTTTGTGCTGTTTATACAAGCAATTCGCGTCTTTTTTTGTTTTCTTGTACCTCAGTAAATGGCCTCATAATGGTAAACGAGTTTTTATTGTACCAGCTGTCTGATTTGCCAGCAGTGCTCTAAAACAGCAGAGTTAACCTACCTTGCTATAAATATTTTTCTGTGTCACCATATTTGGGCCTAAATTAAAATTTAGATGTGCATGAATGGGTTTAAAGTGGGTTACACATATCTCCATTGAAAGTTAAGATGAACACGAATAACACGTTGTAGACACGCCTCAAGTCACAGGAGTGAAGAGTTGACATTTAGAGAATCCAGGACTGCTACTGACCCCTGCACAAAATTTGAACGCATTAAATTTGAATTACATAAGACCAAGGGCACTTAATCATTGGTTCTCTGATTTTTCAGCTGCAGCCATCCCTTTAACACTTACATCATACCTTGCGCCTCCTTTTCATCAACTAAAGTCCAGAAACTAAGTCGCGAATACACATACCCGACAGCGCGAATCCAATAACGCCAGAACGCAACTGCGGTAGAAGTATATCAAGAATTTTGCTTTTTATGAGCTGGTAGCAATGCACAGGTTTAAATACCTGAGCAAGTTGGTTTCATATCTTAGATTTCGTCTTAGACTCGCTTCTCTCCTGGGTGGTACCGCCACAAGGGGACACACGGCTAAATTGCAGTCAGAGCCAATCAATGATGTCAGTGGCCGTTGGCAACTTCATCCTATGTGACAGTTAAACATTTCTTCGTTAAATTTTAAAATACAGGAGTTCAAACAAACAACAAACCTGTTTCAATATTCCATACTCGTACAGTTCCATCCGATGAACAAGTCAAGAAAGACCCGTATGGCAATGTTGACTGATAATTTCCACTAATTTCAGGGTATACCTAGACAAAACAAGCAATAGCAGTAGCTCCAGAAATGTCGCTTGGGCCAATTGTATATGGCTTTTAATTTCGGCGTTCATCAACATACCTCGACACCCCAGACGCACGAGTTGTGATAGAGAAACGAGGATACTTTTCCAATTTTTTTTACGTCGTGAACGTCCCATATGTAGATGCTGTGGTCGTTGTAAACACAAGTTAACTGCAAGAATAACACAAAAAAGATGCTTGCCTGCATAAAATTCTAAGATGACGCACGCCTATTTAAAAATGACTCAAGTGCATCATGTACACAAAACCAAGTAAATACGGACATACAACTAAGATGCCTGCGCGAGCAAGAATGAACAAGTGAGCATGCATATGCTCGCGCAAGTAATCACGTATGCACGTTCGTCTACAGCAATGCATACTCAAGGAACGAAGGGATTACTTACATGTGAACGATCATCAACTATCATCAGCGTGTGATAAAACGGGAAAACTATCATCGACCACCATCAAAAATTTGAATATGGTCAAAGCGAATGATATTCCCCGACTATCATGCACTATTATCGACTATCACGGTCAAACGAGAGCGAGAGCTTTAACTATCATCTACTGTCATGCACCGCTTGACCAAGGCCTTTACAGTGTACAGTCTGGTGTGTGTTGCAACGAACGTATACACATCGTAATGCCAACGCAGACAGAGACAAGGACATACACAAATATATGTTAAAACATGGTGGCATACCATTAGCTCCTTCCTGTCCGTATAGGTCCTCAGTGACCTATGGAGACTTTAGTATTTTACTAAGGTTAACGCCAGACAATTTTACTCAAGTACTTTTTAGTCAAGAGGAAAATCCTCAGACAAGAAAGAGTTAAATGTGTTTTTTTATTCCATTCACTTTACCTTGGCATTTTGGTGATCCAAGGCGATAGCAATCGTATCTGGATAAGCAGCGTTCTCTACTTTCATGAGAAGATGACTGGTGGAGTAAAAATTTAAAAAACAAGTATGACAGTTACATGCAAAAGAAGATCAACAAGCAATATGACAACATTAACCCTTTCAATACCAAAAGGCATGAGTAGCACTGTGGTGGCCCGGGGCTACATTTTTGTGGGCGCCTGCAAGTCCCCGATCTATCTTCGGTTCTACGTGCTGACCAACCGCAACCACATCGTTCCATCTCTCTACAACGCCCATCTAGTCACAAGCATTTCATACAAACGTGTCGCTAAACTCGTCAAGAAATTTTCGCCAAATACTTGCGGTTAAGCAGTGCCTCCACGGCTGACAGCCTGCTAACTTTCTGATAAATAAATGACATAATACCTTGCGTCCAGACCGGCTGCAACATCGACTCCAAGACTGTGTGGTTTCGGGAGAGTGCCAATAAATTGCAAACTTGACGAGTTGAATACCCTGTAACGGTAGGTTGATTTAACACTCACAATAAATATGTCCCATGGGCTGCCATATTAGTTTGAACATTGAAACTATTTTGTCATCGTAAGCTTACCTAATAACACCATCAGAACAACCACAAAAAATCAGTTGTTCATTAATCGTCAAACTGTATGCCCCATTAACCTGAAAAATACAATTTGTCCTTCACTTATCGCCCTAGTATACTTCTGTTCCTAAGTAAAAACGTGTACAGTATACAAAAGCGGTTAAAATTTATATAAAAGGTCGGACTGAAAAACAATTCTCCGTTGCATGCTCTCTTGTTATCGTGCCCAAATGTCAAAAGAACTATTTAGGTGACCCGCCATGGATTGCACAAACTCGCACCGAATGCGGGAACGGCTACTTCCATTCAACACAACAAGGTGCCAATTTGGGGAATTATCATCGATGAAAACGAAGGTAGACGTCCATAAAGATCGTCTTTCTTCTAGGATACACTATAAACAGTAGTCTAATGTTATCCGTCTGCAGAGGAATTCAGCCATAGCAGTGAATCATAGGTGATCAGGACAAATAAAGAAAACCATCATCAACCACGGGTCAAGTCCTTTTTTTGAATTTTATCCTGATTACCCATGATTCTCGTCTACTAGGGCCAAACTCTTTGATTCTGCAGCGCGGTGAGACTGTTCTGATAACGAGCAAATTTGTCGACAGGATCATTATAACCGACCTTCGTAGGATTGCAATCATTTGAAATTTTATCTACACTTGGCGTCAACTAAAAATAACCAAAGAAACCAAAGAAATGTGCTGACCAAAATTTATCAGATGGGCTGCCCCACTAACCAGTACGCCAATGCCCCGATTTAGATGTGTTTGGAGGGATAAATAGGACAAGCAATCCGTCCTAGAGCGGTCAAACGAAACGCTGATGTCTGGAACGTGGTAAAAGGAGCAGATAGTTTCTGGAACCAGTAACAGCAGAGAAAGCTGTTTTTAGTTCAATTAAGACAAGAGAAGATATCTGCCTTGTTTTCAAACAAATACGGAAAACCATGCAGGGAAGTTATCCGTCAATCACGTTATCCGTTTCTGGATTGAGAAATACGTGAAAAAGAAGCAGCTTATGTAAGGCACGCACTGATCCATTTACCGAGCATACAAAGAAACTTTAATTTTGTGGCTAGAAAATTGGCAAACCGAACAAAACTGCACCCAAAATAATGACTCTGTAGCCACCATAGTATAGGTATTAGGTTGAGTAACAAAATTCACACTTCTTCAACACTACTAACGTAGTTGGGATAATTCAGCGTGACTGATGACGCAAGTACAAGAATCTGGGCCAAACCGATGACGCATTACGTGGGAATCAAAATTTGAGCGCCTAAACGTGTGACTTAACAGAGAAGCACTTAAAATTGAGCACACAAACTTGTGATGACTCCAAGAGTTCATACCACGTGCATGCGATGAGAACACGAAAAAAGTCACCGGTAAAATTCGACATACTTGGTTGTTTATACCTTGGGAGTCAAAAACCTCCAATCTTTTGCATTTATAAAGCATAATTCCCATTCGAAGCACATTGCCTTTTTTTGTTCCTCATCGGCTCTCGGGATCTCCGAGATTTCCGTGCGCCAATGAGACAGAAAAGATAGAGAGTGTGCGAAAAAAATTCCTCCCCAGGAGAAACATTTTTTACTTGTTGTATACCGATAAAATGGCACAATGAGTATTACAATTTACCTTGTAAAATACCAAAGTGTCTGGAATTTTAATTCTTCTTACAATGAAATCGTCACAATTTTTAAGACAGATTATTTTATTAGAAATTAATCTTATTTGTAGAGATTATTTTCCTGAAGACAACAAATCTTACGTTCTCACCCTCAACTCAACCCATTTGTCCAGCAACCGTTTCTCGTTAAATGAACATAACAAGCCAGATTTTGTAACACAATATGTCACTGACGAGTTTTTCCCAACGCCACAAGCTACGTCAATGAAATGGTTATCTCTTTTTTCTCCTAAAATCGCTGGTCTTCCAAGCAGAGGAATTTTTTTCTTCACCTACAAATAAAAAAGATACGTCTTTGCAATTATGAATTTACTGATAAAGGGTAAAATATATCCTCATCCACCCTGAGTCCCACACTTAAAATTAATCTGGCATTCATTGATTTCGTGTTTCTTGTATCAGTTTTGAAAAAATGCAAAACTATTACAAAATCTTTCGAGTAATGCACTCATTTACTCGCTTTCTCATTATTTAATTTCAAACAAACCGAAAAATTTCCTGTACAAATTTTTCCGTCTGAGCGCGGAGAAACCAATAAGGTCTTGGTTGATAGGCCATTTTCAGATGCATAATCAGACTACTTAATAAAGAAAACTTTATTGTATAGAGAATTTGTCTCGTAATTAAAATATTGATGACTGTATAACTAATTTACAAATCAATGTGGAGTTATGTATTTGAGCGAAAGTCAACCTAAGTTGACAACTCTACTTTACCTTGGTTGCAGAGCTCTCTGAATCAATGTACCAGAATTTCACGATCCTCACTCCCACAGTAACAAAAAAATCTCCTTTCTCAGAAAACGAAATTGCACTGACCTTAAAATAAAATGTTGGGCACCTTACCACGGATTAAATAAACGGATGTAAGGGTCAAGATGTTAGTATATGAAACAAAAGTCTTGCAGAACATAGGGAAAATCTATCTACCACCACAGTGAAACCTTGTGGATCTAACAGTAAAGACTAGACTTTATAAAGGGGTGGATAGCTAGCATTACTCAAAATTGACTGGTGTTTTCATGCTCTTAAATGCACGATGCTGCAATATTTAGCTACATTCTGTCTACCAGATATTCTGAACTGAAAACTGCTTGTCACTCAAAAACTGTGTTCCTTTTCATTCATTGCAGCGGGTTTATTTCACATTTTCCATCAAAACTGATCTTTGATTATTTAAAAGTTAACCTCAGTAGTCTTCATGATTACTTTAAATTATTACTAATTTGTAACCTGAATGCATGTATTGTCATGGAGGTTTTGAAGTTATGACATTATTTGAGGTACAATAGGGTAAATTAACAGTCAATTATTTAATTAGCTTATAAAATTACCTTAGATGAAACCTTGTTACAAGCTATTGTTGTACCTTCCTAAACAGTTGTAATGACAAATTAGATTGAATGAATAAGATTTAGCAAGTAAGTGCAAACAGTGGTGAGGCACGGTGGGAAGAGAAGTGACAAAAAGGTGAAGAATATAAGAACAATGAAGTAAAAATAAAAATCAATATGAGGTAGAAGAGAAGTAGAAATGTAAAAGAAGTAGCAGTGTTTTGGAAATGGTGAGGAAATGAGAATAAAATTAGAGACAGAAATAATTGCATTGATGAAAATGGCAAAGAAGAGAGAAACTGAGGAAGAGATAAAGAAAGAAAGAAAAGGAACAGAAATAGACAGATTCATTCAAGAATATCTACAAATGAATGAGTGAAAGAATTGATGAATAGTGCAATGAATTGTTGAATGAATGAGAAAAAGAAAGAAGGAAAGAAAGACTACATGAAAGAAAGAACTACAGACTGATCAAACAATGAGTTAACGAGTAGTAGAATGAATAGCAAAATTGATGGTTCCACAAATGAATGAATGTCTGAATGGATGGATGAATGAATGAATGAATAAATATAATGAATGAATAAAATGGATTAATGAGTGAATGAATGGAATACAGAAAGACCGTAAGTCAGAAAGAAAGTAAGTCAGAAAGAAAATAAGTCAGAAAGAAAGTAAGTCAGAAAGAAAGAAAGAAAGAAAGAAAGAAAGAAAAAGAAAGAAAAGTAAGAAAGGATGGAAAGAAAAAGGAATAAGTAAATCAAAGAACTAAAGAAAGAAAGAAGGATTAAACAAATTAAAGAATGAATTAAAAACAGTTGAATGAACAATCGAATAGATGGAATGAATGAAACTATAAAATTAATGGGCAAACGAGCAATGAAAGAGTCAAACATAACCTAAGATGTGGTAAGACTGCTGGACTTTAGATAAGAATATGTTGCAATGGCAGCACAAATATATTTTTGTAATTGTTATGCTTACTCTCCAGTTCCAGATGTTAACAAGCATATCATGTTGAAAACCAACTGACACAACATACTTCATGTTGGGAGAAAAAGCCTGATAGACACAAAAGAATTATAATTTGAGAACACTAGGCAATACTTAAATTATAAGAAAAATACACAGTTTCATACCACACACTGTATGCCATGTTTGTGTGCCTTGGGCATTTCTGAGACTTGTGGGTGAATGATATCTTCCGCATCCCATACACGAACAGCTGGTTGATGACCACTCTAACAGGTTTATAGAATAAGAAATAAAATTTTTAAGAATGAATCAAAAGGAAATTAAAAACCATAAAATAAGCAGTTAACAACTAAGGTTAAGTAATAGAGGCTAAGATACTGGAAATAAGCACTGGCAATTGTTTAAGGCCAAAAGGAGAGCATCCAACAATTCAGGTACACTGTGTACAACAATATGTTTATTTAAGCAGTATAACATGCAGACAAGCAGTCTGAAGAGCAAAGAACAAATATTTATTAATAAAATATCAATCACAATTACGATGAATGATCATAATAAAGCAAAGTATCATATCAGTCACTGTTTAAAGTTTAATTATTGATGGTTTTCACTTATTTTTTTCTGGATCTTGAATATTCTGCTTGTACAATATGTTGTTTTTCAAGGTATGATCCTTGCTTTATACAATTTCAAGAAGGTATTGTAAATAAAATGTAAAATTTCAGGCACTAATTACTTGACATTCTTATATGAAATATATTATTACTTTAATAAAAATGTATTTATGATGTGTAGTGTGAAACTATAAATTCACATTTAACCTACACTGCTGAAGTCAACTGAAAAAGTTGATGCGGGATTTCAACTCGCACCTTTGGTAATCTGGTCCGCTGCTCTACCTGTTGAGCTATGGAGCCTACAGGGATTGGAGGTGAGTTATTATCCAATTTAAGCACACGAGATAGTCCCCAGACAACTTAATGCTATCCATGAGGATGGATGTGCAGTGTTTCAGTTCTATTTCAGAATCATCCTCAAAGTAATATGAAATGACTGTGGAAGTTCAAATCCTGCTCGAGTCAACTTTTTCAGTTGACTTCAGCAGTGTAGGTTAAATGTGAACTTAAATCAACCCTGAGGATGATTCTGAAATGTATTAGTATGAATGTCACCCTAATCAGCACACTACCAATATCATGGCAAGGCTAAATAGCCAGTAGCAGGTGTCAGATAATTAATTGATAAGGCACCTAAATACATGAAATTAAATACATCTATGCGATCATCTGGTATTTTTTGAGAACTCTCACCTCTCCAGAAACCAAGAATTTTCCATCAGGTGAGAAGGCAAGTGAGGAAACGGTCTTACTAAAAATAGAAAGGCATTTTAAAACTGAATTGATCATGGCTAAGGTATTAAAACCTACAACTTTCAAATAATATGGAAAACGTGATTTTAATTATTAACAGATGAACTGCAGTCAAAGTTTTGTATCTGAATTTTTATCTTATGTTTTGAAATAAAGTACAATTGAGCTTCATGGTCCATTAATGAAATAAAAAACTAATTAACTATATATATTCTCCAACCACACAAACAACTCATAATAAACAAACCGTGATGAATTCACTATGTGACTCTGAGATTGGCCTGGGGAACCAATGATGACAATCACACAACTGAAAGAAAACAAGACCATTTTATCTTTCCAATTATTTTCTGAATGACTAACAACATTTGACAAGCATACCGTTGACTCTTTACATCCAACAATGAATCATGATGAATAACGATTTCGGGACTTGATTACACAACAAAACAACACATTAACAAATTGGCTATTACCTGAGATTAGTATGCTAATTCGAAGTAGTTTATTAGACATGTTATCAGATTTTAATTTTTGTTTGAACTGAATGATACTCAGAGTCTACGCAAACAATGCAAACAGATACCTAATATTACTAATTGCTCAAAGGTAGAGCGTTTCGTAAATCCTTCCTGAACTAATGAGGGAAATAAATGGCCTGTGGCGTATCGTATCAGCGTATCTTTTCGGAGATGTGAGGCTGAGTGTGAAGTGACGATTGAAAAATTATGGCCGGGTAAACAAAGCAAATTTTGCCCTGTGAATTAGGAATTTACGTACGAACATTGTGAAATTTTATCGAATTAAACAGACTTCTTTCAGGAAGTTCTGCATCCGAAAAAAAGAACCAAACGAGATATGAATGGAAAAGGCTGGGCACCCTGGGGAATGCTATTAAATCGCCTGGCTTAAACGCCAAGAAGAATCCAAACAAACACATGTTGATTGTTCCATACAATGCCAATGGCTCAATGAAAGAAATATACTGTATAAACCCATGGAAAAGCGGTAAACATCGATTAAATCCGTTTCAAAAAATCTAGTATTAACTTGGAGGAAATGATATAATATACAGAATTGTTAGTGTCGATAGAGCAACAAGAAAATCAGTCGACCAATTTGATAAAGGACTTCTAAAAACATATCTAATAAATTATGTAGGCGAAACACAAAAGACGCTATCTTTATGAACGGATAAATTTCCCGACAGACTAGTCAGGTTTTAAAGCTGAAAATACTTTTGCACAACTCGAAAACCCACAGCTCCGACGGTTTTGCTGAAACGAACGCCGTGTTTGTACTTTTGCATGTTTGAAAAAATGGGTAGACGACGGAAACACGAAAAGCAAGCACATGTCATTGATAATACTTAATAGTCGTTGTACCCAAATTTATACAATATTACACAAAACGATATTTCATGTACAATTTCCAGTTGTAATGACATGGAGAGTTGAACGAAGCTTAATTTACGAGATCTCTTTTCCTTACATTTTTAATAGTATTACTTGTTTACTTAAGTTTACGACACAGTTGCATAGTTTACCCAGCTGCATAGGCGATGTTTCCTGAGACAGGATTGCAAGCCAAGCCGGAATTTCCACTCACTGTCACTCCAAGTACTTTCTCAAGCACCACCTATGAGAAGAAATTAATAACAGTTCCAAAGTGTTTATTTTAAATGGTTAATTGGCTCCATGATTTATTTCTTTTATTCGAAGACAGACATACGGCAGTACAGATTTCAACTCACCCTCTCAGTCAATGGTCTCAAATCCCGAAGACTGCTTCCCTTTTTCACAAGCTTTCTTGTTGGTGTTATTCTACCAGTGGACCTCCTCAAATACATGACTGCGTTGGTAGGTGTCCAAACCTAACCGCTAAGATTATCATGCCATGGTGGTAGTATACAAATTCGAAAGGTTCTAACATTCGAAAGCCATTTAAAGAAACTTTCAGGGACAAACTTTTACAATATCCAACGGATTGCCATTTCTACATCATGATTAATAAAATTTTCGTCATTCCATCGGCAGTTTACTTCTCCCACAATACAACACCTGGTATTACAATAGTTGGTCCTCTCTCTTTCAAAACATCCCCAGTTCTGCCGGACTATTCAAAGTTCGAAATAAGTTCATTTTAACATTGGTTACCAGTACTTCAAGTTTTCCCTCGGAATCGGTAGATGTGGCGCCAAATTTAAGTTTTCCCATCATTTCTCATATTATTTATAACTTTACAGTCAAATACTCCTACTTTTGCCTTGATGATGGGCGTCTGCACACTTGTCCTTCATATTTATTAAGACAAAAATTTTATAGAATACCCTTGCCCATTAATGAGTTAAAACCAAAATGTCCATTCTAGTCTTAGGAAATTTTTCCTCTTTGCTGACTGGCTCGTCCCAGATTTAAATACAGTAAGTAACCTTGCACTGATATCCAAGTCCTAGTAACTTAATGGTTAGAGCATCTGGCTAGCACTAAGATTACAGAGCCCTAGACAGGAATTGCACCTGCAACCTTTTGATGACCAGTGGGACACTACCCATTGAGCTAGCAAGACCCAAATGGTGAGCTAAGGTGCAGGTTCATCACATGTACTGCCTAAGCAGAAGTTATGATATGATGATGGAAATGCTAAATGGTGAACACTAATCTGGTTCATATGGGAGCTTGGTATCATAATATATGGCATCTCACCAGTCATTGGAAGGTTGCTGGTTCAATCCCCATCTAGGGCTCAGAAATTGTTTTTCTGAGAAAATGAGCAGTGCCTCTCCCTTTCACAAGTAAAATTGTCTGGCATTAGCCAGGGTAAAATAATAGAAGTCTGGTGCCACTGGGAAAGGGTTAAATATTTACCAGTTACCAAAATTGACTTTGCCTTTTTATTTCTGGGACTGAAAAAAATGAGACAGTAAGATTGTTTTATGAAGTGACATTGTTGAAAGCAGGCCATGTAACTTGTAAACCACCTTTTTTACAGAGGAGGGCAAATGAATGATACTGTCTATGAAAATCTTGGTTGCACAACTGAATGAAACATTTTGATGGACTCTGATATAACTACTAGTTACAACTTCAAACACACCATTTGAATTATTTAAATTGACCCACATTATTGACTAAAAACACTATTTTCACATTTTCATATGCTGCCACATCAAAGTACCAATGAAGTGAAAAGTTAGTTGGTCTTATTTGAAAGTGCACTCGAAATTACTTAGGAACTCATGTTGTAGTTTCTCCATATCTCACTTGTTTTATGAGATATTTCAGTTTGTTTGATATGTAAATGAGACGACTTGTGATGTCATTTGGTTGACAAAGCAATTAGAGAAATTGGTAAATATGTTATAACTCATCCACTATTCAAGGAACTCAATTGAAACTTCATCCACTGATAAAGTTCAAAATACTGCTCCCACACACATTAAAACATTGTTGCCATAGTGATGTATTCATTCCCAGACCCCACAAGTCTACAAACTATTCTAGCCTTTTCTTGGGCATATTTCCTGTTTTCAACACATACTTGCTGCCTTCATCATTCTGTACACTATGTAAAAGTAAAGACGTAACATCTTGCTTTATAGTAGTAGGATAAGAACTATTCTGTTTTAAGGAAAGAGGGATCTGGAAATGAATGTGTCCTAATAGGAACAATATTTTAAGGAGGATGGGTCCACTATTTTGAACTTAACCAGTGAATGAAGTTTCAATTGATTTCTTCAAATAGTGGTTAAGTTATAACGTATTTGCCCAAATGCTTTGTCAACCAAATGACATCACAGGTCGTCTCATTTACATATCAAACAAACTGAAATATCTCATAAAACAAGCAAGATGTGGAGAAACTACAAAACAAGTTCCTAAGTAATTTTGAGCGCTGTTTCAAATAAGATCAACGTAATTTTCACTTCATGGGCAATTTAAATCATCTTCAACAAAATGTTTAATGAAGCCAAGTCATACTTTAATTTACTCTGGCTAATTTCAGATGATCTTATCCAACAGGTGATTTTTCTTAGCCATATAAGAGTTATAGCACCAATGGATATTAAGCTGCCACTTTTCAAATTTGGGTAAGGTGTGGCCTTTTGGCTATTCATTGCATGTTATTTTCAACTCTTAAAATTTAAAACAGGGGCATATATTCAGATGGGGTGGTCATGTCACCACAGCTGTGCAACTGCATAAAGATCAGAGAGTAGCTAAATAAAAGTCTGAACAATAATTTACTGAAATTACTTGCCACATAATTACCGGTTTATGGTAAAATATTTTAATGATTAAATTATAATCATATTAGTTAAAGTTACTTTTTTTTTCATGCAACATGCCCCAGATGTGCTTATACAGGTAAGTAAGTGTACAAGATTACACAGATGTTCTCCAGCTGTTATCAAGGGTTATATAATTGTCTTTTGAAATAAACAGTATTAGCACTAGAACATAGTACATTTTCCATATATTCATACTAAAAATTATAATACTGTCCAACACTGAAGCATCATTATTTACTGTAAACTGCTGAGAATTTTTTTTTTTGTAAAAAGAAAGTGATTTGTAAGTAGTCAATAGACAAGAAGAGATATTTTACCTAATAATGTGTGCTAAATCATTAACCTAACCTAGCAGATAGCATCCAAAGGGCTAGTTGATTCTGTATTGCATCAAGTTTGTCAATGTAACCACAGTTTCAGACGAAGAGCATCGACCCCATTCAAGTAATACTTGAAAAGCCGCTTGTCTCGAACAAAACCAAGGTTCTCATAAAGTCGTAGAGCCCCTACATTTGTTATCTCTGTTTCAAGGACAACCTAGAATGAACAAAATTAAAAACAATTGTGTGATGCAGTATATTCAAGAAACATGTACTAAAAATTGTAATATCATCACAGACCTGTTAGTTTATGTATCAATTGAAAGAAACCAAGTCATTAAAGAAATACCTCATCACAACCTTGTTCTATCATCATTCGTATTGCTTTAATAACTAAATTACTTCCTAAAAATCAATAAAATTGACAGTAATAGTCAGCTTTTGTGATTTAAATTGGACAATAAACTGTCAAAGACAGCAACTAATTAGAAATCAAACTTAAATGCTTGACAAAGTGATCTAACACAGTTGGCTTTCAAAGGTATGTCAACACACACCAGTTCTTAGTTTAATGCAAATAAACTGCAACTTATTCTTACTTAGATAAACTTCAAAATGCCTGAGGTCTTCATCCAACTTAGCAGGATGTTCAACTGCTGTTCTCAAGCTCATTCACAGTTCATGTTGAAAACCACCCAATACACTGTACCATAAAAGAACAACCTAGTGTCCATGCAGTTGGATATTCAGCAAAAAGCTGAACACATAACCAGTTTGACAGTAATTCCTCACCATTTGTTCACCTTACTGAAATACAAGTTGCACTTATTTTGAAAATATTATGTGAACACTAAATGGGAATAAAGAGTATTTAAAAATTGAAAACATGGTATCATGACAGTGTTTCCTTAAACATGTTTATTAGAAAGCTCTGAACTGGTATACTTTCAAAACCATTCCGAGAAATGGTATGAAATCATTTGCATAGTTCTTATAATTTCGACCCATGATCACATTTCCTTCTTACCTATTTGATGACGTCTGTAAGAATTGTCAACTGCTAACATGGCAATATACCCTCGTCTTGTGAGCTTTTTGTGTTCATCAAGTTTACAAACAATTGCTCCAATACATGTTTGACTGCAATAAGCCTACAAATACCAATGGAGTTTTACAATTAATCTTTTGATTACTACTGTATTACACCCTTTATTTTTTAGAACTGCTTAGATGATTTCATTTAGCATACAAAATACCTGTAGTTGAAGGGTTAAAAGCTGAGTTACGTAAAGTCTTCAACTGCTACAACAAACAAAATATATTCTTGGCAGTGTAATTCCAGATGATTTAACTCAGCTAAGAAAATACCTCCAGCTATGAAAGCATTATTGAGCAATCACCCTTTTCTGCTATATGAGATTCCTGTTCTCACCTACCTACTGTTTGGCATTTGTGCTACCCCAGCCCAACTCTGAACTTGACAGTGTCTTCTAGGATCAACTGGCAAAAAGTCTGCTCCCTTATAATTTTTTGTTTTGTTTTGTCTCTAGTGACATTTTAACCCATTAAGGGGCAAGGGCACAACTAAGTATTTTACTCTGGTTAACTTCAAACAATTTTACTTGTAACACAGTTGAGCCGAGATGTTTAATAGAATCTTTGTCTCTCTTGTTCCTTCGGATGCCTCAACTCACCCTGCACTGGAATAACAGAACAGAAATGAGCCCCCTACTTGGAAAATCCTCAACCTTCTCAACAAATACTATTCTGTAACTCATATTCCACATTAATTACCAGTATTACAATTTCTTGAAACTGCAACCCTGGATTTCATTCCCTAAAAGTCAATATACTTTATTTTTAGTTGACTTTGGCATCATGGAATTAACCATGAAATATTTTCTTCACAGCAGCTTTCCAATCTAAAAGCTTGATATCACTGAATTAGTTAATTATAAAGTAATTATTAAATAACAAAAATATTGAAAATTTCACTTACCAAAAATGAAAGTTTTGGCCAATTATGAATAAAATATCTGTAAGTATAAACAGAATAGGGTTCGGAGAGGTCCTTAGTGATTAGAGACATTATGTCTTTCATTTGTTTTTCTGATTGGTAGTTCATGTAAGTAACAGTAACCAAGCCTTGACCATCAACATTAATCTCATGTGTATCACCATGCTTCTCAATTTTCACCCGTTTCACTGGAAATGGCATAGGTACGTGACCAACACGATGACCAGGCAAGGTTATATGGCCAGAATGGCAGCAGCTATCTCTACAAGCGACAGCGTTAACATGTGAGGGTTTTTTTGCTGGTAACTTGGGTTTGTTAGCTGGCAAACTTTTGGTAGTGTCATTGAGAACTAAATTATTGGCAATTACTTCGGTGATGCCATCAAGGTCTCCTTCATCCTTGCTCGAGGTGTCTTCAACGTTCATGATTCCCTACTTGGATATAAACCGTCTTTGGTAGAAAGAATTAGAGGTATACTCTTGGAAAACATTAAAACCATGTGCACTCTTAAAGCCAAACTTTGAGATGTACAAAGGTATTGAACCGTTAAAAACAAATACTCCTCATCGGTGCTGTCTCGTCAGTCAGAAGTTTGGGCCAAACGCGAGTCCCTTTTAATTGCCAACAAATTGCAGACTTCAAAACTTTGGCCCATTAGATCGTCAGTAAACTTGAAATTTTGGGAAGTAGCGCTGCTGGGTCAGGAGAAAGTCCGATGATCGACGATTAAGAACCGACGATCTGGCGACAACCATATCCGACGATTTGCCTCCGACAGCAGCAAAGTTATATCATTTGTCAAGTGGTTTGTGCCAATAATGTTTCATAGCAGCAGTCATAGGAGGTATTGGATTTTTCCTAGTTTAGAAGAAATAGACAAGCTTCGACAAAAATGCATTGAAACTTTTGCTTCTAAGCATTCAATTGATGCAAATGACTTGGTAACCCTAGAGGAACAAAAGATCCTCTGCCAATACCATGAACAAAAACTTTTGAAATTGTGTCTTCAATTTCAGCCGCCACTTCCGTATTCTGTTATCTTCACTTCATTTGTGTACTTCAAGAGAATTTACTTGCAGACAAGCATCATGGAGAACCTCCCTCAAGTCATGATATCAGTCTGCCTGTACTTGGCTTGTAAGGTTGAAGAATACAATGTGTCTGTTGACAAGTTTGTTCTGATATACCCTGAAGCTGATAGATCTAACATTGCAGATACCATTCTAAGCAATGAGATGAACCTGATGAGACTGCTTAACTATCATCTCATTGTGCACAGTCCAAAACGAGCAATGGAAGGCTTGCTTATTGACATTAAGACAAGATTCCCACAAGCTAAAGATCCAGATCTTTACCGAGATAAGGCTGTTGAATTTCTGAATGCTGTTCTGTTTACTGATATTGCTTTCTTGTACCCACCATCTCAAATAGCACTTGCTGCCTTGCTGACAGCTTCCAGGGGAGTGGTACAAAAGTATGTGGTGTCAGTTTTGGCATCTGGAGAGCAAGGAAAAACACTTTTGGAGAAGGTCCACAACATAGTAAAACTGGCTGATACAAAGGTGGTTTGTGAAAATGACCATGTGAAAGTGATCCAAGAAAAATTAAATCGAAACAGACTTCATGAGAAAGGAAAAGTTAAGAAGAGGAAAACTCTTAGCACCGGAGGAGAAGAATCTTCCAAAAGACAGAAGGCTTCAAACTTTACTGAGGATGAAAAGATGGATGTTGTTGTTTGAAAATAACAGTTTGTAGAGAAACATCACTGGTGACTTACAATTGAAAAAAATTAATTGTTCAGTACTGTGCTTGAAAGATTGATGTTCACGTCTTTGTGTTTGTTATACATATGAGAGTGTTAACATATGAGGTGTTTGTTATACATATGAGAGTGTTAACCATTGAAGAGGTAGTGCATTTACCATTGAATTACTCTTCTTAAGGCAGTGATGTTTACACACTGCAATTAATTGGGGCTATTACTGGCATAGGTGCATGTTAAGTTGAAAAGCAGTCAGCAGAACACTACTTGGGCTCAAATTAGCCTGCTTTTTGTTAATTACCATGCACCTAAACCAGAAATCAACCTGATTAACCATAGTGGACAATCATGGAAAACCTGCCCAGAAAAATACAAAAGTGAGAGGCCAGGCATTGTACAAGTTGGAGGAGGTGGAGGTAGAAAACGGGGATTTATAATTATTTTCTGTATGGTAAAATTGTGTTAATTTATAAACAAGAATTTGATCACATTTAAACTTCAGTCTAGTCAAGCCTTCACAGTCCTTTCTTTTGCAACACAAGTATTGTGAATCAGTGGTTTCAAGATGGGTAATTACAACCTTACCAGGGAATCTTTAATTGATATCATATGTTCTATGCACAAAAATAGGATTCCAAAGTACATAGTAGTAGCAAATTGTATCAGTGATCATGATTTTACTGGTATAATAAGAAAAATGAGTTGCCTTAAATTCAAACCACTAAAGATAAATGTAAGGTGTACGGCTAATTATAACATTAGTCACTTTAAACCTGACTAGCAAGAGATCC
>JBAHVQ010000506.1:1086268-1103423 GCA_036872915.1 Nanipora kamurai
AACGAACTCGAGATGACAAAGCTGGGCATTTCCCTAAATGGGACGCCCCACCCCCCCACAAATCAAAACGTTCAGATGCCAAAATCCATGCGTCGCTTCAGTTTCACTATTTCATTTAGCCTTTATGCTAATTTCTCGATTTCGTTTCGGTTGGTATTGATGGAACTTTTACAAAAGAATCTTATTAACTTCGATTGTATGAGGCACCAACATGGCCGTCGTTTTACTGTCTTTTGAATCTCAGGGATTGATTGCAAACAAACCATCAATAGAGTTAAAGCTAGGGTGAGTGATACTCGAACACTCTCTTTCAAAATTTTAGGAGACGCTGCTGTATAGAAAATACTGGCGAAAATTTTTCGGCTTTGGTGGATGTTTTACAGTAATTTCGTTCGGTGTCCTCCATACGAAGTAGATGACAATCTTCTAAAACGGAAAAAAAATGCCCAATGGAAACAACCCGGGCGTTGCCGAGTGTTTTCAGGAGTTTCTTTTTTCCGGTTGAAGTAGCATCGTTTGTTTCGATGACAGAACAGACACGAAAGGTATTTTCTATTACCTTTCTAACATAACTAACTTAGTTTTTCTTTTCCATTGTCGTAACGTCGTTCGTGTTTCTGTTCTCTAACATAAATGAAAATGACGTTGGTCCTGCGTTTGTACTCTGTGAGAACATTAGCTGGCAAATGTAATAGTTCTCTCCCACGATTTGGATTCCCGATCATACCACTTATGAGAGCAGAGTCAATGCCCTCTCGCAATTTTTGGCAAAGATAAAGATTTATATACAAAGTTTAATCCTGTAACCCCCGGTCATTTAAAACTCAGTTATCAATTTCCGGGTGTATCAATAAATTTCCGATTTTCCATGTGACTTACGTCAGGGACGAACGACCGATGTACTACCATCATAGAGTTAAGATTAGGATTAGAATTAGGAGAGACTGGAAGGCCTGAGAAAATTTTTCACTTCTTTAACGTTTTACCAAAAAGCTATATAGCTCCTTCCGCGTGGATGTAGAATTCTAGCATTTCGAGGAAAACCGTAAACCCATTTCCCAGCTAGATGCGTTCTCTTCATAATTGTGAATTATACTTGTAATTTCATCTCGCCTGATTTTACTAATTTCTGATTGGTTCATTTACCTGGGATTTTCTTCTAAATACACGCACAAGCTCCATATGTGTATCCACGTGATCTGATCGCAAGCAAAAGGCCTGGGACTAGCAGTACAATAAAAATCCAGTTTCATATCTTTAATCAGTTGTAACATTCTGTGTCTTCTGTGAAACTGTTTGAAACGTTGTGTCAGTATTCAGTTAAGCGGAAGTTATAAGTCTATTTCATTTCATTCAAAGCATGGATACAGTTGTTAGGACTTACTCGCCAGATCAGCTATCCTGTGTCGTACGAAATTTGTCTTCATTAAAACACCCCCGGGACAAATTTCCTAGAAAATTTGTACCCCTTAAAATATTTAATAATAGTAGTCTTGATTTGCTCTCTGTTCTTTTGAAGATCCAACTGGCTGCTCGATCTACTGATATCATACTAGTGGGTGGGACGTCCAGCGAACGTTCGTCGGGCTCGTTATCTCAGATAAAAGATTTCCGAGCCCCAGATAGGAATCATAGGTTTAAAATACAACCTACCTAAAATCCTTGTACCCCCCAAGTTTGTCAAGCTTGCTACGGCCCTGTGTTCGTACTATACATAACAATTACTTTTCACGTCGGTCCACGGGTCAAGTGACGCACGTGAGCGACTCCTATTTTTATAAAATCGAGCATCTTTTTCTTTTTCAATTGGCTAAGACGCCTTTCTCCTGACACTTTTTCATTTTCTGTGAATATGACTTCGACAAACATTCACAACTCTCTAAAAATGGTAATTTTGTACATATCTAATGTAATCACATCGTTATTTATTATTTTTGTCGCGATATACTCTACAAAATTTTGGTCCTCAAATCACTTATGCACAATAATTACCTCAACATAACATTTGATTTCATAAGAAATTTTAAAATTATTGTAATCAATTTTATATCATTTATCTATTTGTCCAGTGGCAGTGCAATATCCATTTCTTTGCAAACTTCTTTTATACACATCAGTAAAGTTTTCATGTCATCTGGGTACAGCTGTCCAATATTACCAATTCGAAAGCAGTTTGCTTGACTAACTTTTCCTGGATATATCACCTGCCCTTTTTCGCTCAGGCGCTCGTAGAATTCTTCAAAATGGAAATTTGGATGGTCAGGATAGTAAAAGGATGTGATTATGTAGCCTTGGTCAGATTCTTTGAGAAGTTCCTTGAACCCCATCTCTTGCATTCCTTCTTTTAGTACTCTTCGATTTTCCTGGTACCTGTAGATTTAACACGAATGACATAAAAAATAACAAATAATGACCTAAACGTAAATCATAATGTAAATGAAATGTTTGTTACAAGTAACTACATTATCGTCTTCTACCTTAAAGGTTTGTACACACTGGACACGATACCCGACGACGTAACCGTACATCGTAATGGTCCAGACTGAGCGAGCGCGGTGCGTCAGAGCGACGCGATTTTTCACTTTTCAGAAACACATAGAAGTGTCACCTGGCGTAATCTATATCAGAATTTTACTAGGACATCATGCTGTATTATACTGGGGCAGCATAGCATCGAAAATTGCGGTAAGGGTATTATTTGCTTCTGAAGACTAAAACATCGCGTCACTTTGCCGCATCGCACTCGGTGAATTCCGACCTTAACGCTTCAAAATTAGCTCCATATCATTTTAAAATGTCGTTCACAGTGGACTCGTCACGTGAACACTACAGACCTTAAGCAACAGGCGTTCTTGATTCACGGACGGCGTTTTCTTTCAACAGAATTTTTCATGCAAAAGAAAGTAAATTAATAATTTCTAATCCCAGCGGCATCGTTGAACGTCGAAAATGGCGTTTTCGTTCTGCACAGACGTCACTACCATCGTTCTGACGTTTTAAAGACAACCATCCCTAGAACGTCAAAATTGTCAGTTAATTCGCTCATTAAACATGCTATGAAACCTCTTGAGATTTTTAAGCTATGCGACTTAAGTTAAAAGCTGATTCACCGATTACCGATGTTGTGTTCTCTCCCGGGATTTTTAACTTATTCATTATCTTTGATTAGATGAAAAGTTCGATTGAAAGAATACACTGCCGACAATGCAACGACACGTGTTATTCAAATCTTCCTATTGCTGTTCGTGACTCAAGAACGTTGGTTGCTTAAGCTCCCTACTGCAACGTGGACGCGTTCGAATTGGACGATATTATCAAAATAATATGGTGCTAATTTCCACGAGTCACGGCGTATAGTTACGGCGTCACATTACCCGTCCAGCGTGTACGAGCCTTGAGTCATCCTCAAAATGTTAACCAGGGTATTTTCTAAAAAACTTTTCATCCAAACTTTCCCAGCTATGGGGTGGGGGTGGGGGGCTGCAAAAGTGAAGAAATAAGGTTTCATCTAAGCCTGTTACATGTATCCGATGATTTAACGGAAAATTGTACTTACATTATTCGATACATTCACCTAGCCATCTAAGTGATTTCTTCTCAGTCCTGAACAAATCATTACGCTCGGTACAGCGTCAGATCAATGAGTTGCGGCTTAATTTAGTAAAATGCAGTCAACTACAGTCTTTTGTTGGACAAAATTGTATTCCTAAGTGTTAATCTTTAAATTCACTTCAATTTAACTACCTTTGCGATCTCCCTTTCACACCTCCTTCTTCATCTTGGATTTGTAACGCTTTCCTAAATGCCATAAGGACGTGCGTAGGTGGGGTGAATCGAAATTGGCCATTAGCTTCAAAGCCTTTGTACTGGGCAACAACGTCCAAACTGACACTCCGCGCCCACCCTTCACAGCGCAGAAGTTTCTCTTTGTCTGCTATGACAAAAGAAAATCCAGGGACACCTTCTGTGCATTTGTTGGCTGAGCTTACCAAGAAATCAATGCCACATTTTTCAAAATCAATCGGCACTCCTGCAAAACTGCTCATTGCATCGACAAAGAACACTGCATTGGGTGCATGTTTACGAACCAGCTGACCAATTTCTTCAACAGGATTAAATATTCCTGTGGTTGTTTCACAGTGAACCATGGCTACATTTGTGATTGATTTATCACTCATCAAAATTTCCTCAACTTTTTTCACATTTGTTGCTTCAGTTTCAATATCTTCATGAATGATCTGGGAAAATTAAGAAAATGAGTCAGTGTTCTTGATACTGGTTTATGGGTAGTTTTTGCAGTTTAAAATTAATTTTAGATTTTAGTTTATAGATTAACACACAACATGCATACACTCGATAATTATATACTTTGTATTTGTTATTGAGGCATTCTTGAGTTATAACTACCAAACATTGGTCAACAGGGCATTTCGTTTACAAAAAAAACGGTTATTAGAGCATAGTGGAAATTCTTACCAAAAATCTCATCTCATTACCCAACTAACAACTGAGCAATGTATCCTCAAGATGCACAGAAACTCAGGCCAAACAAAGCAATTATTGTGTCTGGTTATAATTTATACACCCTTGAACCTACATGTAGGCTCATTCTCTACAAGCATTTAAATTTTAATCTGTGGAACTGAGCAAGAAGCAGCCAGTGTTTCTAATGACAACTCTGTTACTAACATATTGTTTTTGCAAAATTAACAACTTACTGCATCAATGCCAAGAGTCTTGGTAATCATTCCAATACGGTCACCATAAGCACCATTAGTACAAATGAGTACCTTACCATCCCGTGGAACAGTGGTACCAATTACAGACTCCACTCCCATTGTGCCAGCCCCTTGCATCAGTACACAAGTAAACTTGTCAGCTGGTAATCCAGCTAACTTCACTAAACTTTTTCTAATATAATCAACACAATTTATAAAGTCTTTGTCTCTTGAGCCATAATCACATTGCATTTGTGCCCTAGCATCTGGGTGGGAATTGAGTGGTCCAGGTGTGAATAACTTCTTCTCTACAAATCCTATATTGATGAAAGGAAATTGGTCAACATTTACCCAGACCAGAGTGGTGAAAGTGGTGGAAGTGAGCTAAAGCCACCTTTATAACTGATTGTAGGAGAAAATTTGGACAAGGAACCAGGGTTCAGGTTCAAATTCAACACAACCTGGCTAAGGTGAATTAGTTTGAACCCAGATTCTACTTTCCCCAGCACAGAAGGACATCTGATTCCTAAGCCATGGTCCAACGATCCAACTTTGTTTAACACTGTTTGACCATTTGTCACCATACGTTGGTCCAACATTTTTGTTGGAAATTGTGTTGGGTCCTGTTTGCTTTCAATCAAACCAACAATCTAAGCCAACATTTAGATACATCCAATAAAGTTGGATTGTTTCACAATGGCTTTAGATACATTGTACCCCTTGTCTAACAAATTCTTGTCCCAAGTTGTATTTTGGCAGCCCCAGGTTGAGATCCACGAGACCCAATAATCAAAGAAAGTGCTTTGTCCACCAAGATAACAGCGCATGTATTTTGGTAGTTTAAATTCAAGAATGAATTTGTAGACTTACTTCTGCTTATAACATGTCATTCAATAGAGCAAAATGGAACGATAAACCTCTAGCGCTCTACTATATAACGACCCCAGTCCCGTAACCACCACTACAAGATTTCAATAATTTCAATAATAAAAGCCAGCTGAGGAAAAAGTATCCAGCCTCAGATCTGCGAAATTTGAACTATTACCTTGACTTCTATACTCTGTTGTAGCGTATGCACGGACGGTTGTCAGCGTTTGTGGAATACGAATGGAATACTTCTCAAGAGTGCTCAAAGCTCGTCCCACACTTCGGAAGGCCATTTCTGAATGAGATTGTAAAATCACGAGGTCGGAAAATCGCGCGGGTTTTCTGAACGTGGCATACACGAAAGGATCCCACGTACAAAGAGCGATTGGAAGTTTCAATTCGATCACATTTCTAAGGAAGAATTTCCTACCTTTGTCATTTAGCCTAATGACAGTAAAAAAGTCACCCGCTTAAAAAAATTGATTGTTAAATAGGACCAATAAATGTCATCGCTAAATAGTCATTTAACTCTTTTGCACCGCGTAAAATCTAAAGTAGCAAATCACTCAGGCTCGGGACTTCTATGAACGGTACCGTATGTTTAATATCGCATTATTCGATTTGACAATTCACGATTTTTTTTAAATTCCAACAGCCATTTCAATATAAATCATAGTTAATATGTATAAACCTAAACTAGAGTCACTAGATTGTATTGAAATTCGTACATTATACAATTCTATCGTAAAATTTACACCAAGATGTTGGGTTAAAGGCTACGTACGGTCTTCCAATTCAAATTCGCATGCGGTCTTGCAAATCAAATTCAAATTATTACAAAGGTAATTTTATGAGATCGAGTCCGAAAATTATATTTACGATGCAGAATCAAGATCGTGGTAAATTAAAATCATATGTATCATATCTGTGTGTGTGTTTACACATATACATGTATATGCATATGTATATTATTATATATATGTATATTATACATATACATGTATAAATCATATCTCTGTGTGTGTTTACACATATACATGTATATTAAAATTAAATTCTTTACCCTGGTGTAATATTCCTGCTCAAACATAAAATCAAATAAAATTATTTC
The DNA here is from genome assembly GCA_036872915.1 of Nanipora kamurai. Classification (NCBI taxonomy): domain Eukaryota; kingdom Metazoa; phylum Cnidaria; class Anthozoa; order Scleralcyonacea; family Helioporidae; genus Nanipora; species Nanipora kamurai. The sequence continues at coordinate 1,092,965 of JBAHVQ010000506.1, forward strand.
AAAGCTATAGCAAAAAGCTCACTGGTTACCGTATTCTTTATTTCAAAAGAGAAAGTAAATTTTATCAGGCAAAGTTCTTCGGCTGCAAGGTACTCATGACCATACGTGCGTTATCCTCTAGTAACAGCGACAGATAGATTTTGTAGAAGTTGAAAGTTTTCTCGAGATACAAGGATAGAGTCTCACGGTGTAGAAAATTAAAACACAGCCACACTAATCTGTAATAACCATCGTGAAAAAACCACAGAAATAGATCTTCTAAGCTTTCGTCCTGTCAATTAGGAACTTCATCACATTTCAAATACTTCGAGCTCTGACATAGTCCACAATCAACCAGACAACAGCTTTCGGCGCGGTTAGGAATTTCAACGAAGAATAAAAATTGCATTTTGCATTTGCAAATAAAACATTTTAATCATCCCTGTAAGTCTTGCAGAATGTTATCTTCGTGAGCTTCGCTCTTAAAGAAATATCGTAATCATGTAGTACAGCCATGTTTTTTAGATAGTAGATTTGAAGTTTCAGAAAACCAAACATTGAATTCTATTTCAAGATCAAAAACATTCGCAAACCCCTGCGCATTTCTTGCTCTAACATTCCGCATCATGGATGAAACTCGATAGCAAACTAATCAAGTTTGTGAAGCCTAATTTCCGATAGGCGGAAGTTTTCGCTCGTACTGCCTTTTTCTTGTTTCTCATTGGCTTTCGGGGACTCTTGGGCTTATGAGAGCCAATGAGAAACAAGAAAATGCATTACGAGCGGAAAATTTCGCGTAGTGGAAATTAGACTTTAAGGGGAAACATAAGCACAGATGAATGCATAAATGACAAGTCATCGAATTTTTCAATCACTTCCTTCGCTCGTGGGCTCAGCTCAGTTCGAGTCCCCTGCACGAGAGTCGACGACATCTTTGTTGTGTCTAGTTTTTGAAGAATCTTCAAAGGATCGTCAGAGACGGATTTCATTTTGGGAATGTTCACGAGTTCTTCTAGATTGCTGGCAAAACTAGGCTGATTGCCAATCTGAGTTGGGCCCAACGTGAAATCCAAGTTATACAGACTGCTGTTTGACCCTTGATCTACACAGAGATTCGTAAAAAGGAAGAAATGTCATGTTAGTATGAGGAACCACTCTTTTCTTCGTTTAACCTACCGTTTGCCTTTTTTCCCCTGCTCCATCCCACGCCCTTCCCTTGTATTTGTCTCCATTCCACTTTTTACTTCCATTCTAGCGGCTGCAGTGTCTCCACCAATCTTCTCCATTTCTCTCCTCCTCTACCTGTCTATGTATCTTACCTATCTCTTTCCATCTTCTTTTCTCCTTTCTCTCGTGCTCTACTTCCTTACCTCAATCGTTTCTTCCCCCCGTCCTCTGTCAATTAACCTCCCTAATTTCAATGCCACCATACCTCACTCTGTGTAAGGTATGGTGGCGTTGAACTGATCACATCGTTTAAAATCTGCCTTACTGGATGGTAAACGCACTCAAGACGAAAGCGTTCGAACCAATGAAGCACGGTTTTCCCTTGTTTGGATGTTCCACTGCGTAACCAGCCAGTCAGCAAAGCAGATTTTGTACCATATGACCAGTTCATGCAAAGAGCCTATTTGCGATTTCTTGAAGAAAACTCAGTACCTGTATTAACGGGAACACTTGACGGTGCAGATGCAAAGAACTCCAAATCCAGTGACGCTGTATCAGAAAGAGAAGCTGTATCCGAACTGTTATCTTTGCAGCTTTCTAAAACACCAACATTAAATTGGCTTTAGACATGAACACAACAGAAAACCTTCAAAATGTCAGCAAGTCAACTTGACTAAATTTACGGAGAAACTAGTCTTGTTCAGCCAACATATTTGAATGATATCCACTGATATTTGCCCGAAATTCCATATTAAAGTTCACGTTGAGTTTGTTGTCAAATGAACAAGTTTCTGGTAAACAAACCTGTTTTAAGTCCCGTGATGACCGAACCAGTTTGGTTCCCAGGCACAAAACCAGTATAAGCCTGCCAGAAAAAACAAAATAGCATTAAACGTGCCAGATAAAAACACTAACTCTTTACGATACCCCATGTGAATTTCGAAAAACCTTTTGCTTTTGGGTCAAAATTCAGGCAGGAATCGTGATTTAAATGAACGAGGTTAACGTCTCCTTCATTTGATAAGTAAATGGACCGTACTCTAGATGGAGGGTTTGACCTGATATCCAAATACTAAAAAGTGAGTAGAAAAACGAGGTGATGGCCGAGTTTTTTTAACCAACTTTGAAGTGTCCGGTAATGAAATCAAACACGGCTTTAGAGTGCATTAATCGATACTGTTAAAATTTCCAAGCTACGTCCCGGTAGAAAGTTGGTAGACTGCCGAATATATGTAGGAAAATTTTGACGTTTCGAGCAAAGGCCCGTCTTCAGAGATTGAAACGTTATAACTTTCTTTACTGTTTTATATGTACTGCTTACGCAGCACCCTACATTTTTAGTTTAGAGTTTCATGCAGGTTTCATGAAAAACTTACAGCAGTATCCGACTGGGTCCTGTTCAAAATCTTATTTGGTTGTTTACTTTTTGTCTTCCTTTTCTTTGCTGGGACTTGAACAATACTTGGCTGAAGTATTCCCTGAATGGATTAATTAAAGAAATACAGTATTTTATCACAGAATTACAGATTATGCCAACAGCACAATTTGTCTGGAACCTTCCAGACAAATAAATAAAAGTTGCTCAATTACTAACCAAACCAGTTGCAAAAGCAGGAACTTCCAGTCCCTCAGTCATTGCCAAGACACTTGATTGAGCCTGCAATGAATGCAGATTTTAACTATTATTAGCATCAATAAACATCATGATGTAAGATCCACATAATGTAGAGGTAACTATTAATCTTTCACTTCTTAAAGATTGCCAAGTTCCCCTATAATAGTTTTGTACAAATCTTAGCTAATTAGACTAAGGATGAACCAGGACCACATATCTATGGTTGAGGCTGTAACTGAAACTTACTGGAGGCGAGTTATTATCCAACTTAAGTGTACGAGATATTCTCGCAACAACTTAATGCTATCCAAGAGGATGTGCAGTGTTTCAATTCGATTTCAGAATCATCCTCAGGGTAATATGAAACAATAAATTCACATTAAACCAAGTGATCTATCTATACTTCTATCTGAAGTGATCTATCCTGTGTAAATATTCGTTTAATATTTGTTTATACAATATATACTTTGACAATGCTTAAAATCATACCGATATTTTTTCTCTGGTTACATCCAAAGCTTGGCAGGTGGTTTCAGATGTTTTGGATTGATCCCATCTAAATCTCAGCTCTCCCTCCACACTATTCCTATGTAGATTTGTCCACAGCCTTCCCTGGCTAATTCTAATACCAAAAATCAGAAATAATCACAAAATAATGTAAGGGGGATTTATGCATACTTTGACATAAATGGTGGCTTTTGTATCTCTACTATGGCAAAAAAAAAACATTCCAAGTTATTTATTTTGTATTAAATAGGCAACTACATTTTGTTGGCTATTCTTCTTTGGAAACCCTACTTCAGCTTCCACATTACCTTGGAAGCTGAAGAAGGATTTGCTAAGGAAAGATAACTAAAAAGTTGACAAATATTTTAACAAACAACTGTTTTGTGATGTTATGAACACCTACAAATGGGATAATATAAAAATCAGATTGGTAATTTTTATATTTTAGATTGTTTCCTGTAGCAAACAGTAACTTTCTTAACATAAAATATAAATAAATCAATTTACTATTTGAGAAGTTCATTCCCATAATATTTAGAGTACCTTACCTCACACCTCCATTGACTTTCAGATTTTTTAAAAGTTCCAAGTGATTATGCAAAGTTACAAAGTTTTTTGGAAAGTTTTCTTGGAGAGACATACGTGTGTTTTTTGATGACTTGTCTCTGAGCACTCTCTCATCTTTAGTTAAGGTGTCAGGATGGTCTGTGTTCTGGGACTGAAAAGAGGAAGATGATAAAGGAGGAGCAGAGCTCCAAGAAAGTGCACCAAAATCTGTTCTAGAAGGCAGTTGGGTAGTAGTACAACTGGAATTCTGTGTAAATGAACCAAAGGAATTAACAGAAAAGTCAGCAAAATCTCCAAAATCATCATCTGTACTGGCTGCAATATCAAACACTTGATTATTTGTTTTATCTGAGCTTTTCAAGTTTCTTTCAACATTTATTTCCGTGGACGAGAGCTGGACTTCAGAAGATTTATCATTACTCTTTGTCCTTGGTTTAATATCATAATTATTTTGATTAGAGAAGAATGCCGTAGGTTCATTATTAATGTTGTCTTGTTTTTCACCAGATGCAAACCCTTCTGAAAAATCTCCAAAGTCACTGCTTGCATCTTGGAAACTGGCAAAACTATTGCCACCATCAAAAGCTTCAAAGGAAGCAAAGTTGTCATGTTTTTCACCCCAATTATTCTCTTTTGGCTGTTCTTTGTCAGTTTCTTCAACATTTATCCTACCTATTCCATTTTCATTATAAATTTGGACCTTACTTTCACCTTGGTCACTTGTAATGGACTTAACTGTTCCATGGAAACCACCAAAACCATCATCACTACAGCTATCAGAAAAATTACCAAATCCAGGATGTTTTGTATTATTTCCTTTTGGTAGTTCAATCTCAGCAGTCTTAACAAAGCTGTTTTGAAACCCTCCACTTTCTCTATTTTCCTCTAGTTTTTCTTTGCAGTCTTGCCCATTTTCAGGCAGACCTTTCTCATTCAAATCAGTCTTGGCATGAAATCCAGAAAAATTACCAAAGCTGGGATTATTTTCAGCCACCTCATTTGCCAGACATTTACTTGAAATATTTTTCATTTTATCATTTTTTTTATTAAGATGGTTTGATTTCGCAGATAAATTACTGCACTTATCCATGGAATTGCTGATAATTTCAACCGAACTTGACGAGAAATCACCAAAATCATCATCACTTTCATGTTCCTTAGTTTTAGAAATTTTCTTGCCTATTTCTTCATTCTCCATGGTCCCATTTATATCAGATGGCGATGAAAGATTGAAGTTCGACTCAGCTTCTGATGGTACACTACATGAAGCAATACTGTTGGCGTCTGAAGTATTTAAGTCTGCGAAAGCCGCAAATTTCTCAGGTTTATCGGCTTCCTTCTTGTTTTCCTCGTGCGAGTTGAAATCACTGAAATCTCCCCACTCTAATTTATTCGTACACTCAGCATTCTTTTGAAGTTTTCCCTCAATTTTGTTGAGTACTGCTTCGCCGACAGCATTATTTTCAGCAGAAAATACGAATTCCCCATGGTCGTCTTCAGCGTCCTCTTCCAAAGGTGGTGGACCATCGGCAAAGACCGTCGACAAGTTCGAACCGTACATTGACGAGTGATCCACATTATAGTAAAGAGAATGTGTGTCGTTCATATACCTGTCCATAGTTTCCGAGAGTTAGGTAGTGCTTTGACGTAAAGCAGTGCTTGGACCAATTTAATCAGGAAACGGCTGCGAAATTGGTTGCAAATAATTTGTGGCAGTATCTACACGAAGACATGACCTGAAGCTTTTGTGTGAGACAAACGGTCCCTTACATTTGTAGTTCCATTATTTCTTCATTGTACGATATCTCTCTCATGTAAAATGAACATCTCAATCATATTGTACTTCCTCTGTTAAAGCCGCCATTTTCGGTACTCAGCTAGATTCCCGAAATGCATTGCGGCAAACAATGACTCATCAACAGGGATTCCTCATATACTCATGCTGGTACGCTAAATGGCCTCATTGGAAAGCACAACTCCAATTTAAGTTTGGACGTTCTAAAGAACGAATTTCTTAAAATAGTGTTTTGTCCTCTACATTGGAAGTGGACGGCTTCTATACATTTCGATCATACCAGAATATAAGCACCCCAGATAACTTTAGTCTTGAAGATAACTCGTGTACCCGCCTACCCAAGACAACCATGCAAATATGATCTCCACCCGGATGTGAAAGTTAAGTACCTGAAACGCTTACTTATCACATCATCTATTTTGAGATTATCCGATCCGGCGACCTTATTCCAACAAACGTTCTACATTGAAACAATGCTGTATGCCCATTTTCGATCAGTTAAGAGGAATAATGCTATAAATCCTAATGCTGGATTCTATTTCTGTGAGGAACCATAAGCAAGTTTGGACCAGCAATTCTTAGCTTCGGTGGGGAGATGGCCTCTTTGGCCTCACTGTACATCCGCTCCTGCTAAACTCGAAATGAAAATGGTGTATACAGGATGGCTGGTTTAATGAAGTGAAAAATTATTCCTCTGATCCGTGAAGACGTAAGGTTGGTCTGTAATGCACACTAAGCTGGCCTGTAAAACACGCCATGTTGGTCTGCAAAACACGCTAAGTTGGTCTGTAAAACATGCTAAGTTGGTCTGTATTTGTGATCGGAGGTTCGAGTTAGCATATGTTAGTCTTGCCGCATTGCAGGCTGTCATCTTAAGGACGTAATCACATTTAAAGCCTTATAAGGTTCCTGTTCTCTGCGAAAATCGCACAAGTTTTCATCAAAACAGAGTGAATAATAAAGGAAAACTGCTTCTCCCTAAGTACAAAGATGTGCTTCCCAGAGTCTTTAAGTCTCTAATTAGGGCCCGAAAAAGCGACAGGGACTACACATCCAATTGGTCCCTCTACATTATAACACGTGCAGTAATGAATCTGGAGATATAAATTAGTGAAATTTAGAACGTCAAGATTTTGATTAAATATAATCAACGCACCAGACCATAAATAAGTGAGTTTTTAGCAATTAATGGTTAGCGAGTGAAAGCTCTCTTTATCTAATTCAAGTGTTTTCAAAAAGGCAACTCCTCTGTCTCTCCTCGCATGGAGATAAACGAACAACAACATCAATGCACGCATACTCACTCTCGTACACAGATACAAGTACGCTACACACAAACACACCAAACCAACCGAAACCAGCCGGACGAAAGAACACGACACCAGACAGCTGCAGCTTCTACTTCTTTTCCCTTTCGCAGCTTTTTAAAACCCCAAGGTTTTCCAACGAACCGATTATCGCGCGAATAACTATTCTTTCCTGGTCCTTTCCTTGCTTCCCAGCTGTCAACGCTTGCTCCAGTTCCAAAGCATTCTGACGAGCACTTTTTCCTAGGTTGTCCTTGATTTCTGGGTTGATCCCATGGGACATTAAATAATCCACCGCCTCCTTGCACAACGCACACACCGCCTCATGGAGTGGTGTCCGCCCAGTCGCGTTACTTACGTTGAGCTCCACACCAGCGAGATACCATGCCTCAAGTAATGCAACGTCATTACTACTAGCTGCGGTACAGATCTCAGCCCCGAGTTCCGGTGTAATTGGGCCAACACGTCCACCAGATTGATGAAGTAATCTAAAAGAATACGCATCACAAGAGGGCATGAAATTAAACTACTTTCAATTTCTCTACACATTGCTTCGCTATTTAAGTTCAAATATCACGGTATAAAACCTTTCTGAGTTCATATGGAGACTGATTGAGGAATTTCCAACCTTCTTAACATTATGCTCACAATTTTCATTAAAACAATTACGTATCAAAAAGCATATTATAACTGAGTATTACAGCGACCTTTTGTTATCGTTGGTATGGCGGGATCTTGGTCGCTCAGTTGTGTTAGACTTAACTTCTTTATTCAGTTGACAAGGCTTACGATTCTTTTAACTCTCTCTTACAGCTAGCACGCCTCCCTCTGTCTTTTACAATACTCGTTCTGACTTTTTATGTTCTCTGTCTGATGTACAAGCCTTTCTACCGTTTACACCCGTCTATTATTCTCTATTGCCCGGTACTCGTAACAACGGATGTATGCTATCACGTCCCACACCAGTGACTGATCAACTGCGAACACGGTTGTGTCTCATTCCAGGCAATGAAATGTCAAAATTTTCGATTTCCTTTTCAAAACAGGTTGTCAAATTGACGAATAATAAAAGTTTCTTTTCCAACAGCCCTTGAACAGTAAGATGTCTTACTTAATAACGTCTTTTCTCTTAAATCTTATGGCATCGAGGAGTGGTGTCGAGCCGTATTTGTCCACCTTGTGAAGAGAAGCCCCGTGCTCCAGTAGCTTTTTAACCATTTTGAGGTCACCGTTTGTAGAGGCGATATGGAGTGGTGTGCGATCATCATATTCTAAACAGGAATTCACATTGTCCTACAGAAAAATACCAGGTACGATAAAAGTCGTTCAGCTGGAGACCACAATTTAAAAATGCAAATTGAACATTGAATTACAAAACTGGCGATGCGCATTGTAAATTCTTTTTTCCGCTAGGCTTTCGACCTGTTATTCGGAACCAAATTTTGGGTATAACCCACATTTCTTGTCTGTTACCTTTTTACACAATTCCTCCACGATTTCAAGTTGTCCATTTTGTGCAGCGGAACAAATGAGAAGTGGATGTAATGCTTTACGGATGTAGTGCATCTCCTGAAGAAATTGTTATGTTGAAGTCAAAATTACAAAAAAAATGACAAAAATTTAACTCACTACTTACTCCTTAAATGTCTGCATTACAAATCTAGGAAACATCATCTGAAAGAACTGGTTAAGTCTTAATCATGAACAGTTAAAACTTATGAAAGGCCCATTCATTCAGGTGTAATTGATGTGTATGCCCGGAAGTAGTAGTTATTATGCAAATTAACGTTTCTAAAACGTACTCGGTGATTGGTTGAAACGGTTAGAACTCTACTCAAAGACAGAGGAATAGAATGAAGAAAAACATTGTTTTGTTTGTAAATAACTTTCGGTAACCACTGAGTATTTTGATAAAATACAAAACAATGGAAACTCCGTAAATAGAAATTATTTTTAATTCTCAACGTTTCGATTATCTTATAGTCATCTATCTCGAAACGTTGAGAATTAAAAATGATTTCTATTTACGGAGTTTCCATTGTTTTGTATTTGTAAATAACCTTGGTGTATTTTTCATTATATGTATGTCAATATTTGATAGTTTAGCTTTGTTATATTTCTATTTATGTGTACATACTTATTTTTCACGTACGGCTCCTTGAAAATCAGACTTTATATTGTCTGAGGGACTACTGCACTTGTAAATAAGAATAAATAATAATAGTAATAACAACAGTAATAATAACAATGATAATAATAATAAAGCCATGTTTTTATGACGGTATAATGTGATAGAAACGCGGAAAAGCTTACCCCAGGGGTGTAGTAGAGGGGGGCTCGGGAGGCTGAGCCCATTGTTAAAATAGTACATTGATTTGTACATTCTTGAAATTGTACATTCCTTGGGAGAGCCCCCTTGTTAGTATTCCAGGATTACACCCCTGGCTTACCCCATCACATACAACATCCTGAACCGTAAGGAGAGTATATGGCTTGACGACAATAAAATAGTGTGGTGTTTACTGCCATTTTACCCGGTATTTATCAAAAAAAAGGAAAGAAATTCTTTTGTGATTTTGTTAAGTTATAAAAATACCTGTCGGGAGTAGAGAAACACTCGTGAGGAAGGAGAATTTGTAATAAGCATTTGAAACAGTCACTATTGTGTTGTGTTGTACCGCCATTTTGAGGTCTCTCAAATTACATTCGTGTTTCTATAACTCGATAAAAACACAGAAAATGTTTTCTATTTCTAAGTTCGGAAATGTTTTTTGGTTTGCTAAGTTTCCATTGTCGTATGTTCTCACCTTTACAGAGCTTGCCTTCAGCGTTGAAGCGATGACCCGAATGAAGTCACTGTCTTTGAGAGAGAATTGGGATTCATTAACTGCAACACTCATTTCACCTCTCAGATTCGTTCGCATCATCTGAAATACAGGACAACAACTGCACTAAGCCGATACCAGTTTATTACTTCTCAAACGGCTTTTGGCACTTATCAATTCAACGGCGAAGGTTGAGTCACTTGTATTCATGGATAGTTGTTTGCCTTTCAAATGAGTCATTTCGTAGTAAGTCGCTCTATTTCATTATCTTTGTATTTTTTGACGGTAACGGATGCCGATGCTTGTATTTCATGTATTTACCCTTTTCTTTTCTTGCAGTGAGATATCACGATGTCCCAAGACGTAGGAAAGTTTGGTGAGTGCGGCTTCTGGTGTTATATCTGAGCCTGATATCACACCGATATCGTACAGTACCTGTAAACGATTACAGCGAAGAATGTTTACAACAGCAACAGCTACAACAACTGCAACGGTATAACAGCGACCACAGAAGCAGTAACACTAACACTAACAGTAAAAGTAGCAATAACAATAAGTTCTATTTCAGAATCATCCTCAGGGTAATATGAAACGACAAATTCACATTTAACCTACACTGACTGAAGTCAACTGAAAAAGTTGACTCGAGCGGGATTTGAACTCGCACCTTCGGGAATCCGGTCCGCAGCTCTACCTG
>JBAHVQ010000506.1:1110461-1140902 GCA_036872915.1 Nanipora kamurai
AAATTTTTTTGGACTTATATATTATATATATATATATATATATATATATATATATATATATAAGTCAAAAAAAAATTTCTAAGTGCCTATATATAAGTCCAAAAAAATTTCTAGGTGCCTATATATATATAAGTCCAAAAAAATTTCTAAGTGCCTACATATAAGTCTAAGGCCTATATCCTACTGTTAAGCTGTGTGTTATTGCATAGGCACTCTTGCAATGGCTGATGAACAGCCTTGTATGATTGGCTATGCAATAACATGTGGCTTACCAGTAAAAGTAAAGAGTGAATATTGAAATTTGTTGCAATTGCAGTTTTAAGTTGAAAATGCCAGTCGTTCTCTTTTTCAGTTCTGTTTTGCAGTTTTGAAAAATGAAAGATGAGTTGTATAAGTAGTATCACACCATATGAGTTTTCATACACCTTGCCCATTTATTTGTTTTTTTGACCCATCAAGTCAGCAGTATCTTGTCTCCTACTTTTTATGTCCATTATTTTTTAATTAGCGATTGGTTTTTCACTGGCGAACCAACATCCATTCCTTACTAAACCAAGAAAAATTTGTCCTATTCCCCCAATATTCTTGCAATTCCACCCAAATTTAGAAAATTCTCCGCGGTCTGCAGCTTGAAAAAACTATTGACTGCTTGGCATCTTAATTTTCGTAACCATGTCACCATGGCAACAAGGAATTCATTTGTCGCGATTTAAAAGATTAAAGTTCTATGAATTACTTGTCAATTTCAGGTTTATTTATGTATTTTATTATCGTATTAAATCCTTTATCAGAAATATTGATTTATTTACCGTAAAATCAAATATCTAAGATGGCCAAAGAAGAAGATGCAGATACGCTTGAAGAGGTGAGTGCCTGAGTATTTAAATTACCACTAACATACCAAGAAACGCCAGCTCATCATCATTCCTGATTATTCGTTGGTTAGCCAGAAGCGTCAAATCTTTGATTGAAAGTCGATAATCTGCGTTATATTACTCGAATGGACGCCAGTTTTTTTGTACAAATCCGAGACTGTCAAGGCTCCCAATCCGTGAAATGCCAGCGGTCAATAAATGAAGAAAGGTGCAATGTACCTTATACCTTTTTGTACTTTCTACTTTTTTTAAATGTTTCCGGTGTCCACTAGATATCAGCTAATTTGAACGAGCGATGGATATGGAAGGATGAAACAAACACATTGGAACTGACTAGGTATCCGACTCTAATATTTATATAATTCTAATTTCTGCGCATCTGAACATAAAGTAATACTGAGTTGAGTGGTGAAAAATAGTTTCTCAGTTTTATTTTCAATGTAATTTTTCCCCACAAAGTTGTAACCAAGGGGGTCTATATTCTGTGAATCAGAGCAAGAAAGCAACCAAAGGAACATCAACAGCTGGGCTGCACAGTCAAGACAAAAGATATGAAAGGTATGTCTGGTAGTATTATGGTGTGACCGAGTTTGGTCAGGTATGTCCAATTCTAGCAGTGATAAAAAGTAAAAACAGTACCAATGTGAGAAACAGGAACTAGTGGCCCATGGCAACGTGATCAAATGGAGGTTCCCTATATAACCTGCAATATTATGACTTTCTGAGATCCCCTCGAGGCACTGTTGCAACCCCTTCATGGCCATGGGACCTGGGATAACTTCCTCTATTCCCCTTGTACCCCTTTGTGACAAACCTGGTCAGAAATAAATGAATCTATGTCAGAAACCCAGACTACTGTCTCTAATATATTCTGTAACCCAGACAACTCAATCAGCTGATTGCCTGGTGTTCATTAAAACATTCTAAAAACTCTAATGGTAGTGAAAGAATTAAGGACTACTTTTGTAGAATACAAGATTAATTGATTTCCTTTGAATTGCTTAAACACGAGAGGACAGTGCATAGAAATATAGAGTTATACTTACTTAATGCTATAATGGGAAATGCTTGTTTTTTTGATAAGTAAAATCATTTATTGTTAACCAGAGTACAGTACTTATCTGCACCCTTGCCCTCTAATAGGTTAACTTCTCAGTGTAAGGGCTATCATAGTAAGCATTGTTTAGCTAAAAAGCCACATATTTTTAGGAGCACTTCAAATTTATTGCACAGAGGTCAAAAGTATCAGAATGCATCAAGACCTGGTCATCTATCAACTAGGCCCAACTGGGGCTATGCCAAAGGATCATCTCCAAGACCTGGGATGTGGATTAATGCCGCAGCACAAGAGCATAATATTATAACCTTAAGTGACATCAAGAACGTAGCAAAAAATAACCCAGTCGGAAAAGAAGCATTGAATTCACGAACCTTTAAAGCATTGTACAGGTACCACAGTTTGTAAAATTCATATAGTCATGCTGTGAGGCAATATTTCTAGGTTCAAACAATGATATAAAATTATATTGCTGATAGATAGTGTTAAACAGTATGTACAAAGTTAAAAGGGTTGGGGGAACTGCCAAAACTTTGAATAGATAATGCTGTCATTTCACTCTAACAAAGAGCTTTTACTCAAAACATCAGCTATTCCTATACTATTAGATTAGCCAGTTCCTCATGAACTCTTCTGCAATTTACATATTTCAAAGTTTATTTTATGGATAAGGTCAAGAATATTCCCCCAGGAAAAAAGTAGCAGATTCTTCATGCAGTATTGTAGTATATTATAACACACTACCGTACAATGATAAAAATTAATGTGTAATTCTATGTTTAATGTATACAAATACTGTCAGGTTAACTTGAAGCAGTAAAGAGAGTTTTTAAGCTAAATCATAGCTTATTTTTTCTTCTCATTTCTACAGTTCCAAACAACTTGATGATTTTCTCTGGGCATCCCTAAATTATTTTGATGCTTTCTTTGAAAGAAAGGCATTAGAAGAAAAACCAAAACCAATGGCAGTGTAAGTAACTACACTAAGAAGAATAAAAAATAATTACCACAAATATGAATACAAAAAAGGATCTCAGGAAAATACATCGATCAATTTAGTCTTCATGTTTCAGGATCCTTGAAGTTCATAGGTAATTTTATAATTCTTGAATGAATGGATTTACTACTAAGCTGCCAGTAAACCATTTTTAGGGAACCAAGTGTGGCCGAGAAAAAAGCACTGGCACTGGTTTCAAACAAGGAAGAAGAAGCAAAAAGATCACTTGCTCAATGTTATGGAGTTTTAGTACTTGGATTAGGTCTAGAGGATGGGCACCATATGAAATGTGGAAGGTACTGAATTAAATTTCAAGTAGTTGGTCAACAATTAATATTGTGATATATTAAAAGTGTCAAGGTTTTGTAGATGCTTTTTGTTCTACTTGCATGTTCACATTATTTTTGCCACTTTATTTTTTAATGTTAAGGAGACAGAAAATACGTCGGATCTTGTAAACCTTCACTCATGGCCATAGTAGGCTTTTCTGAGAAAGTAGAAAAAATTGCAAACTTAATCCATTTAAGTTGTGCCCCCTCCAATGAATAGAATCATGTAGGAAAATGAAAGTCTTATTTATGGTCACCTTTAAGTTAACCCATTACTTATTGAACTGCCCCAGAACAGCTCCTTCTGTTATTTTACTCTGGCTAATGCCAGATGATTCTACTTATGAGATTTCTTGGTAAACAACAAGTTAAGGCAGTAAAATGTGGTTTTGCAGTTAAAATCTTACCAGTTACAGTCTCATCATGTGGTTTATGACTGGTGCATCCATTCACCTTGTGTTTTATCAAATGATTTCTTTTGATCATATTTGACTTTTTTGTGACATTTTATTAGATTACTCTGGCTAATTCTAGACAATTTTATGATACAAAGCAAGACATGAGACCCAAAGAGTTTCAGTAGTGTTAAAAATGAATCATTTTCACCCATTCTCTGTTGAATCAGTTTAAAAGATTTATAAAAATAATTATCAAATCAACAAATGTCTAATTAGCTAAATTCATATATTTTTACTATTTATTATAAATTAATAAGAAAAAAATATCTTACTTCTTCAATCTTTGCATACCTTTATTAGAAAAAGAAGCTCAGCAACTCAGAGGGATCGAGAGCAGTATGAGGTATTGTACAAAATGAATATTTCAAAATTTATATTTCACTAATTAACATAAAAAAAATAATTACTGTTTTTTTCAGACATTGTACAAATTTGCTTCAAATGTTACTTGGATTACCTTTAGAAGACCAAATTTAGAAGTTATAGAGAAAGAATTAGGCAGGTATTCAAGAATTTGTTTCTCCTGCACTGAAGAACATGCATTTTAGTTTGGAGCATGCAATTAATGGTAATTTTACTCAGAGAACATAGTAATGGGTTACTTAATACTAAAAGTGTATCTAATAATTTTTAAAAAATATGAACACACCACCCAAACATATTATATTTTGAAACATCAGTATCTCAGATAAATATTGGCAGTTTGCATTGGAACACAAGTGACTATGGGTCAAGCCTCTAATAATTTACAATTTATTTCTTAGGTTACTGCGATCTGATACATTTAACCCTGCTGCAAGACCCAAACACGTTAAAGGTAAAAAACAAACAACAGTTCCAATTGTTTTTTGTTCCAAGTTTACTTTTTGAAGGAGTCCATAATTGATACACAATGTTTCATCACCATTGTGTGATTATGTCCATTTATTACCTGATCCAATACTTTTTCACCTTTTTTGGCTAAGCTTCAATTAATCTTTCTGGTGGCATTTTACCATTGTATTTGAAGGAAAAGTTAATTGCACAATGGCTGATCAAAAATGTCGCTCTGAAAGAACAGTTTTTACCATGCTGTAGGTCATTGTATGTTCAGAATTCAATTTCATGCGAGATGATCATTTGTTGCAGAAGTTTATGCTAAAGATAGATTAAAAAGAGACAGTGTGAAACAATCTTTGACTCCAGCTGAGTACAGGAGATTGCAGCCGTAAGTAAGACTTAAAGATACTGGTAATTAGGTGAAGTGCTTTTCCCAAAAATGCAATTAGAAGCTTGAAGATAGTCTTCTTTTTTGTTGGAAATAAATGTGAACTGTATTTTTTGTCCTTTTTTTCATAAACATTACTGTGTTCCAGGAAGCGACCAGCCATTAAATCAATCATAAGGTAACTATATTTAAAAGGGCAAGTTAAAATGTTAAAATTTACTTCCACTATAGACCAAAATTAAAGCAAACAGGGCAAACAGTTATATATGTATTATTTTATACATTATTCAGTTTGCCTGGCCAGCCATGTTCTCATGACTGCATTTCAAAAAGAGAAAAAAACAAACAACACAACAATACCAATCAGGCAGCATTAACAAAAAGAATGTTAAATTCATGGTAGCATTTAAATTCATTGTGCATTTCAGGGTATCAAAAATTATGTAACTTTTAATATTTATTACAGCCAGAGGTCACCAGTAATAACAGCTCTCCTTCCCACTTCCACTGAAGCCACACCACAGTATTCAAGCAGGAAAGAAGCCCTTCCTTTATTCAACTTGTAAGTGCAAAAACTTAATGCTTTAAAGCAGGGTTACAAGCAAAATTTCCAGTCTGGTTAGTTTTAATAAATTATTGTGATCAAATCACCACCAGTTAATGTTAACCCATTCTGGGGCTAGGGTAGACCTCAGTGTTTCACTTTGGCTAACACAGGGATGAGCCCAACTTGTCAAAGGGTTAATCTTGATAGTTGAGAGGACTAGAATGGTCTCATTACAGACTACATTCCAGGGCTTAACTTTCCTGACTGACCTTGCAGATATATACATCCACTATTTCACTGAAATTGGCCAAAAAGAGCCATTTTTCCAGATTAAGTCTGTCAAGGGCAACATTTGGCTGTCAATGTAAGTTTTCAAAATGATCTAGAATTTTTTTGAAACAAGATGTTTGCACAATACTTTAGATGCATTCACATTTGTACTGCTGTTGTGAGTTTTTCTGGGAATTTTACACACAATTGTTCATAGAAAATGTTGGTCTGGGGAAGGCACTATGTAAAGATTGCTCTTGGTCTATGTAAGATAGCTTCCAGAGAATACACTGTAAATATCTTGATACTTTAATAAATTGTCCTTGGAGTCAAAAACCATGCATGAGCCCTGTACTTATGCAGCTAAGCAAAGATTACCAAGTGAAGGTAAAATTAAAAAGCATCTTTTCAGGACCCAGGATTGTCAGGTTATTGCAATGTAAACTAGTTCAAACAATAATCAATCACTCCTACTGGTTAATTTCATTTTAAGGGATCAGCAAATATTCAGTGACAACAAGCATTCACTTCCTTTTTGCAAAAGGTAAGGAATGTTCTGATGCAAGATAATGATAAGATGATGAGTTAACAATCGCCCTTTTATAACCAGGCATTTTCTTTAACTTGTAGAGTTGGAATTATAGGTGAATCGGTTGCAGGATTCAATCCAGAAAACTTGACTCCAGTTGGCGATGAGCAAGAGGAAAGTCAAGCAGAGTTGTTACCAGATGACAGCACCAAAGATTCTAATAACCCAAAGTAAACTTGATCATTTCTAAAAGTAACTATCAGCATTTAATATGACTTTTGTAGGTTTTAAGCTTTTCATTTTCTTTTCTCTGCTCTTCTTTAACAGTGTCTTATATGCACAAGAGGACACTAATTCAATCCAAGAAGGTAACCCAATGCTAGTTTGGAGATATCTCAATTTAACTGTTTGTCAAACAGGGCCCACCCTTTGAAGAGTAAATTGTCTGGCATTAGCCAGAGTAAAATTCTAAAGAGAACCCTTGCCCATTAATGGATTTAACTGTCTGTTAACAACACCTCCCAATAAAAAGAAAATCTTTAAAAAAGATATACCATTACCCTTGAAGTTCAAAGGTTAAAATCAAATTGCTGTCCTCAACAGAGTAGCTAGACAAAGCAATCCATCTTGTAAACTGAAACAAATGCCTTGAAACTTTCACTTCCACTGCCTAATTCTGGCTATAGGCAATTATTTTGAATGAATTCTGCTGGAAAATAATATTATAATTATACAATTCCACTATTATTTTTTAGACCTGAATGGGGGGATAATACTCCAAAGTGAAGCCCCATGATTTCACAAAACAATTTAAATAGATCAAATGTGAATGCTTTGATAAAGTCAATGAAGGTTACTGATAGTAAAAATCTAAATGAACGAAGATAGATTAAAGAAGATTTGAGAAATATAACATGGTGGTTTTATTTTTAATATAGGCTTGTCCATGGCACATCAACAGGACCCTTTGTCAACAGATGAGAAGTTTACTTGACCTGTTGTTGGAAGCTGAAACAAACTCGTCAATATTGAATTAAAAAATTCCTCATCATGCAAGACCCGTTTAAATAAATGACAAATTATTTATTACCTATTGTCTTATGGTCAGTTATTTGTTTTCAAACTTCTATGGTTTAGCTCTACCAACTCCCACCACTACCACCACCTTGTTCACTACTGCCTCCACCAAAATCTGAACCACTTCCAAAGCTTCCACCATAATTAAGCCTTGGTAAACTTCTATCACTTCGATTCACATCTTCCAAAAAAGAACCCTGAAAATTTGGGGATAACCAGTGTGATATTGTATTCTGAGTGATGAAATAGGGGTACTGGTTGTGTAATGATGACAACCTGTATGTAAGTTCTGCAATGCCATGTACCAGTTCTGGTCCAACATCTTTTGTATTCCTGTTGACATTCTGTCTACATATAGGGCAAGATGTTTTAGTTTTTAACCATTCTGTAAGGCATGGTTCACAGTATTTGTGACCACAAACTAAGAATTTGACTTTAGTCTGCGGTGTGAAATCTTCAAGACAAATTGGGCAAAGAAGCGCCACATACTCCTTTGGGTTTCTTCTTTCTTGGTCAATCCTGCCCAGTTTCCTTTCAAATTCCTTGTACTTCTTTTGATTGTAATAGCTGCCAATTATACCCCCTACAGCCAATGCAAATATAAACCAAAAAACAACCGTGCCGAAATTGAGATAGGAGGATGATAATGGCCTTCCTTGCAAAATATCTTTCACAAGACCTACACCTTGCGCTAATGCCTTACCGTATTGTTTCTCGCGCAAAAGCGGTCGCATATTTTCAATTACCAAGTCGATCTGCTCATTGACAAGCTTCTGCTTGGTTTTCTGACCCGTGCTTATATAGATCTGTCGATCGTTCACCGAAAGGAAAATTACAGCTCCATCGTTACATCCCCTCTTCCCAACACTCCAGTCATCATGAAGAGATCTAGCAAACCTTTTGGCACTTTCCGCACTACTTTCACCCTCTAAAATGTCTATACTTTTAGCAACAGCAACTCCAATTTCATAGCCTTTTTTCCCTTCAAAAGAACTCCCGCAACCCGAATCAGTCTCATAATGAATTTCCAGCAACCTTTCCTCCAAAATATCAGCTTCTTCTTTCTTTAACACTTTGTCCGGATCACATATCCAGGACTTAACGCCTCCTCTTCCACACGTTTCAACATCTCTGTTTGGATTAGGAAATTCACTGATTTTCCATGCAATTACCTGGGGTACTATCAATAATAACATGACAATACGACCGTCGCTCGACGCCGCCATCATGACTTTGCACTTTAGTTCCCAGTACTACGTGAGTCTGCTATTGCTTTCAACTGTGTTGGTGATTTTGTGAGTTGGTGAAATCACGGTAAAATGGACCTATTTATGAATGGTAGCCACACAGAATCTTATCATGTTGGTGATGACAGTTCATCGGATGAAGAGGCAAAGAGGTTAATTTATCCCACCATAATCTTTCCTTCAGTGAAGGCTTCACCAATCTACCATTAATGTAGAGGCATGCTCTAGATGTTGTATTACACAAAAAAACAGTGCTTGGTTAAAATTAACTTAGCGTGTGTACCTGAATCGATAGGGGTTTCCCCCTATGTATCTGGTATAGTATAACATAGTGAAATAGTATGTACTAACCCTTTGCTAATTGCCAGCAAGCCTTGATAATTCAATTGAGCTGTACTGAACTTAAAGATGACAATGAATAAATGGCTGCACCTCTGGTGTTGAAAAAGGTGATGACCCTATTGCCTCTCTCAGAGTGTAGTTAATGATAACATGTTCCAAAAAAATACAGCCCATAGCCTTTACATGTAGAAATAGAAATTCCAAAAGGGGTACAGCACTGCCCTGAAGAGCCTTGACAAAAATTTCTACTCATTTTTACAACTGTCAAAGCTTTTGTCTTTTTCATTTGCAGTCATAATTTCCGTTGGCAAAGTAGTGAGATAAATATCAATTAAAGTTTTTATCCCACAAAACTAATACTGATTCCAAAGCTCCCATGTCATCTGTGTGGTTAAATTCTCATGTCAACCATGCATACAGCCCAATATGGAAAGTAACAATTCTTTATCTTGTCAACAATTACAGCTCTGATGATGATATTGATTATCTACTAAATGAACATGGAAGTGACAGTGACAGTTTTGAGAAAGAGATGGAAAGAGAATTAAATAAAGAATTTATGGAGCACAAGAAACTTCATATGAGCTCTACAGCAGGTTGGTAATATATATATATATATATATATATATATCACATAATTATGAAGTAAAGAAAAAGACTTATTCTGTATAAATGTTTTGGAAAACAAGAGCTGATGTAAAAACAATAATACAGTAAGAAAATGAGGAGGAAAAAAGAATACTCAGATATTGCATTTTTTTTCCCAATAGAACAAGGTACCTCTAAGGATGGTGGTTCCATAGACAAAGCAATAAAGATAAATGATGTTTATGATGATGCTTATTTCAGTTCTGGTAGTGAAGATGAAGCTAATGTTGGAGGGGTTTCGTCTAAGTCAAAAGAGCGCCGTACAGTACTAACAGACGATGAATTACTTTATGATCCAAACATGGATGAGGAGAATGAAAATTGGGTGAAAGAGCAGAGAATACATAAGGGTAAAGAATAAAAATGCCATAATAATTATAGAAAATTGTGATAAATTAAAATGAAAATTATAATAATTATACCTCTATATGATATTTTGTATACAGACATGAAAGTACTGGTACTTAATTATGACTGTTTCATTGCCCATCCAAGGCCATTAAAATTGCCATAATGGTGCTTAGAAAACACTTATTGGGTATGCGTTTTCAGGGTCTTTGAAGTATGAGAAAGAAGTAATTTAAAGATGTAGTGACCTTGACCTCATTGAACAGGAACCCTTACTAGGTGCTCTTATGATGGTATCCACAAGAAAAGACCTTACTGATTCGTTGTTTTTCTATAGAAACTAAAAGTGAAGATCCTTACCCTGTCACTAAAAGTGATGTACCAGCTACAAAAAGTAAGGCAGCTGAAGAAAAGTTCACTTGCACTAAGGGTGTCAACAGTGATGCAATTCTTTCATGCCCAGCATGTCTTACAACACTTTGTATTGATTGCCAAAGGTAAAGTGCTTATAATAAATTAATGCAGTGGTCTTTTATCTTTTTCCCATGATTTCATGGTACCTTCTTCAAGATCAGCAGTATGGGACTAGTTGTCATTACAACAAGAAAATGAACAGATGTAGTAATCATGGAATAAATATGATGATATATTATGATAATGTTTTGACTACAAACTCCTGATGTATAAGGGTGTAGTCAGTACCTGATCTCTATATTTACTTTCCAAGAGGGCATCATATTTGATCAGCTGTGGGTGCCATGTAATCACAACACCAGGTTGATTCAAACAACAGGCTGAAAACCATTGAACGATGGATAGTGATGATCTCCAACCTGGACATTCGAACCATTCATTGACTTGTAGACCTTAACACAGAGGAATACATTGCTGATGCCATTTTCCCTAGACCTGTTTTTACTCCAAAATGAGAAACTTTTTCAAAGTAGCTGATTCTGTTCACCTGTTTCTATGATGGTTCATTATCAATTTACGAATTAAAAGCATTCACTACTGATTTTACAGTATTACCAAGGAGAAGAGAAAAAATTATTCAAGACCATGAGCATGTGGGGGAAAATGGTTGTGCTGCCACATACCTAACATGAATCTTGACTAGGAAATAAAATTGTAATGAAGGTTTACATGTATGCTATTTGTTGATAAGAAACTACAGTAAAATATCTAGGCTGACACCTCCCTCAATTAAAAACAATGGTCTTGGTGTACTTCATTATAAGATAGCCAAGAAGGTTCTCATTTGTCTGCAGTAGGTTGGACCGAATTGAACTCTATTTTTTTTTGTTATTGATTTAGGCATGACATTTACAAACAGCAGTTTAGAGCAATGTTTGTGATGAACTGCAATATCATGTCTGATGAAACATTACGCTATGATGCAAAGAAAGACAAGAGAAAGTCTGGAAAGAAGAAGAAACAAAATCAACAGCGAGTCAGCAGCACTTCAGTAGAAGTTGCAGAAGTTGAATTTTACAAGCCAGTACAATGTGCTTCATGTAACACTGAAGTTGCAGTTTATGATAAAGAAGAAATCTATCATTTTTTCAATGTACTTGAAAGTTTGTCGTAAAAATTTTCTGGAAAAAGATCATACAACCCTTCTGTCAAGAATGGAGATTATCAACACTTCTAAGTCAATGAAATCTGGAATATATGTTCTAATAATGCAAGACCATGATTTAGCAAATGACATTTATTCCAAAGAACAGAAGAAGCACAGCCAGGAGTATACATAATAAATATATTTAAATATTCTCTAACCAGTAAGTAGTGTCTTTACAAGCTTTTCGTTACTTATTGGTCAGAGAATGTTTAAATATATTTACTAACATTATTTATGAGTCGCATAAATAATAGCCCCCATTATAATGTGCCTGGTGTATTGCTAAATAGCAGTTTGCTTGTACAGTACATGTAATTATCTACAACAGTTTATATATATATATGTATAGCAAAAGATTTTATTGTTGGATGTGATATGCAATGTACTGTATGTGTATTGTATGTTTCTGAAATGTAAATGTTTAACCATAAAAAAATAAATGTGCTGAGAAAGATGGTATAAGTTACAGTAGTTGACAAAAGTCTTCATCCACTTCCAGGCATGTAGGTTACTGGCTTAATTAT
The DNA here is from genome assembly GCA_036872915.1 of Nanipora kamurai. Taxonomy (NCBI): domain Eukaryota; kingdom Metazoa; phylum Cnidaria; class Anthozoa; order Scleralcyonacea; family Helioporidae; genus Nanipora; species Nanipora kamurai. Next base: position 1,122,538 of record JBAHVQ010000506.1, read on the forward strand.
AAACTTCTTAATTCATTAGAAAAACAGTTGATGGAAGTCAAACTGCTTAGCTGATACTCTTATAAATATTAATACAATCTATAGGATAAAAGTAAATAAGTATTTAAATTAGACTATTAATTTAGGTTATTACATTTCTCAGTAAGTTATGTTCCTAAAAATGTACACTCTGTCTAGTAAGTGGTAAATAATGGTATCTTCTTAACTGCTGTCTTCTTCAATATAAAACAAAACTTTGATTGTCAATGTGCATGTGGAACAACAGGCTATATTTTCTCCCCTTTCCAAATTCTCCTCTGTAACTGCATAAGAACCACTGCATCGACAAGGCCAGGTGTACTGGCTAAAATCTGCATTAATTTTTGGAATTAAAAAAAAAAGATTCAGTCATTCATACATGCATCATACAACAACATGAACCAAACTAGACAGTCAACAAACAATGGCAGACACCTTCTTCATGATTCATCTCACTGAGGTCAACCTCGGCATCTACTGGCCATTCTTGAGTCAGTTGCATGTCTAGGAATAATGAAGTACTGTAGTAAAATATGTTAGGAAAATGGATACATTGGCTTGTAGGGGGTAATCATGGAGGTTCCATCACATATGTATATATTATATTTATATTTTTTGAAAGAGCTGAAGGAGGTGATCTGTGAAATGTATAATTTAAATACGTGCAAAGCTACATTTTTGAAATCACAGGAAAAAACAATGTTACTGTGCCAGACAGTCTTGTTTGGGAACCACTGTTGTTGCACAAGTCCAACAAATTTTTTTGGGTTTTTCTCCAGAACAAGGAAATTAAAAAGTACTCAGCATAGGAATTGGTACAGTATATCTCACCTCTCAATGTTGCATCATACTCAGCTTTTGACTTAGGGTCACTCAAAGTCTTCCATGCTTTGTCAATATGACAAAAATAATCTCTGGCCTCTTCATTTGTACACTTTGTTATTTGGGGATTAAATTTATCAGGGTGAAACTGAAAAATTGAAAGTAAAAAACATGCAAGATAGCAAATGGCCTGGTTTTATCTTTGGTTTTCCCAAAAGTATTAATGCCAGGGTTTGCATGGTGATTGGTAAGTTTATAGACAACTTTGTCCTTGTAAACACCTTGTCTATCTTGCTGGATATCACTCCAGGCATGCACTTAGTAAGTATATGCTGCTTTGATATTGCTTGAATTAGTAACCCTACAAGTTACCATAGGCACTGGAAGTCAGGGCAGGGGGATTGCTCCTAATATCTGCAAAGAGGAGGCACTTCCTCAATATTTGCTGGTGTTGAAACTCAAATAAATACCATTGTTTCCTTCATGTGTGACAGGCCCGCAGCTGGGGTGGGGCAAGGGGCCATGACCCGCCCAGAAATCTGCTAAAAAATAGTTTGATAAGGGAAGATTAAAAAACATTTTCCTTGGTATAGCACTTGTTTGAAGACTCTCAATAAAATAAGCAATTTTTGCATCTAAATCCAACAGCCCAGTTTTTATATTCAGTACAGTTAGATTTCAAGTGTTCTTTTGGATCACATTTTTACGGTCATGGATCGTAAATTTGTATGGTACTTTGGTTGTTTTGATTTCTCCATTTTAATCAATTCATGTTTTTAATCTTACTTGGTTACAAACCTTAAATTATGACATGAAATGAGCTTAGTGATCAATAAACACTCAAACAATCAATCCTGTATGATCACTGACAGCATCATAGTCACGCAGTATATTTTTTGTATGTCTGAAAAACACATTTGCATTGTATTTTAAGAGAATTCAAGGGTATTTTTTGCCACAATTCTAAACATAGAAGTGTTAAAAAACCTAAAGCTTCTAAAACAAAGTCCACCCAAGCACCACCTGACAGTTAAACCAACAACAAATTTTGGCTCCCCTGCCACTGACCCCCCGGTATGGGCCTGCGTGATTAAAATCACCATTTGTTTTGGGCGAATAACCTTTCAAAACATTCATTATGTGAAAATTCAAATATACATTACTTCACACTACCTTCAAAACAAGTTCTTGATACATTTTTTTAATCTCACTGTGGTTGGCATCAAGGCCTACACCAAGCACTGCATACAAATTGTCACCAGTAAATCGGCTTTTATCTACCATGGTGCATTTTAAATTTTTTAAGCCTACTGTGTGAAACCATGCGGTGCTGCTCCTAACTAAAAGTCTTTCTTCCCCCTCGGTAAAATAGCCCACTTCGTGTCACGTAAAATCACACGCGTGGATTAAATATGGCGCTCACATCTCGCATTTTTAGTTCCATTTTGGGACAAGGCGTCGCAAAGGTGCTTTATATATATATGAGAGTGTTTATGTATAATTATGTTTGCCAATTACGTTTATAAGAGGAGCGTGGGTCTATCTTCTTCTTTAGCCAGTCAGTCCTGTGAAAGAGATTAAGTGGAAATAATAAATTCAAACCATTTACCCCTGACCCCAACACTGCATAGCTCTTGATGAACTTGAACCACTCTGACAAGTTTCTTTAATATTCTTGCCTTATTTTTTCGATTTGATAGACTGCAAGATGTCCAATGACAATAGCAGGCAGCTGGTTAGTTGTAACTCCAATAGCTGCTGAGTTGTTTTTATAGTTTGGCAATGATTGTTTCAGTAGTTCTGCATTTTAATGCAATATGTTTATTTTCAAGGATTTCAATGAGAAAACAGGCAACGTTAAATAAAGACCAGGTATATACATAAGATACGAAACAGTAAATTTATAAATAAACTCAAACACGTAATTGTTACAGAGGTTATGAAAAAGTAATACTGGTGTTTTCTCATGCTTATTTGCACGAACCTTCCCAAACAGTTGCTTATTAGAATAGCGGTTAGGTAGAACTAACATGCGTAAATTACTTCTTCCAGGATTTCAAAGACAGCAGACTTTTTTCTGAAATCAATGTAGAAATAAAGAGCAGTGATGAGGCTGTTTTGGGTAGTTATATCCAGTTCATGAGAAAGGCTGCTGAATGTTTGAACATTGAAGCCAATCAGTAAGAATAAAGTATTCCTTTCTGTGGGCAAGTCAGAAATCTTATTTTTGAAACAGTCAGCAAATTGATGGTTTGCATGTGACATCATGGTGGCCATGTTGGTGGAACTTTAACAATCTCGTTAACTGGTATTGTATGTGGCACCAACACGGTCACTGTTTTGTTTTCATTTTAACGTCATGGGATTGGCTGCAAATCACCAATTAATGTAGTTTGGTATAGTTAAACCTTTAAGCCACCCTTGATCAATCCAAGTGCTTCATAACTTGTTGAAAATTATGAAAAATTAGTATTTGTCACATCAATTTAGAATTAGATTATCTGCAGGTACAGTGTGATTATTTTATACTTTGTTGACAAGGTGTGTAATACATTTAGTTCTATGGCCATATTAAAATGGTGTGTAAGAAGAAGTCCATGTTTACAAAGCAATTATCTTGTTAAAACAATTATGTTTGAATCAAAACAACTAAGTGTTGTACTTAACAGTTTGTTGCTGTCAGTTAAAAAAATTATTGATTCCATAGGGTGGTTCTCCCAACAAATATGGAAAGATATACTTTACTAAAATCTCCACATATTTACAAGAAACACAGAGTCCAGTATGAAATAAGGACACATCGTTATCTTGTTCAGGTACTGTCATCATTATTGATCCATGGTTATTTTTTTCTGGTTTTGTTCTAAATAAAAATGTAATATATCCAATTTTTTGAAAGTAGTTTTGTTTGATACATCTAAGGGACCATACACTAAAGGACATAGTCAATGCCTCTTTGCATAGAGTTTTGCCAATTTGATGAATATAATTATCTGAACAATGACTTGTACCAAGCTGTGAGAGAAAAACTATGACCGTTGGTATCAAACCATGAGAATTTATATCATTCTAAACCCATGTTGTTTTGCTCTTGGCACATTCCATAATTATGATGTTTTCCTTCTGAAGTTTAAGCAGCTAACTGGTCAAACAGCAGATGTTTTCCTGGAATACATTCAAAGAAACTGTCCAGAAGGTGTGAGCATGGATGTACAACAAGTGGCCCTTGAAGAACTGTTCCTAAATATTCCACCAGAAGCTCAAAAATTCTCAGAAACTAGTAAATTGAAGGAACCTGTGATCAGTTAATAAAAATACCAGATATTGCACCTTGTGAAAGTAATGTGACATTTGTAATTAAGAAAAACTTTCATTTAATTACTATTTATTTCTTTGCAAAAAAGAGTTCAATTCTCAAGGCTAGTTTGAGTGAGACTGAAATTTTGTTCCGTTTCAGCCAAAAAAAAAAAGGTATCCAGTATATTTTCAAGCTATAAAAAAGATGTTGTAAAAGAACACAATGTCATGTAACAGTAGGAGTTATCCAGAATTGGGACATGAAGTTTCAATACACTTCTCACCATTATAATATACATGTATTTACTAATTATATGGTGGCTATGCACTTTGGTAAAATAAAAAGTTTGAATATACATGTAGGCCATAATAGGTAAAAATTTCTTGATTATTCTCTGGTTTTATTTTAAAATGTGGTGTTAATGCCATCCTCAACATGATCAAATAGATGTAGGGTAATATTTTACAAAACAATCCTCTTCCCACCAGAGTTAGATCCAGAAATGATAATACTGTTGTTTCTGAGGTACTTTGGTATTTCTGTGAGAATACTGCTTCTCACTGTACATCTAGAAAACAAGCAGTTGATTGAGGGAAGGTTTCTAGGTTCCTGACAACTGCCCCTCACTACAGCTTTTGGATTGGCATCAGTCATAAGTCATCCCCTGTTTACAAAGCCTGTAACTTATTAAAGGTCATCTCCAGATCAATCGATTATCCTGACAAAGTCGTTCTTCTAGTTGTTCAATGGCACTCAGAGAAAGAACAATCTTGTGGTGCTGAAGTATGCTATAAACATTTATACCTGCAAGAAAATTATTACAGTGGTTAAAAAGCATGATTACTAAAAATAAAGCACCAGTACTGGTGTATAAAGTTCATCGACACTCATTTACTGGTTTTACATTGTGCAGTATCAAAATACTTACTGATTGCACTATGCATCTCAACCTTTTTGAATGACTGAATAGCATGTTCCAGTGTAGGGTTAGGTTCCCTGAAAAATAAAATAATTATGACTTGGAAAAAATTTACAAGTTGTGAAACAACATGTCATGTAAATATGTTTAAGCATGTTTCATGACAGTGTTGGGTTTCTAAAACTAGGTCTAGTAAGTTATCGTAATTATTTTAACACTTCCTGGCACATCACATTATTACTGATTTTTATAGATTTATGAAACAAATGAAAAAAAACAATTAATGAAAAAAATTCACAATTACCTTACACTGTTCAAGTCAACTGAAAAAGTTGGCTTGAGTGGGATTTGAATTTGCACCTTTATGAATCCAGTCTGATGCTCTACCTGTTGAGCTATTGAGTCTACAGGGGTAGGAGGTGAGCTATTATCCAAATTAAGTGCACAAGATATTCTCGTGACAAAACTATCCATGAGGATGGATGTGCAGCGTTTCCATTCTATTTCATGATTCTCATCCTCAGGGTAATATGACAATCATATTACCCTGATGATGATTCTGTTATAGGTTTATGGTACTGTCCCTAACACACTACCTATCAACAAACACTACGGAGCTCCAATTGTTCCTCCCAATAATTTCTGACAATTCCTGAACAGAAAAAGAAAATGACACTATCAGTTTCTGGTACCATGTACAACCAATAATTATACAACTTATGTAAGTCAATTATAAGTGTATAATATGTATTGTAAAAATTATATTGATTGATTACATGGCTGCCTGCCTGATTAATTGATTTAACAAACAAATCACCGAACACATATACAAGAATAAGCAAAGAAATAAGCATACAACTTACCGAACTAGATAACTTATGATCCAGAGAGTCTACAACAAACAAGTCACCCTATATGATGATTATACAGGTAGTGTGTCAGTAACTTTTATCAGCACAAAGTACAAGGAATTATTATGATATATGAAGGGATGGGAGAATCTGAATACTTTGCAGTTAGACCTTCAACTCAGCATGGGCCTTCAAGTTGTCTGTATTTTTCCATCCATTTTCAAAACCAGTATAATACTATCAGCCTGATAATCAGGTAAGATACTGTTATATCAAATTATCACCTGGGTGTATCTGCATGAAAGAGCCACTCGTAGGCCCATTCTTCGGACTTTTTTTGGTAAGGTATATGCATAGCTCTTTGGTTTTGGTCCATGCACAACTCCACCTGATAAAAAAGGAATAAACTTTGAGAAGTTATTCATGTACAGTAGGATGCTGATAACAATTTGGTGTAATATATTTAGCAGCCTTCGTGATTAACAGTTAAAAAGGAATGTATGGTAATTTAACCCATTTAATATGGAGCCTGCAAAAACTGCAGGTGACTCTTCTTAGTATACCAGTAAATCTGTAAACTACAGTAAATAACAGTAGCTGTCATGTGTACTGGATGAGTTGATTAGTGGGACATTTTATAATTAAATACTTTTTTGTCTGTTTTAACATGAGGTCCAGCCCAAAAATAATTTATAAACCAAAGATTATCATATTTGTGGAAATTACCATAGTTAAATTGTTTGAATTTAGATAATTTAAAACTCATTATCATAGCAGGATTAATTCAGCACAAAGTTTTACTTTTACGGTAAGCAGAAGAAAAAGTTGTGTCAATAAATGGTTATCAAGGAGGTTGAGATACACATAGCATGTTTCTGGACAAGATCGGGAATAGTGCAGTCAATATACATTATATTATCCTAGATGTCCCAGGAGATCAAATTCAAGATAAAGTACCTCCTCTCCAATGTGGTGCTCTTATGCTTCCCTGTCGAGCTCTTCCCAATCCTTTCTGAGGCCATGGCTTTCTTCCTCCACCACGTACCTCACTACGGTTTTTTACACATGCTGTACCCTGGAAAAAAGGCAAAATGAATAATGCACAATGATGTAAACTTACAAAAACCCTGTATTCTTACAAACCTAATAAGGTTCATGTTGACAAAAAACCAGAATAACATAGAGAAAGAAAGAATAATCTAAGAGAAAGTATTACCATCAAGCCCCTTTGATTCTCTCTCAGCAAAGCACATTCTATACAAGTGGTTAACTAAATTTACTTACTGCTCTGGCATTTGCTCTTTGCCAGACAACAACTCTTTGTAGAATGTCAAGTCTAAAAAATACCATCATTAAATCAAGATGAATATTAATTTGGCTTTTCTTGATTGATCTAATCAAATAACCTTTAACCCTTTCCTGGTGAATGACTTTCCCCTTGATGAATAAAATTGTCTGGCATTAGCCAGAGTAAAATACTAAAGTCCCCAAAGGTCACTGAGGACCTATATGGCTAGGAAGGAGTTAAGGAGATAGGTTTTAAACCTTTGTTAACCCTTTTCTGGCTGGGGATGTTCTTCTTGATGAGTGAAATCATCTCACATTAGCCAGAGTAAAATACTAACATCTCTATAGGTCACTGAGGACCTATACAGCCAGGAAGCAGTTAATAATTGTTCAGGCAAAGGTTAATTTTTTAAGAGTCAAATTATATCTTAAGACCCAAGTGAATCCAGTTGCAAAAATGCAAAGTTTACAAGGCCTTTAAGTGGTATTTTAGCAAGTGGTCCCAGGTAGGTCTTAATAAAAAATTCCTGACAAATGAAAATTTACCTTCTTCGTACAGCATCATTAATTTAATGTTAAAAATAAAATAAGCTACAGGCACTTTTACATTATCAAGTAGACACACCAATAGCCATAGTACAACCATTAAATCACAAGCACATGTAGACAATGAATTTTTTTTGGCAAAAAAAAAATTTTAAGATCTTTCTTTTTTTAAAGATGTTCCATGTTTTCAGTAATAAAATATTGGACTACAAAATGTTATTTGAAAAAGCATTCTCTTCTAGCCAGATCATTGAGAGCCATACAGGGACCTGGGGCCAATAAGGATTGCATACCAGTTTAATTGTACCTTGGGTCCCACTTTTTTACTTGAAGGGGTAGGGGTTAAGGCATTTGGTCTCTTCCTCATATTTTCATTTTATTTGGTGTGTTTTATACAAAATGTGTTTGAGGGACTAATTTTTCCATTCTGCAAATCAGTCAATTAGGCTCTTTCCCAGGTCAGATGAAGTTAAATGTATATATTCTGGCTCTTACATGACCTCAACTCCTCACTTGTGTTTGTTTATGTTTGTATCATCTGCCTTAATTTATAGTAAAACATGTTAACATTCTTAATGAATGTTTTTTATGTTTAATAAGATTGCTCTTATTTACCTTGGATTTGCTCCAAACACAAAGTCATTCAATTGTACCATTCCTACTGGGTCACTGTTGGTGAAAGACGTGACCATAGCAAGCTTTTTGGAGTCCTTATTTTCATAGTGTCGCTTGGAAATAAATTCACAAACATTTGTGCTGAAGACACCTAATTAGTGAAGAAATCCAGTCAATAACATTTTGATTTAGTTCAAGTGTGCATCTTTCTTAAAATCTCTCCTTGCTACAAAAAGAAAAAAAAAACTCATCACCTGAACCAATGACATTATTCACATCAGATTCCAAATGATCCTGGTTTGGCTCAACAGGCCTTGGTCGAAACACAGTTCTTTTCCACAACTTAAAAGACTTAAAATGGGTGAAAATCCATTGAAAGATGATTGGCATTTGACGTTTACATTCCCTCATTAAAGTAGTTATCAGTATATACTGTAAATCACTAAAAAATTATAGATTAACAAAAATCTTTTTGCATAGTGCCTGTATTTGTTGTAGTGGCATTACAAGGGGGTCTGCTCTGGAGCTGTGGCTGGGGGGGAACCAAATTAAGGCAAGCAAAGGTATTACAGTGACAAAATAGACAGTCTTATGCATAAAATATGTTAACCGAACACAAGAGTGTTATTTTATACTATTTGATTATTTTGCCACATTGCAAGCTCAAAATTTCCCGGGGGAGGAATTAAACTTACATATATACATTTGACTATTTCGCTAACTTTACAATGAGTTACTATTGCTCCGGAGTCACCTGATCAATCGGTAAGAAGCTAGAATGCTTTGGAAATAGGGATCTTCCTGCTGTTGTGTAAGCCTTGTAAACTAACATTTCTACCATTGAATAAACAAAATTTCCCGGTGGGAAAACTTTGTATGTCAAATTCAACGCATGTTTGCCGTCCTGACCGCGGTCAAAAAGACTGGACCGAGGAGAAATTATGAAATTAGAAAAGAAAATGGAGAAGAATGGAAGAAATGCAAGAGAAACTCGAGTGTGAAGAGGAGGAGTATATCGTATTTGCTCAGGCTAAAGAGTTTCTACGTATTGTCCAGGCTAAAAACTCCATTCCTAAGGAAAAAATATCAACTTCAACAGAAAACCAGTCGGAAGACGACAAACGGAAAACCGTTCAATTTTTTGGAGGCAAGAATATCATTATCGCGTTAATTTTTACTGTATCCAACGTATTTCCTAGAAAACCTTCAATTGTTTGACTCATTTCATTCGTTAATTACTGGCTGATCACTTACAATATTCCTAGAAAACAAAATTGACGTGTTCTAAATGAGATCTTCAATAACGGTGACTGTTGAAGGATTGTTTATGCACTCATAGAAATGGCGATTATATTTTCAGATTCAATTGATAGTTTCCTTTTTATTAAATCGTTGCTGAACTTGTTAGAAATTTAGTAATTAAAGTTTAATCACGACCTTCTCTGCATACTATAGTCCATAAAAGAAAGAAACCCCAAATGGTGAGGTCTGACAGTATCTCTCTTACACCACTGCAAAGAAAAAAGCTTGAGAGAGTTAAAACACCTGTGACATCATTCAGAAAACCTCAAACACAAAATGGTACAGTATTTTTACATTTATTTGTTTAACTTCTCGGTGTGATTTATCAACTATCAATGTAAATCCTTCAGTGGGTGGAGGATGCAGCCAAAGGATGGGATGCAAAAACAATACCCACAGTTGGAGATTTGCCTGTGAATTGTTCTCCAGGAGTCGATACGTTTGACATTGCACACACAAATTTGACTGAAATTTCCATGGCTCAGTTACTGTAGTTTCATTTAAGTTTCAATAATTGAGTCAATAGTGCAGTGTACAATCTCTTGGTTGGATGTGTTTCCTCTGTCAGTCCTTCTTGATACATTTGATTGATATACAATTCCCCACCCTCATCGTTTTACTCAAATTTTCACGTTTTCCCAAATTCCCACCCTGCTGTAGGCTTTACATTGTTAGGTGTATTATACCAGAGGTGGCACTAGTGATTCCCTGACCCAGGCACCAATCTCTCATAAAGAAGAACCATAAAAAATATCCTTACACGTACATTGAGGAAAGAGTTGAAGTCACTGGAAAGCAGATCTGGGTATTCTGGCAACAGACCAGACTGTAGTGCATCTGCAAAATACAATGGGTGAAGTAATACCTTTTCTAGTATGCAGATTCTTTCCCAACTAGTTGTTACTTTTCCTGGGATGAGAGATCTGCATGGATGTAAATGTCCCTAACAGGGGTTGTATCCTGCCATGCTCTTTCTGATACCACTCCTGCATGACTTCCTGATACTACCCCTGCACAGAAAATCTGAAGAATTTTTTGGTAGATAACTTGGCCACTCAGATTAAAACATAATATAATCAACCTTTTTAACTTTCATGTCAGTGTCAGTCATATATACTTGATGTCAGTGAAAGATTTTAAGTTTTAAAGGGGCTGATGTGACTTAATTGGCTCATATACAACCCTGAGATTTATATGGATTTTCACCTCATTAAATTTTGATTTTCAAGGTTTGTCAGAGAAGGAGAAGGAGGAAAGTGTGAGGAAGATGTTGGAGTACATCAGAAGAATGCCTGAGCAGGAAACATACACTCCTCCTCAGTTTCCAATGGTTTCCATTAGTGACCAAGTGAAGTACCATTCAGGAGTCTTCTTTAACATACCTTTACTGTTTTTATACAGTTTTCATTATTGAGATATACTCTAGAGAGACTGATTGCATAGTTACTAATTTTTTTTGCTTACATCTTACATTGTTAAAGCAAAAACTTAATCACTAGATGCTCAGAAATGGTCACTTTGCTCCCTTATCTTGAATCAATTCTGGCCACTAAAATTATACCAGTATAATTGTGTCAACCTGTTCTATTTCCCTTATCAGTGCCCACTATTTCCAGGTGAAGCACCACATTTATAATGAGCTGTAACATCACACCAGCCATAAACAGTCATCTGAACATGCGGTAGCTGAACAATTACGGTAGCCAAGAAGAAAGAGCACTGTTAGCTAAGAAGATCCTTGCATTATATTTACATATACATTAGTTTAAGAAAAGACCTCAAATACTGCCAGGAGAATTCCAAAATTCCAGAATTTTCAGCAGGAAATATGTCTTGACATCACCCTGCTTAATTTATGGCATGTTGCTGACCATAGTATTGGTTACAACAAAAGCCTATCATTTTTCACACAACTTAATTTGCATATTAAGAACTCAAAAGAATTGATTACATGATGACAATTTGTACAATATCTGCACTTTGTTGTTCTTCTTTATAACTTCTTGTTCCTGTAGACTCTATATGAAGAAGCTTCATTTATTTCTGAGAAGTCTACAGTTGATCATGGCGACGAGTTCACATTTTTGACGTCAGAACAAGAGCTCACAACCTGGAAGCTCTTGAGAAGCTCACCCAAGAACTGCAACATTTTTGTTGGAAATCTTAGCTACAGAGTTGATGAGGCATTACTGTTGGCTGCCTTTCAATCTTTCATTGTTGAAAAACAGCAAAACCTACTAAAGGTATGAACATACAGTAAAACTATGATCTAATCTTTGACCAGGCTGGCAGAACCAATAACATCTTGTTGTAAAGTCTTTACATTTAACTGTGTTGAAACACTAAGATGTAATTTTTTGACAAAAAAGGTCTAGCCGTCCTGGTGTTGCATATCTTAGACAGTGGTAACATGCCTGTTTTGACCAATAGTCACAAGGACCGTAATAATGCATTTCCTACGCTTCCTGCAATTTTTTTAAAAACCCTGGTTTAGAAGACCTTGTTGGCTGTCAGAAAGTTATGAGTGCAATTTTCAGCAGGATCTCACAAACTTTTCTGATTTCATTGCTTGAGGAGCATATGTGCTTCAGATGTACACACACCAAGCTACCACATTCTGTGCAATACTGACGTACCTTACAACTTCCGTTGTTGGGTCCAAATTCAAGTTTTGGTCGGTTTTCTGTTTTTAGGTTCGGATTGTGACTGATCCACTATTAGGGGCCTCCAAGGGATATGGATTTGTACAGTTCCCTTATAGAAGAGCTGCGGAGTTAGCAATAATATGGTAACTTGTTTTAATCATTTTCATGAACTATAGATATCAATGTATCAAAGGGTGGACTAACAACTGTGAATTGTGATTATTTGTTTGCTTTAGCATGCAAGGATTTGAAATTTACGGCCGTGAGATTCAGCTTGGATGGGGCCAGGAAGTAACCACAAATGTTTTACAACCGGGAAAGGATAAAGTTGGGGTACAGTAAAAATTCTTTTTAGTTTATATGTGATGGTGACTGAGAACACTGAGCACTGTTCACAGACAACGTGTATATTTTGGCTGGCTCTACCGAAATAACTTTCTGTTTTCTAGTACATTATTGATACCTTAAGAAGTAGTGGACAGAATTCGTGTACGTTCCGTATCGGGACGTGAAGACAATCGGCTTCACTCTTTGTCCAGTGGTGCTGGCAGGATTGTCAATTTGGGTGAAAAATATCTAGAAGAGTGCGCGGGCTTGCTTTCCGGAAAAATGTGAAATCTCGTACTATCTAGAATGCTATTTTCGTCATTTTCAGGAGAAAATTTAAGACCTACAGGTATCCGACGAAATATAAAGTTATCGTAACCCAAATAAACTAAGTTTCGCAGAACAAAAAATGGCAAACTATGAGAAACGCGATAAATACTTTAATAGAATTGTAAATGTTAACTAAGATGGTTATATGGTCCGTGCAAGTTTCATGTTCACGGACCAGTGTGGTAAAATAACCGACCACACCTACAATAGGGCCGTTTATGCGAGAGAAAATAAGCTGCGGCTAATGTAAACCTAGGCTAAGACACGAACAGTGCGTATATACGAGCGTTTTCGTTGCTTATTTTGGCCGTGAACAACTTCACTGAGGGCCATTTATATTAGTGTTCGCGGCTTATTTTCTCTCGCATAAACGGCCCTGATGTTTCACTCCGATGAAGGGCCTTCGCTTGAAACGTTAGTTTTTCCACACCGAAATTTCGTAATTTTTCCCAAACCTTTTGGTTCACATTTACAGCGCACGGTTTGACGGTATGACTGGTTCAACGGTCATAACCTTTGCATTTAAGGGACATATAAGTCCTACATAAGCATGTACGAATTGTTTTTTCGTTTTGCAAACAATAATTACACTCCCCACACGATTATCTCATCGACTTGCGCAATAACTCAAAAACGATTTTGGCGAGAACCAGGGGGTCAGCCGTCCCTCCAGCTGGCGCTAGTGCATGTGTGCATTTAAGAAAAGATGGTATATCCAGATACAGAACGGCCACTTGCATCCCATCGGTAAAGATGGGCTTAGTTCTAATAGAACCAAGTCTTTTTTAACCCACATCTGATGGAACTGCGTTCTAATAAAACGACCATAGGCTATTCAAATTTGACAACAGTTGTGGTAAACCATTAACTCTTGAGGAGAGAAGTTGTTTGGCGGTAGTCGAAGTAAGATAATAAACGTCGGATCATATGGACCGAAAAGAATTAGATTTGGGCTTCAGTTGAGGTCCAAACCATTCAACGGCCATCTTGACTAACTTACATGTCACTGTTGTATCACCCGAGATGCACAACAAAGCAATAAACAAGCAACTACTTTTTACACTACAATTCAAGAATCCAACTTGCGAACTAGCTGTCTCATTTCTGTGCTTAGATAGCAATAGCAATGATAGTGTGGATTTGATAGAAATTACACGTGAAAGGAGATAAGTAGGTTTGCACCGAACGATTAGTTGTGATCCGTCCATGATGTCTGCGAACTGCATGGGACATACACCATAATTTTTTCTATTTTATTTCTGTTTGTAAAAGAGTCTCAAGAAAATTGGGTTGGTTATTTCCGATTCTTTTTGTGGATCAAAGTCAAACCAAAGTGGGCGTAAAAAAAGAGAGAAAACGCGATGGGATGTTGAATGGAGTGCCAAAAGTTCTACTGAGGAGTTGCTATCGACGAAAATGAACAAACCGGGTAAAAATAATGGTTTTGTCAACTCAACAGATTGTATTTCGTTCAAAGTACATTTACCTGACGTTGACTTACACGTTATGAAAAAAGAGAATACAATGCCATCGGGCACAGAGTTTCACACAACTGAGAACGAAGTGAACAAAGAAGATGTCCTTTCATACCCAAGTGGAAAGTTGTCATTTGGACGGGAAACAACTGCCAAAAGTGACCATACGAAGAAACTTAATACGAAATTCCCGGCAGTCACTGAGGTTTTGGTTGAAGAAAGTACGTCTTCCGTAAGTCAGAGCTTAAGCTTGGAACACGAAGCAAACGTTGTCGAAAGGTTTGTAGTAGAGTTCTTAAATGACAAGAGGGGAGTCCAGAAGTTGGTCTAAGTCCTTACAATCCCTTATACATGGACAATAATCCAACTTAAAAATATTACAAGAATCTCTAATAGATTGTGCAAGAACCCATTTTGATTAAGATTAACGACTTAGGATTTTTGTCAGGATAATACTACATGTGGAAGTTGATCGTTCAGGACAAAGTAGTTTTGAGGAAGACAGGTGGTGTTGACTGACGTTTCGATGGGCTGGGCCTTATCTTCTGTGAAGATGACCGCCGCGGAGTGTGTCGAAACTTTGGTCAACCATTTACTTCAATAAACTTGTCGAAAACCAAAAGGCTTCGGAAACTGCCGGAACTTGGTCTAGAAAAACTGACGGTTCGAGCGAAGGCCCTTCATCCCGTTTCAATCAGACGAAGGGTCTTTGCTAGAAACGTCAGTTTTTCTAAATCTAAGTTCCGGAAGTTTCCCAACCCTCTTGGTTTTCGACAAGTCATTCGAAACTGCCTACGTAGCATTCTACTTTCATATCATCATTTACTAAATGCCACGTTTAACTCGACTTCCCTCGTTATGCGAGGCTGATTAAATCACGAATTTTCCCTTATCGCCCATGCAAGAGGGAAATTTTGCCAAAAATGCCTGAAGTTGTGGTATTCCATATATATATCTGTGCCCAACAATTATCTTGGAAATGTACCAGTTACAGTCAAACGGTCAGAGAATTCAAGCTATTTCAGGTTGTGTAAATGAGTGTCGATTAAGATTCCAAAATTTATAACTTTTATGACGTAATTCGTATCCATTACCCCACCAAACCCTTCGGTGGTAATTGCAGGAACTCTGTCTTAAGTAAACCAGTTCTGATAAATTTATTCCGTTTCAGGAAAACAAGTAGCGACAAGCCAATTGAATGGCTTACAAGAGGACAGCGTGCGAAAATGGTTAGTTGATCACACCCAATGTTTGTTCTGCTGGAGGGGAGTAACCATTGGAACTACATAGATTTAAACTTTTATCAATTGTTTGGGTTTCAGATAGAAGTTGTTTGTCGTACTCTAAGAAAGAAAGGAGTCAAGGATCATATTGGTGTTTTTGGAACACACTTTGAATCCGACAACAGTCGACTATTTGCGGTGTTTTGTAAGAAGTTGGGAGAGGAAGATCTCAAATGTGAATTTGAAAAGTACGGAGAGGTTGATATCAAGATCAACAAAGATACTTGTGGATCTTCTAGGGTAAATTTACTGCAGTATTTCCCTTAAATGTGTGGTTGGCTTCGTAACATTTAAAACCAAGACACTAACGTTGACGCTGTGGTAACAGTTGTACTTATACTGGCGGTGATACAAGCAATGGTACAATTAATGACATGCGCACTGGCACGGACATAGACACAGGGACTTTGGACTGATACAGACACAGACACACAGTTTTTGACACCGACACCAATGCCAGTACTGGCAGAAATCTATTGCCATAGCCATAAGCAAAAACACAGGCTGATACAGACAGACACAGAAAGATACAGACAGCGTAACTTGGGTCACCAGCTGTCGAGGAAAAAAAAACAATTATCTCATTAATGTTATTACCCTTGATAGTCTCTTCCTCAACGAAATTTCATTGGAAAGATTAAATGGCTGTTTAACGCGGTTACGCGATTAACTTGTACTCGGATAATTTTTTTTCCAGGGCAGTGCGATCGTACAATATGTAACATCTGCGTCGGCTGAGAACGCTTTGAAACAACTACATGGCAAGGTAAGTGGAGGTTGTGGTGGTACAAGCACATTGCCCGTTTAACACACATATCCACGTAGCTATTAATTAGGTTGAGATATTCCGTAATCGGTGGGCGTCCAGAAACCGCTCGCATGAAAATTACAAATGCGTTTTTCAATACATTTTAATTATTTATTCTTCATGGGATATACAAGGGTCATTGATGACGCTTACCATAGTGCCTCAAGCTGCTTGCGGGCCACGTGTAAAGTACCACTGGCATACAAGAAAAATCATAATAGTGCTACATTCCTCCGTGAATAACAATTGACTTTCGTTACTTTTTATTTATTTGATTTTATCTTGATGCATTGTTGTGTTTAGGTGCTGGGCAGTAAGCCATTGACAATAAAGGTAGCAGAGCCTAAAAGAACACAGAGTAAGGTTGGGAAAAGTTGATAAAGGCCTCAAATACAACGTCGAATGAACCCGCAGAATAAACGATGGGAAACAAGTTATTTATTAAATGTGCTGAACGAAAGACCAAGAAGAATAAGAATGGCTAATAAGCTGCTGCAAAAATCTAACAGTCAAAGAACAAATACCTTTCTGAACCAATAGTTGATTGAAAAATCCAAGCTGCGAACGAACGACAATGTTGGACGTGTATATTGTTTCTGGTGCGGGTAAAAGTATGTTATTAGGAAGCCTGCGGTGATGCTCTATTATTTCTGAAGGAGCGAAGAAAATGTACAAGGCGATATTCTACTAACCAAACACACTGTTATGGATTCCAAATATCTTCGTTTACCAAAATGTATTCAGCTTGTCGAAGTGTGGAAATTATTTTAAAAACTATACACACTAGATCACGTAGTATGTTTTTTCAATCAAGACGGGACTTAGAACAAAACGTGCTCTACCATATTACTGGTCCTTCTTGTAATATTGTTTTTTTTCTCAACATGACAGGACGTAGCACCAGTCAATCGGAATATAGAATCTCCAAGCGCGCGAACCCTATCGATTACAAAATAACAGGAAGTACAAATAAATGTGAACCAGATATGCGCCGGGACAAGACATGCGATACGCCAACCATTAACAATGCCCCGTGTGGCGTAGAACATAGCATATCTGTCTTCTAGTTTCACCGAGCTAAGATTAAACGATGAAAATTTATGGAATCTCAAGGCAAAATGGCAGTTCGGAGTTTCAAATGCAAACGAGCTTTGGAATGAAATTCAGTTATTTGAACCATCACGAGAAACATAACTTAAGTTAAAAACTACATTTTTGGCTTATAGAAACTTGGTTTTTGTACATAAACTTCAATAAATGATTTGAATTACTGTCACAGAGTCTCGATGCTGTAAACCAACGGAGTCCTAAACATCAAAAAATCTTTCAAACCATAAAAAAACCCAGTTTTATTCGTACTTCAATCTTAACCTCACTACGCGGACGAAACTCCGGACCGGTCTGTTTCCCAAGGTAAGTCCAAGAACACAAATATGTTAAATTTTCTCAAAATAACGTCTCATATAAGCGATAATCCGTGATCGGTGGCACTTTGGCAGTGCACGTGCCACTCTGTTCAGCGATTAGGGTTCGATTCCCGGTTCCATGCAGTTTCTGATTTAAGTTATATTGGTTAGGTGTGAGAAGAGTGTTCAGTTTCTCGTTAAACATTGCAGGTCTCCACTGAGTACTCCAGTTTTCCCCTATCGTAACACTGGACCAGTGAGGGGTGGCCCTTACTGGACGTCTAGGGAGAACAGCTTAGTGAGCTGATTGGGTTATCTACTTCACTTGATGAATGAGCGATGGCCCTTACTGGACCTCTAGGGAGAACAGCTTAGTGAGCTGATTGGGTTATCTACTTCACTTGATGGATGAGCGATGGCCCTTACTGGACCT
>JBAHVQ010000506.1:1141002-1156401 GCA_036872915.1 Nanipora kamurai
GGATGAGCGATGGCCCTTACTGGACCTCTAGGGAGAACAGCTTAGTGAGCTGATTGGGTTATCTACTTCACTTGATGAATGAGCGATGGCCCTTACTAGACCTCTAGGGAGAACAGCTTAGTGAGCTGATTGGGTTATCTACTTCACTTGATGGATGAGCGATGGTCCTTACTGGACTTCTAGGGAGAACAGCTTAGTGAGGTGATTGGGTTATCTACTTCACTTGATGAATGAGTGATGACCCTCACTGGACTTCTAGGGAGAACAGCTTAGTGAGCTGATTGGGTTATCTACTTCACTTGATGGATGAGCGATGGCCCTCACTGGATATCTAGGGAGAACAGCTTAGTGAGGTGATTGGGTTATCTATTTCACTTGATGAATGAGCGATGGTCCTTACTGGACCTCTAGGGAGAATAGCTTAGTGAGCTGATCGGGTCATCTACTTCACTTGATAAATGAGCGATGGCCCTTACTGGATATCTAGGGAGAACAGCTTAGTGAGCTGATTGGATTATCTGGTATGAATGAAGAAATTTTACCTTACTTTGTAATTCCGCTGACCATACACTTATTGGAATAAATACAAATAAAAGGAGTATTCAAGCGACCATCCTGCAGCCTGGTTTTGAGGTCGGCTAAAAACCATTACAACGGGTCCAGTGTTACCACAAGAGAAAAGTTAGGTACCCGGAGACGCCTGCCGTTCGTTTGTTTGAGTCGAACCGGACAACTCTCTTGTCACGTGTGGCAAAGGTAACTATAATCGGACAGCTGCACAGAGCCGATTTCATTTGGAAGAGTGGCCTCTTCTTACACTGGAAAGCCAATTTTGGCCAGAATGGGTGTCTGCACGTTCACATTCAAATTACGTTTTACAAAGTTAATCGATGGTTTCGTTATTAACTTTGCAATTTCTTTTACATTAGCCGAGGTCCATTAAAGGCGCACACATTGACCTTTTTTTAATATTTATTCCATTCAGGATAATGTTCGCAGGGCTGCCTGGGACAGAATGATCATACATGCAGAATTACATTTAGGACTTTTTTTTTTTCGCAATCTCAACAGATAAAAATCGTTGGCAATAATTAAAGAGAGTAAAATCACGATCTGTTAAACAATTGTGTCAAGAATTTGAATCGGTCAGCCTAGAAATTAGTTTTTTCGTTGATAAACATCGATTTTTTGGTGGGCTTTTTCAGTAGTACTTGTGACATAAAAGGCAGACCGCATTTATTTCCTGAGGAGTGCAAACATCGGCTTGTTTGTCTATTTTATTACTTTCGTTTCAATATTTCATTCCTAAATATTAAACGTTAAAATTAATAAGTAATAAAAGGTTGTCTCATCTAGAGTGATTCGATATTGGGATTATTAATGCCATAAATCTTCATTGCGACCTTTCTTGACTTTGAAATATGTTTCATTTATTAAGAAGTAATTCTGATAGACTTCATTCAAAAATGGCTTTAGAAACTGGATTTTTTGTTTTTGTTTTTGTTTTTTTTACTGAGAGAATGAGAGATAGCTTTATATCGATACAGAATTAAATCATTTTAATGAATGATCTCAATGCAAGCCGTGGAAGATTTTTCAATATTCAATTTTTTAAAAATATTGTTGAAATATGAAATCAAAATACAACATGCAGAAGTATGAAACGCTGTTAGCCCCGGTTGAACTTTGAAAACCCGTTCTGGGAACACTTTACCAATTCTAGGCTCGTTACCAATGTCGCAGCAACTTACGAGGTCAAAGCCTTGAAATTTCGCGGTCAAAATTAATGACGCTGAAACGATAGCCAAAGATACGAAAAGGAGCGCCTTTCGAGTTTCGAAGTTACGAAACAACTTCATGAACCATTCTAAGTCATCGGAAGTGTAAAAAAAAAGGAAGAGATACAAAAACAACATTTATTTCTGTGTTAAGATCACTGACTGAAGTTTACATCCAAAATCTCCTCGATTACTCGTTGGGACAACTATGCATGCATTTATATTATACAGTGGACCCTATGTCTATATCGTATAAAGTACATAATATCTGAATAGTACTTAGGTAGCGGCCGATGTTGAACTCTGCAGCAGTGCAACATGACAAAGCAAAACCTTCTTCTTTCATGTAAGAAAACAATCCTAATCTTGCTTCGCTGTTTTATACTAGTACGATTTAGTCTACATTCGTGTAGTAAGTCACGACTTGACCGTAACTTGCCCGTTAAATGTCCAACACGATTAGAGGAAGTAACGTCTTTTTACTAAAAACCATATAGAAGATTGACTTTGGAATGGCAGGCCAACTGTTTTTTCTCCCATGCAAAAGATGCTTAGAGTACTATGTCTGGCCATTTTTTGAACTTTAAATTACTTTTTTATACTTCGGGTTCTTTATGCAGAACGTCCCGTCTTGAGCATAAAACGTAACTCTTTAATGCCGGCCATGAAGAGATATGTGAATCACTGAGTAGTTGGCGAAAAGTGTTCGTACATACATACTTCAGACTTAATATAACTTAACCCGGCTTATTTCTACGCGGAAAAAAGGTTTCGCAGGTGGGTCTGTTTGACAAACTTTATTAACAAAATGCATGCTATATATTTCAGTCTTAATGAACGAAAATATTTTCCATTAATGGAATTATTGGGCAAGCGGAAATGGGAAATTACGGTCCTTCATCCCCTGACAAATAACTGTTTCTGCAGTTAACCGCCATTATAGGCTTATTTCAAAAACGATCATTTTAACAAATTGAACTCATTTCAAACAAATTTGGAGTACTTCGTCGTGGCAATATCCAACTTTAAATAAGCTAAGTAACAGAAGAATTCTCTGATTGGCCCATTTCGTAAGAGTACGACAGAAGTTTCTGCCAAAGAGATTTTAGGTATGGCTTACAAAGGCCCGGGTTATCTACATTTTAGAGCATAGAAACAAATGATTGCAGTTCAGGTCAGGGGAAAATTTTACCAAATTCTACAGTGCTTGTCGAATACGTGAATTGATTGTGGGAAGTTGATTTCTGGCTGGGACAACAAAAAGTAATTTAAGTTTTCGAATCTATATTTCTTTCAACCCTAAGTATACAAGGAGGCATCATATCACAATTGCATACGTACATACGCTGGCGAACTAAGTTGTGTTTGTTAAATATTGCAACGCAAGACGACACTTGTACATTTGTAGTTTTAATCGCTTTGAAATTATCTTTAATTAAAGGCGCCAAAACGTTACAGGTGCACAGTTAAAAATCTAGAATGATTACCTGAAAGCTACGTGGAGAATTGGTCGGTTTGTTCCAGAAGTATGCTTGGTAATTTTGATGGATATCAGAAATGTATTTACAGGCATTTATTTCCGTTTCATCTCCGTTTCTTTCCTAAGCAATTTCTCCAACATCCCGGGGTAAAAATAGTTAGACTATATACAATCGCAGCATGATTTTATACACAGAGTGCATATGACCTATTATATTACTAGTTATAAAGAATTTGCTCCTCTCTTTGGTTCTTCACCGACCGGGTTTACGTCCTTTTGAAAAGTAGCCAAAGCCGTCCGAAAAAATTTGCATATACCGCTCTATCTCCTCGCCCCATCAGTTTCTTCTAACATTAAACAAACAAGTTTCAATTTTATGTACAGGCGGGAGTTACTTTATATGAAATGGACCAGCCGCTTTTTAATGTAGAAATGTTTTGTGATGTGGACGTGTACTTCGCATTTTTTTGGTGCAAAAGGCTAGTTTTCCCTGCTAGTAAAACTGTAATCGTCGGACTGTTTGGTCTTTGGCTTCTAATTCACCTGCTATAGAACTATTGCTAATTATAATTAAAAACAGCTATGAAATATTAAAACATTGTCATAATTGGATCCAATTTAAATCTACCTATCCAAAACGCCCGGCGCTTCAGCCTCATTACTTCTGGATTTCTTCCTGCTGTGTTTAATATTTTTATTAATAAGCTGTTTTGGTCTTAGTTTGAAGAAAGATATAATGCTTTGAAATGATCATCTCCCCTCGCATATTAGCAGTTCATACTGTGCCACACAAAAGACGTCGCAGCGATGCTTCCTCGCCGAGAAGATCTCCGCAGATCTACATATGTTCATACATTGAAAGTAGCCCCGTTCTTCGCAAAAGAAAAACCGCGAAATACTGTCTTCTAATTGTTGTTTGTTTATGGCTTTAGTTAATCATGGCTAGCAAGGTCTCAGCTTCAGTTAACTAGAGGCGATTGGTAAATGAACAGCAGAGTTCATTTTATACTTTAAAAAATGCAGTTTCTCGGTATCTAAGAAATAAAAAAAATCGGGCTCGAACTTTTTATCCAAAACGAGCTTAAAAATGCGTTAGTTGATATAAAATTTTGGCCCATTACTGGAAAAAATTTTCCCCAAGTAAATGTTGAGATAAAACAAGGCGTTTTATGCCGAAATTGTTTGAGATGCTCATTATGGCTGACGATTAATCATTCTTCCTGCCAACTCATCTGATGCGTTTAATACTCCGTTCCCAGCAATCTGATTCTCGGCGATGCTATATTCAATCCAAATTTCCTGCGACACTTCTGTGTATGAACCGTGAAATACACAAACAAGTTCAGGACGATGTGAGCACCAACCATTAAAAATATACGACCTATGGCCATGTTTTGAGACGAGGGAGTATGTCTTCACTCAAGAGTATAAAGGAGAAGGAATGCAGTAAAGGGAGATATTTTTAAGAAACACCATATTCACGATTACTCTAAGTATCTAAACCGATTTTAATTCGTTCTTGGCTGCTTTTTAGATGTCTCAGAGCTGGAAGAAAAGGGAATACATATATTCACATCGCACTGAACGGCGCTTATATTATAACTCTCTCTCGAATTTTCATCTGAAATCTCGCCGAAGGGATTTCGGTACGCCGCTTTTCGTAAAGAGTTGCGTTCTGTTCTGAGTTTCATCAATATTATGAAAAGGGGCAGCTGGAATGTGTTTTCGGTTATTGGATGGCATAGACAATATTTACATCCGAGATGACAGCATCAGGGGGTCCCAATTGACAGGCGCTCCGGCGAAACTATGGAAAGAAAGCTTAATGAGGGCTGCGTTTGTTCGATAAATACAGCAGTTTAATATCTAGTCGCCTCTAATGAGTTTTTAAACGCTATTTAATCTGCAAACTTGTTTGAGGAAACATCACATTCAGCGTGAAACGCGCGAATGACTCACGTGGAAAAGACATGGTGAACTTGTTGGAGCTGAAATGAACTGCAAAAGCGCATCACACCGCATACTCAAACGCCTTGATAAAGAAATCGGTGTCAGAAGGCAGATGTTCTTTTTTTCTTGATGCGTCATCTTAACGTTATTGTGTAAACAACACAGTGACCTTTAAATTTTCCCTTGTTAAATTACAATGCCGAAGTATTTACAAGATTTTAGTCTGTAGCAGAAAAGCTCGTCACCGTATTCGTCCAGTATTGGTTCTCGTTGAGGCCTAGGCTTTGCCGCTATTATTTCCTAATAAAGCTAATAACACGACTATAATTAAGAAATATATGAACTGTTATGCCCAACGGAGAACGACTAGCACCTGCCGACTGATTCTCCAATTATTTCGCGATCATTGTAGTCTCGGGACAATGGCTAATTATAATCACAACGCCAGATTAAAAACGGATTAGGATGCTCAGAAAGTCATTACAACGTCAAGTAGGCGCTGCAGCTTCCACAGGCCCAGTCAAGCCAAGTTGAACTTTCAAAGCGCCACCTTAATGGCCTATTTATTGCAAAACGACATGAAAATCCCAGAGTGTGGGTGTAAGCCGTCGCAAACCCGGTCATCTGTGACACACTCCTTTTCCATCCAAGATATATTAGGTTTAGACAAAACTGGAGAGAAAAAAACGACTACGGAGACCTATACTAGGGAAAGGAGCTACTTTTCAGTCAACCCTGCTGACACAGTGATCAAAGTTGAGCCAAGAAGTCCGCCTTCAGCGCATTTAGGTAACGAAATTATTTTAAACCGTTTTTTTGCCACCAGTATAGTGACTTTTTTATGCTGCTGAAAGAAAATGCACGATGAACGTACGAAAACGCCGAAACAAACTGAAAAGTTTGGTGAACCATGCAAAGTTAAATTGGAGGTCGGTAGGGAAACTCAGATGTTTGGAGCGTTCTATATTCTCGCTTGACAAATTTTTGCGTTGACAAGCCTGCCTGAGCTAGGTTAATACCGTCAGCATCTCATGAAATACAACCTTTCGAGGTAAATTTCGTTACGTTACTAATTGCCAAACTATATGTCAAAAAAATCATCTTATTTTCTAAGAGAAACATGCACTTAACGAGCAACATTAATGAAACCACTTTTTCAAAACGTCAAGAAGGGTGATCGTATATTCCGTCTCTGATAACATGCAGTTGTTTGCTTCACATTGCTTTTAATAGACTGGACTCCTCATCGCTTTTCAAGTTTCATGCAGCTCGAACGAATGAACCCATTTCTCCCCGATAAACCACCACCGTCCAAAAAACAGAAGAAGCGACGACACCGCACCATCTTCACAAGCCAGCAATTGGAAGAACTCGAGCATGCCTTCAAAGAAAGCCATTACCCAGACGTCTACGCTCGCGAGGCCCTATCAACAAAAACCAGTTTAAGTGAAGACAGAATTCAAGTATGGTTTGTACATTTGTATGAATTCGTATGGATCCGTTACTCAGCTCCTTTTTTTTGAAAGATCTCTTTGATATTCCATGAGGATTTACGTTTGTTAAAGATAACTTCTTTTTCGTGACAGAAAGCCCTCGTTGCAAATGTATTATGGCTTATCATTTTAGTATTTCTAAGATGCACTTTAAACTGAAACTTGAACCCTTAATTCCTTCCGGGGTATTTTTTCATTATGAAAAAGAACCGTGACTTAATGAGACATTTTCCATCTTCACATCTTCCCATTCTATTTTAGTAGCTTTGTAGCCTATTTCAAATTTCACATACGTCGTACAACGCCCAAAGACTTAAGGTTAAATTTATTTTTCTAACGTTTAATATAATACAAAGTTTTCTTACTTTGACTATATATATATTTATATCATAGCTCTGCATGGCAATTTTTAAAATTTGGAAGTTTGGAGGATTTGGAAAACGTCGAGAATTACAACAGTTCCGAAACTTAATTTAGTGCAGATACCGTACATGTAATTCATAAATGTGTTCACAGAGTTCATCCTCCTACTAGCTCCACAAACGAGTAAACGCCGGACGGTTCCTTACATTAATTGCCAACTTGCCTTTTTAAGATGAAAATGAGCCAAATAACACCTGCGTCGACCCAAAGATTAAGCGGGCTATGGCTTATTATTTGACCATTATTTCACCCTATCCAAAATATCCTTCGGTTCAGTATACGAGCAACGCCAGCGCGCTTAATAAAAAACTATGTTTTTCTGTAAAGAAATTCCCAAAATGTCCGAATAGGAACAAGATGAATGTTTTTCATATCACGTCCCACAATATCCTGAAGTCGGTCGAGTTTATTAACTGTGAGCAACTGCCGGTTCGTCTTGTGTCTTTAATTACACTTTATGCAAAATTGAAGATTAACAGGTGCACTAATATCTGTAATTTGCATCACTCTTATAGTCTTATTAGACGGAATCAAATACATCCGACTTGCAAGTTTAATTCTGCTCATCGTTTATTTTTCCGTGTTTAACAAGTATTAAGGTAGCCAGCTTATGTTTCGAATGCACCGAAGACGGAAGATGTGAGGCTGCTTATTTCCTTGGGGGAAAAAGTGAATTGTTTCAAATTGAAAACGTAAAACTGGATCAAACACCAAAACTAAATGAAAGCAAAGTTATTTGGGCTCAACGTTTATCAGGAAATCTTGATAAAAAATGCCAGCAATTGCATCTGCATGTTTTTTTCCCCAAAGATTAGTAAACACGAACCAATTTGCGCAGAACAGAAACAACGATAAAGTTCAAAAATCTTGCCAACTCAATCTTAAAACGTTTTTTTTGTAAACAATTAAGGATTGAGGTATGGTTCATGCTATGAAAAACCTTCGACAATATCCAAAATATCCACGAAGGTGCGTCGCACACAGTGAAAAGGCGACATGGAGGAATAAGTATGTTTTGTCACAGAATTAATCCAGTAACAAGCAAATGAAAAAAGGCGAACGTTACGAATACTGTTATAATTTTAATGCTGCTATTCCCACAACAGAGCCGACATCTTCAGTTTGATTCGTTTCGAATTTAGTCCCAGCATGGAAACACCAACGCAAGCCACCTGACGAGTAAGGAATCCACATACAAGCTTGTTATTTACAAACGCGGTCAACTAACCCTCTCCTTTTTAAATGCTAATTTAGAAACACTGATAATTATTCCATTGGAAAATAGACTATTCAGTTTCTTCCTTTCTTCAAGTGAGATACATGTATACGATTAAGACTAATTTTCGTTTCTCTTTTAAGTAAATACAAACAGAACAGCCTGTTCAATTTCAAAGTCGACAAAAGAGTGCAAAATCATTTACTTTGTTACTGATGCCGTGATTGAAGGCAGTGAAGTTTTCAGATTACACCGAGTCCTAATTTTCTGGGCTCGACGGCAACACAATATATGTACTACATAAAAAAAAATTGGAACTATAATTTAAGCAAGGCTGTTTATTTCAACAGCAAACTTATCACAACCGGTGAGATTAATTATACAAAAAACAATACTCTCGAAGCTAAAATACAGCTAAAAATTACAGCTGCATACGGGGGTTCGACAGCTAGCACAGACGAAAGTAATACAGCCTCGGAGGAAACATCACCATTGCTCTAGGATTTAATTGTGTTTCATCGAGAAATGTTTCACCAAAAACAATGAAACAAACAATAAATAAAAACAAACATACGTTCGTAAATCGTACATTTGAGAAATATCACATCTCAACATCTGCATACATGAAGCAGTCTCAGTATCTAAATAGTTCGAGGAATGGACGACATTGAAAACTAAAACCGCGGACACAACTTGCAACATCGCAAGCAATATTAAGTGAATTCCTCAATATTATACACGAGATGAACATTTCATAAAAACAAACGAATGATGCTGTAGAGCTTACTGAAAGCGTAACCTTGAACTTATCCTGACCTGACTTGTTTTTAATGCTTACCCCAGTTCTAATCCTGTTGCTCGTTGGCTTCCAATATCATTCGTCCATAGTATTTAGTAACAGCTGCAATGTTGCATGAAATGACGTACCGTTTGTCCGAGGTTTAAAAACACTCGGTGAACTGCGTGCAGTAGTTGATGGTTAACTTTTCTTCGATATTTGCCGTCAGCTTTCCATAACTATGTCAGTTCAAGAAAATCAAGTCTTTCAACTAAATTTCAGCTCAACCGCAGAGCAATGTCATCAGAAACGTACGAAAATCCTCAACATATATTTTATTGCAATTGTATCCACGAAAGGATATATTTTTTAAGCCTGTAACTTTAGGCTTTCAGATGTTTAAAATCCATTCTTTAACTACAAATTTTAGGTTTGGTTTCAAAACCGTCGAGCAAAGTGGCGGAAAAAGGAAAAAGTATGGGGCAACACGTCCATCATGGCGGAATACGGCCTCTACGGAGCCATGGTGCGCCATTCTTTACCACTCCCTCCTCACCTAGCAGACGCTACGTCCGCGCGATGGTTGCTGGGTATGTACAAAAAGGCGGGACAGTCAGATGAGAAACCAAGTGAAGAGGAAAGCGAACAGGATGATCCACGAAACCAAAGTATTGCTAATTTGCGGCAAAAAGCTGAGGCACATGCTCAAAACCTACATCACGATAAGGAGAAAATGGAAGAAAGCGATAGACTGAAGGAAGATTTTACGCCAGTGACGGAGACGTAAGTGTCAAGGTACTGGAAATTTTGTAAATATATACTTGAGAAAAATGATGTATAATCAATGGACATCTCACATGCTCCTAAAAATATCCCAGTTCCGCTTTAATCCCATTTATATCGTTCAAAAGTCGGATGGTGGTATAATCTTGTACAGATAATAATTAATAGTAGAATGATTAAGGACTGTTAGTGTATATCGGTTAATATTAGAAAACATGTGACCTAAGAGATGTTTCATATCATCAGAAATTTCCTGGCTGAGATTTCGTGAAAGAGCAGAAACAAATGAATGAACAAAGTCACGTTCATTTAGGAATAGGTGCTTGCTGATGCTTGGCCATGCGAAGGTCACGCGAAGGTCACGCGAAGGTAATACGAATGTTACCGACGGTCACACCGTGGAACCGAAACTGTATTATAGCGTTGGCGATTGTTGTGTAGTTTCGAAATGTATGTAAATAGAGTAAGACTCAATCGTATTGAAAGCTTGGTTTAAAATTTAATAAGATAAAGAATAGGGAACAATGTATTTTTGAAATTATCAAATGTTGCATGGTCCAAGTCACATGAACGTATAGCAAGATTTCAAAACAGTTGGATCTTTTGTCCCTTTTTGCCTATCTAGTCAGTCCTACTTGTTTATTTCAACAAATAGAATTATAACTATTGCCGAAATAGAAAGCAGGAGTAGCTGAACACTGTAATTCGATAACTACCATAAAATTTCAATTAATAACCTAATTAATCTCCTAAAACTAACTCCGCGAGTTCTTGAAGTCTGAAGTGGTGAAAACAATGTCCACGATCTCTCGTCCTGATTTCTTTCAAAATCGAAGCTGTTTTGTTGAAAACTTCAAGAGCTTGTCGATTCTCCGTCGCTTCTTCATTTTCGTCCACAAGAATAAAATTCCGTGTTACTTTGATCATAGCGAGCCCAGTCATAGTTCTATAAATATTGGAATAGAGTAAATTTTGTGGTAAAGTATCGTCGCATTTCTCTGCCTGGTTCCTGACAAACGTTTGAAGGTGTGACAGAAGTTCCGATTGTTGTGGCAATTGACCGTTGCTATCTTTGTTTTCATTCACCCAATTTCTGTAAGTGGTTAAGACTATTTCTGCAATGATACAATCTTCGTAATATGTATTAATGGGTCCTTTTTCGAACAATCTGTCGATACTTCCCATGTCGTCGTAAGCACTGTCACTGCTTGCGTTAGTTTCGTTCTGCAAACCATTCAATTCGCCATTTCCAAAGAGGCTCAGTAACCACAATAGGCACGACACTGGCAACTGGTTCCAGGATAATTCTAATGGTTTTCTAATGACATGTTGTAAAGCCAAGGCAGCGTGCATACTGCAATACTTCGGAGAACCTAGCAACGATTCTTGAAATTAAACGACTAGACAAGTGAAGACAACCGATAAAGAGATTTCGATTGAGATTAACGCTCGCTTGAGATACTGTGATTTCCCAACTTTGCGCTTTGATGCTTTAATGAAGTCCCGTGTCAACGGGACGAAAGAAGAACTGTTTACAAATTAAATCGCATTGTGTTTCGGACAAACTGATGCCATAGTTGAGGGGATTAGGTTTGACAAGTGAAGCGCTTTTTGAGTTGGTAATGTGCGTGTGAATTGAGACAAGAACAAAAAATGAATCTTTCACACTGAAAAAAAAAAAATCAAAAACTTCTAAGATCGAAATTTTCAATCTTTTGAATTAAAGACAAGGAAGAGACTTTATGATGAAACAGAGAACGCCAAGGGAGAACGGTTAGGTGTGGGAAGGTAGATGTGGGAATGAAGGGTGAAGAGAATCGAACAGTAAGGTACAGAAGAGTCAGCGCAAAAATGGAGGTACGAAGACGAGGAATAAAGAAGTCGGAAAATGAGATACGGTAAGTCGAACCGTCGTTTATGTACATCAATATAGAATGTCCTCACCATGACTATCAACTTGAAAAACACTCGAAAGGCCAGCAGCCATGGACATCTTCACATCAACAGAATCATCGACCAGCAAACGAACGACAAGCTTCCAAAGTCGAAAGGGAAGATATTCTATTTGAATATATCGATACAATTGTTAGTCATTGCAACTGAGCAATAAATGTAGACGATGTTGCAACGTTGCCTAAACCTCACCATAAGCATGATGTATGTCCATTAAAAGGAAATACACGCCGTCTGAGCCAAGCACTTGCGAGACCGCCAAACGGAGAATTTCACTCTCCTCATTTCCAGCACATTCCTCAACAAAGGACACCCATTCCTCCAGTACTTTTATGGCAGATTCCTTCGCGCTCTGCAACAATAGATGACGAAGGTTGACTTTGTTAGATTCCCATTTGGGTTTAATGGAAAGTTCCTGGAACTCTGGGCGTTAGTATGCTGCATTATAATATTCCTGTCAATTTCAAACACATAACAAGCGGCTGTCACATGACGTCATGGTGGCCATATTGAAGGAAATTTAACAAAAGATTAAGAATCTAAAAGCTTTTGAAGTATCGTGCTGATTAAACTGTCGTAAGAAGAAACTTTCCGAGTCCTTGGTTTACGACCGTTTGAATAGCAAGATACATCAAAGTCGTTAAAGTGTATATCACCCAAAAAGTTCACGCATTTTGTCCATTTTGTTCTATTTTCTTCAAACTCAGAAATGTTATCGCCCGTCTAGATCATGACAAAAACTGCCATTTTGGTACACAACCGAGTTTGAGAACAGAATGGGTCAATGCCTACTTAGACGTCACAGACTAATTTTTACACGGCGGTCAATCTTTGAAGATAGAACTTTTGAAAGAATGGGAATCGCTGAAAAATAAGCCCAAATTAATGACATGAGAAGAGTGTAGCTTTAGATGTTCTAATTTTATATTGCAACAGTACAGGTAATGTAACTAATATTTTAGAGCAAATACAGAAATCATCGAAAGTACCCACCTCATTCGACGCTTCTTCGCACAACTGACCAACAAGGACGCTGGAGAACTCTAAGAGAGAACACTTGATTGCAGATCTACAATATGTCAAAAAAATTTTGTCGGGAAAAAAACTAATCTATCTATAATTAGTGTTATCAAAATAATAACTGATTATAGGGTAATGTGCCGAAGGTCATCAGTTATGTCCGAGAATGAAGGAAAAATAATAAACAGAGTCGTAGTCCTTCCAGTTATTTTTCTCGAGCGGGACAAGGCCATGGAATTTCGTCACTTTTCAATCAAGAAAAACAAATAACGGAAGATTCGGAAAATAACATCTTGTAAAACCAAAGAAAAATGTTTGGACATGCAAGAGCTTCTGAGATTACGAGCTTGACGAATGTTCGCAAAACCAAACGTACGTATTAAGTCTGGTCTTTTAACAACTTAAATCTTGGTCTGTGATTCTAAGAACCTCTCTCGTTAGACAAAAAGCGACCTTTTGCAACGCTTTTTCCTAAATAATACATTGTTTTATATTTATTTCTTATTTAAGTAAATAGTTGACCCTTACCGTTGACCACTTTTT
This sequence comes from Nanipora kamurai, assembly GCA_036872915.1. Classification (NCBI taxonomy): domain Eukaryota; kingdom Metazoa; phylum Cnidaria; class Anthozoa; order Scleralcyonacea; family Helioporidae; genus Nanipora; species Nanipora kamurai. Next base: position 1,154,420 of record JBAHVQ010000506.1, read on the forward strand.
TGGCATGCCAATAGAATGTGTCTCCAACCCTGCAGAACAGAACGTATATAACCGGAAAACCAACAACAAGGGTTAATAGCATTAAGGAAAGGGTAACAAGCGTCCAAAGAGCAATCACGAATTATCTCATAACACACCCACTGTTACAATGATATGACCCATCCACTGTTACAACAAAAGCACTAAATCATTTATTTGACTCATTAGTATTTGGTGTAATAACCTTACACTTAATTTGATAATTACTTATTGCATTGCTTTCCTTTGAAAAGAGTGTGACCAACATTTTCTTTACGGTAAAGTAAGAAAGAAAGAAAAAACCGGTTATCTTTGGCTGAGTCATGAGATAAGGTGGTTAATCGGTTAATTGAAACCTTCACTCGAGCATTACTCATCAAGCTTCACTCGCGATGTAAAATCCCTTCTAAAACCATCAATAATTCACGAGGAAAACACAAAGGAAAATCATAACCGTAACGGATCTATATATCTGATATAGATCTCGCTCACTTTCTTCGTCAAATTATTACGGCTCAGAAAGCATTAGTCTCCTACTCGGTTTTTAAACATTACTGATCACACTGGTGACTATTGATTATCGCTTACATATGGACAGCACTAACTTATAATGAAATCAAGGCGTGTCAAATAGATAATTCAACTTGCTTGAAGTCAACTGGAAAAGATCTGTTCACTTGCACTAGCGCGCTACGGCCAAACGAGGACTTCAATCTAATGCGAGTCAAACAAAATCTTTTAAGAAGGCCTGGTATAGTTTCTTGAAAAGTGGAAGATTACAGGTTCTACTCTTATAAAAATGTGAATAAATATTTTCTTGGAAAAAGAAATACACAACGTAAATGGTTGGAAAACATTTTTGGCATCACATACATTACTTAGAAGAGAAGTCAAACAGTTGCTATGGCAACAGGGGAGGAACAGCAAATAACAAGGAAAGATGAATTAAGATATAGATTGACCTCGCTTAGCTTTACCACTCCTCCATCTCCTAGATCCCAAGGAAACTTCAGTGAACGCGGCATGAGAGAAAGACACTTGTAGAGCTATAATTAAATAAGTAACCAAATGAAAGGGTTAGAAAAGGCTGGCGAACTACTTAAAAGGAAGACTAGTAGGGCTACTAGAAGGACAAAAAGAAGCTAAAGAATGGAAGGGAACGAGCACTGACAAAGAAGGAATTGAAAACGTTAAAGCAAGGAAAGAGCAGGGGAGAGAAAGAAGGAAGAACTGTAGAAAAGAAAATTAAATCGGGGCTCTAGTTGTATAATTTATCCAGAAGTCCAAACGAATAAAACGAAACGTACGAATGAACAAAGATAAAAACTATGACTTACCTGACTTAAGCAGGAAGATTCCAAGGTGGAATTCACAACTTGTCGCAATAACTCCTTTACTATCATGTTGACCTGACTTTCATGAAAGAAAATATCTTTACAGTTTACTAAAACCCGATGGAGAAATTCCAATGTAACCAGTGTGACTTCGTAATCTGCTGTCGTCAAAAGCGCCACAATACAAGAAGTGTCATTCGTCTTCACAACACCACCACAAAAATTAGTATATACTGGTTGTAGAGCTATTCGAGCGATTTCTTCCTTTACAAACGTTCGTCCTATAGCAAACAACCGTGGATTGATGTCTTTTTGCTTGATTATTTCATCAACAGCACTGTCAATCACGCTTTGAATGTCATTTGACGTTTCTGAACCAGTGAGGCTCGATGCGCTGGTATGATTTTCTCCTATAAACCAAGTCTGGTCCATAACGAATTTACGAATGAGGAAGAGAAAGACTGCTCGGGTCATATCACATGGATTACAGCTAAAGCAGAAACGAGCAGGTCAATTATAGGAGTGGAAATAACAATTGGAATAACAAAGTGGAAATTCAGAAGTGAGAAAACAGACATAAGAGAGTCTGCACGTTTAAGGAAACGGAACTGAGCAAACGATCGTGTTGGG
>JBAHVQ010000506.1:1182580-1193175 GCA_036872915.1 Nanipora kamurai
ATAACTAAATCGCTACCCAGTATTACAAAAACACAATTAAAACTTTGAATGCACGATTCAAAATTTCCAGAACACATTTCAAAATATTACCAAAGCACATGCGCTTCAGCTTCGATGGAGAGTGGCAGAAGAGAAAAGCCTCCTTCTCTCTAATTATGTTCTAAGTTCATCTTTTTATACGCTGTGCAGCAACTCTAGTTCAACTGAAAAACAGAGAAACCAACAGTGGTGAAAATAAGCCGTGGTTAAAACGAGTCGTGAACAGCGCTCTTGTGAGTGTTTTGGCTACGTAAGAAATTGCAAAAAATTTTCGTTTGCAAACTAATGAAAACTGCCTCAAACCATTCATTAGAAAACAGCAGATATTTCTTGTCCTTGCTGCATTAATTTAAATGTCGGCTGTTGAGAGAATTTGCTTGAAAACGGAAGTCTTGGGCTGAAACCAGGAAGTTAAGTCAGTACGAAATTCAATAAACTCGTTTCATAAGTGGACGAATACTCCATGCTTCCTCTTGCAAGAACCAAAGTATATATTAAGAATGTGTACATGATAATAATTTACACGAATTTTATAGTGAAGTTTAAAGTACACAGCTCTGTATGGAGCAGGTGCAGTACATAAGGTTATTAAAAATGTCGTTGACAAATGTTTCACCCATTTACCCCACTAGTTTATGAAAAAGCTAAAATATAACTAAGCGAGCGCCTAAGTTGATTCATCGAAAAATGTCGTCAAAGTTTCAACATTATTGATGATCACATCAGCGTACTTTGCCAACTCTTTTTCGGTACCAATCCCTGTGAGAACGCCAACTATAAGACCAACGTCAGCGGACTTAGCCATTTTCATATCCGCAGTCGTGTCCCCGACGACCACCGTCTCCGTTGGTAGGATTCTTAAATCAGCACATATTTTTAGCACACCACAAGGCGACGGTTTTGCCTCCATGTTCTCATCGTCTGAACACACAACTGCATCGACGAACTTGCTAACTTCGAGTTTGCGCAACGCCGACTCCGTACTCGCTCGGCTGTCCGACGTGCATACCGCTATCTTAATACCGGCATCACGTATCATGGTGAACAATCCAACTAGATCAGTGGTGGGACTCGGACGACTCGTGTTGTTTACATGGCATTCAGACCATGACTTGCGAAGTAGGTTGTCCACATCTTCTTTCTCCAAGCCACCTTCCAATAACATTGTTTTAATCACCTCCTTGATTTCGTTCATGCTTGCATACGCCAGCAGGCTGGAGTCGCTGAGAGTTTCGGTCTTTTCGCAGTAGCCCATTATCTGGTATAACCTCTCTGAAACATCAAAATCACATCCTATCTCGAGGTTAGTCGCTAAGGCTGTTATCCACGGCGACCATGTAGACTGGAAGTCGATCAGTGTACCATCCTTGTCGAAAATTATCAACTTGGGGAGTTTTCGGCTGAAATAATCTAACCGGCTCAAATTCGTGTCGATATTGAACGATATGTCTTCTACCGAACTCTGCGACATGGCTGATGATCCTTAACGAGTCTATTATCGGCGAAACCTGAATCAATAATAGAGAACGAATTCAATATAAAGGCTCAGTACTTAAAAAAAAATATTTGTGACGTATGTTCGGCACGCATTGACCACGTGTACAACGATAAATTAATTAATTTATGAATGAATCGATTACACATCGATGAACTTCAGAGTGATCTAAAGAACTCAGTAACACACGTTGCTTGGAACGCATGTTACTACATTGCTTCTCCAAAGGTCTCACGCTCATTTTAATGAGAAAGTAAGCCGATTTTCTCGAGAAATTGTGATCAGAAGTTACCACGCCGCTCCGAAAATGATCACGAGGCGAACATGCTTCTGCAACGTGCCAGATCGACCGGAACCTGGCTACAGACATTGGGTGGGGAGACCTTTGACGTACGTCATGTAGTATGTGCTCAACAAGAGATGCTGCACTTCCCAAGTTCAAGAAGATTATTGTACTCATTAGGCGGAAAGTTAGTTGATTGTACAACAAAAACGCACATCCGTCACAATATCACGCTCTAATTCACACATTGCGCTGAATTTAAGTGCTACCATTTTTACAGTACAAACTACTTGTTGTATTTGGACTAGTCCTCGTAACTCTATTCCAAACTGATATTCAAAACCCATGACGCTGAACTTCTAATTCAAGTTATGATATGAGAAGATAACGTTTGGAAAATGGTCACAATTCACGACGCGGTCAAGCTTTCACCATCCACTGGCTCTACTGCCAGTCGTTTTCAGTTGGTGACAATTCGAAAATTTTTCAAATATTTGACTGAACGAATAAAATAACATATTTTATTGCCCTGACTGAGACTTGGACAGTGTAGATAGGGTCAGGACATCACGGGTCTTCATTCCTGATCGAGGCGTAAAACAACTGGAAATATCGGGAGATATATAATTGAGATAATTTAACACTATATTACCATCGTTAAAAATAAAACAAATTCCGAATGATAACATCTTGCAAACTCAATGTTTGACTTGAATAACGAGACAGAAGATGAATAAAGGTAATATTTCCAGTTTATTTCAAATCTCGTTGTATAGGTACGATAGTACAAGTTTGACAATGAATTTGAAATAAACTCAAAACGTCGCCTTCATTCATCCTTTGTCTAGATATTCAACTCGAATTTTGAGTTTACAAAATTTTATTCTTCCTAATCTGTTTTATTTTTTCTTCCTTTTTAAAATTGTCAGCTGGTAATGGATTACCATGGTAATCTTTCAAAATCCGAAAATCTCGACTAAATTAAAAATGTTCGCCACAGTTCGCACGATTTGGATATCAAATGTCGTATAGGTGGTGTGCACGTTACGTCATGGCTGCCATGTTGGATGAACTTAACAAAAGTTTTTCTTTATCTGCAATTATAATTTCATCCAACATGGCGAAAATATCTTTGTCCTTTGAATCTCGACGGATTGGTTGCACACCACCTATTCGCAAGAAATTCTTGTATGTTTCATTAAATGTTTCCTACGCATCTCTTCGTCATGAACTCAAGGTTATCCTTTTTAAAGAGTTAACTCCTTAACGCCCAGTTCCCTTTATACAGGACACCTGGAACAAAAGAACAAATGAGAAAACAAAGCAAAAATAAAGAGAGAACAAAGAACAAAGGAAATCAAATCTGGGCGTTGAAGGGTTAAGGTACTGACGAACCTGAATTATCATATAAAGAGATTAAGATCGCCGATCAAACAAACAGTAAAGTTTGCCTTCGAAGAGTATCTTCGGGCACTTGTCACCTTGTGTTTTACTTTTTAATGTCATGATTGTTATTTTACATAGTTAGTTTTTATATCCAATTCAAAATGAGTTTCACCTTCGCCGGCCGTTCATCGTTAAGCGTGCGAACGTGAACCTTCAACTCCTTGATATCTAAGTTCACTCAACCCCAAAGTAATTTAGTGTCGGCCGAATGCAAGTATTGATTTAGGAGAGAGTACGAAAGCAGGCTATGATCTTGTCTTCCTACAAGTTGATCTATAAAGACATTCTACCTACGAGAACGGGATTTTTTGTTCAACTTCTCCGCAAAAAAAATAACGAACGTTCTTTTTCTTCCGGGTAACACTTGTAAGTATGTTAGGTGCAGCTTCCGAATCATTTCTGTACGCGCCTTTGGGCACGTCTTTTGTAACCCGTCTTTTATTTCTCACGTTTGAAGGGCCTCAATGTCATATACCATTCACCGACACCGTTGACTTATACTGCTCAAAAAAGTGGTTGGACGATCCATAATTTTTCGTATCTCTTCATTTGCCTATCTCAAATTCATTAATCATTCGTGAGAAAAACACAAAGGAAATCACGGCTTAGACGTGGTTTAGATATCTGAGGAAGAAATTACATAAATTAAGCCAACTTTCACCTCAATTTTCTTTTCAAATACTGAGATATACATTCGAACGTGGTGCTTCATCAGATATTCAAACACCGAGAACTTTGTGAAAAACATCCAGGTGAGTGGATATCCTGATGAAGCACTCCTCGAGTTTGATATATTACGGCAAAATTTTTGACCAACGAAGATACGAAACTAGAAAACTGAACAGGCAGTGAAAAACCACGTAAAACGCCAAAAGAGTTTGGGAAACTGCCAAATTAAAAAAACAAAAAAAAACGTTGCACAACACTTGCCAACATGGGGATACTGACCGTATGATATTGTTTGACCAATAAATGTTAGCCAAGGTGGTACAACAGTAAACGAACGTTGAGTCAACTGCTCTGATTCTCCAAGTTCAAACCATTTACATCATTGTTACATAACATTGGCTGACATTTGTTGCTGTTTTAACAATGTTAGCTGGATGACTGCATACCGGGTAGCGTCAAGTTTTTGCGGGGGGTTTTATTCTGCAGATTGCCGATTTTTTGTGTTTTGCGCGAACAGTTTTTTTGCGGTTCGAGACGACTGATATATCTACAATAGTATTAGTAAATCATCTGCAAATATTACATACAGCATCAGTCTTGATTAATGTAACTGCTGGAATAGAAGGTGAATTGTTTTCTCTACCATTTGGGAAATATCGAAAACAAAAATCCATTCTCTACCATACACCGTTGTCTTGTACATTAACTTAACGACAAAGGATAGAGTAAATATGATAGTGTAGAATTAAAAAGAGCTAATTGGTTTGGCCTGGTTTATGAAGAATTGCTTGGAGAAGGGTAACCCTGGTGTATTGTTTTCTTACAGTTCACATCAGCATAGGAAGTTCTTCAAAAGCAGGGAGGGCAAAACTGGCATTAATCGTTGGTCTAAAATACCACAATACCACTTCAAACCAGGGATAATGCCTTGGACCAGAAGTCATCAATACCAGTGAGCCATCTTTCCCTGTGAAGTTACCTTACACTTCAAATATAAATTTTTATCTTTGCCAAAAAGTGAGAGGAGTGTCACACACCTTCATAAGTGGGGGGTAATTGCCCCTTGCCTCCCCCACACCCTATACCTGTCCTATGGTTCATTTACAGAAGCCCTACAATGACCATGGTAGTAGGGTTACTGTAGGGTCCCTAGTCATTCTTCTCAGAATAAAAAGAGCACATCACATGAAATGTTTTAACTGTTGATCTGAAATTTCTACCAAATTAAGCTATAAGTTTGGCTAACGATAATTTTATTCTTTATACATCTGTCTTTTTGACATTACACTTCTTGACTTATCATCAGTGCATGGTCAAACAGGAAAAACTATCAACCACTATCATGGAAAAGGTGAACATGGTCAAATTAATGATAGTCGATGGTAGTGCATGATAGTTCAACAGGATTGAGAGTTCCAACTATCATTCACTAACATGGACTATCATAGACTGTCATGTGCTGTTCGATGAAGGCTTAAGAAGCAACAAATTATTTGGGAGAGCCGAATTTTTGTGCTTGGGTCCCCCAATTATTTTACTGGGGGCATAATGATCTCACTATGTGTATTACCTAACTGAATCATGTAATATTTTTTTTTTGATGATAGATTTGCGACCAAAAAATCAAGTCAGAAGCTTGAACAACTGATGTAACCATTTCCTGATAGTGAAGAGATTTCCATCTATCGTCAGCAATACGACAATTGTACCGGTAATTTACCAGACCAACCGCGACCTTGGCAGCGGCCATAGAAGTCTTGTGACTACGTTACAAAAATTACAAGGTCGTTGTTTCGTGATAGAATAACTTCGTTTCACATTTTATACATCTTATTAACATAGCAAAACACCTCCCGGAAATATTTCCACATCTACGTAAATTGCTGCCACAATTTTCAGTTGTTATCCTCGACCTTCAGGCCGAACAGTCGCAACAAAGAAGACTGACTGGCCGCCGGTTCAATATACAACTGAACAACACATCACAGACGCTGCAATAGATCCTTACTTTTTATGGCAATTTGTTCTCGATTGCAAAAGTGGTCTGACCTAATTCACTTTAAACAAAAAAAAAATAGTTTGCCATCAAGGGCAGGCTGAACATCGATTGAGCTCTGGAGGACAACCGGCTTTCCGCAAACATGCGAAAATGCCTAAATGGCGCCGGGTACTTTAAAATACCTTTGAGTAAAGCAACCGACTATGTAGCTCCAAATTCTACCATGTTCTTATCCACGTCTCCTTGGGGAAGTTCTGTTGACCAGGAAAACTTCGAACTGTAATTCTGTGTCAGATAATGTTGAACAAGTGTCAGATATTATAAATAATAAAACAACGTGATGTTACGCGAGCTCTCATTGGTTAATGCCAGTTGTCTCGCCGAAACCACTCATCGTTTCAAACACCAAAAATATCCGGCCAAAAGTTTCCTGAAGTTTGTGTTGTACGTTTAGTCTTATAATCTTATAAACGAAATGCCTATTCTAAGACTTTTTGTGTGTTTGGATGCGGGAGAATACCTCGATCGACGGTAAGCTAAAAAACAATCTAAGCATTAAAAGATAATCGAGATTAGACGGTACTGTCAATGTTGTGAAATTGTACAACCCTCGGATCTGCTCGGGAAAGAGGGGGGGACATTACCGTATTCTCTTGAACCGACCGCTGACATCCCCGAATCTTCATGTTATGAACCTGAGGGGTTGGTTAGCTTACAGTTGTGGTGAAAGTTGATGACAATGTTTCGAAATTATGCTGGAGGACTGTTTTTTGCTTCATTGATGTTTTTTACTTCTTTATTTGGATCCATTTTCTTAATGGGACCAACTCTACCTTTATTGCTAATCAGTCCAACATGGTTCCGTTGGGTAAATGATAGGTTGATGAAGATGTGGCTTGTTCTGCCATCTGTGAGTAATAAATAACCCAATTGAACATTGCACTTTTCAGAATATTTTTCAACACTTAAATGGTCTCTTTCTTTTTGTTTTATGTTATACAATCACGATGTTCTTTTTGTTTGCTGTTCTAAATACAAGGGCATTTTAGGTAAGTGGTTGACTGGTAGTGAGTCACATGGAAAGCACAAAGGTCGTTATGAAGTACACACTTTGTGATCATTCCATATTTGCGCTCTATGTACTTATGTAGATGTGGACTGAGTGAGTATATTGTGAATGTGTTGTGGATGAGTATAGTTGGTAACACAGTGCTACTGTCAGTAGTGCATGGATACCTCACCTCTGTTGCAAGGGTTGGAGTCCAACTCCATCCAGTTGTCTAACTAAAGTCTTAGAAAATCTTGCTGATCAAACTGTGGAATGCCATGGATCCAGAATTCCTGATTTGCAACCTTCTGAATGCCAGGTAGATGCTCTAAACTCAGATGGCTGAGCAAGGTTACTTACAGTATTAAAACCTGGAACAAGCCAATCTACAATGACTTGCCGGACTGCAAGCCGTTAAGTGTTGATAAATCTTCAGTTAGATGTTAATTAACATTGACTAAAGTTATCTTGGTTGTTTGTGAGAGAAGTGTTGCCCAGTTTTGACTCTACCAGACATTTCAGATACTTTCAGTATACCTAGGTTTCATACTGTAGTAACACAGGACCCATCAGGGGTAAGACTTTTGGCAACATTTTCACTTTATTGCACACTTGATTGATAAATAATATATTCCCAGTGTTTTCATTAATAAGCGATTACCAGTGGTTTACTACCATCTGTTTTGTCTTTCACTGCTATCTGTTTTTTCTTTCACTGTCACCTATTTTCTGGTCTGCTGTTATTTTATGGTGGTACATAATCTTGGATACAGATCCCAATTTTTACAATGCATCCTGCTATTTCAAATATTAGTGAAACCACTAATTACCAGTACATATTTTAGTCCTTTTACAGACAGGTTTAACTTGAATAATCCATTGTGATTGTTCACCATGCATGTAAGTAATGTTTGGTTAGCTTCAGAGCCTATATGTAAAAATGTGGAAATCAATACTTTTGTAGCTACTTACTGCAGTGACCATAAAAATAAGCTAGATTCATATAAGCATTCTCCAGAAGTAAAGCAAGTGTTGCTATCCTGTATTAAATAAAAATCATACTCCAATGAACAACATCTAGTAAACTCAATATATGAGTTACTGTACCAGACAAAACTGAATATCTAGCCAGCTTGCTGGTTGAAATTTGAAAAGCAGAAATTACAGTCTTCTACACAGTAAATGTAATTGTATTCTGTGACATTAGACCCACATGCATAAATTACAGCTTTCGTGGTTAATTGATGGGTTAATTACTGTCAATGCAAGACATTGTTCTCTTATTGATGAAATAATACAAACATTATATATAAAATGAATTCCAAATTTAAGCCAATCTGGGGTTGACATAAAGCCAGTGAGCTTATGAGTCAGTCAATCATCATTACTTATATCCATGTAAATGCCTACATCACAGAACACAATAACATTCGTTATTTAGTAGATTGTAATTTCCACTTTTCAAAATTCCAGGCTCCGAGCAGGCTACTGAATATGCTAATATTTCTAAAAATATTTTTTAAGTCAAAATATCACTGTGCTTAGTTTTGTGTTGTTTTGTAACTCACATGATGGGTTTACACAATGTAGATAGTTAAAAGGTTGGTAGACTGCTGAATTTATGTAGAAAAATTCAGACATTTCAAGCAAAAGCCCTTCTTCAGAGAGTGAAACATGTACCTTTCCCTTTACTGAATATTGACACAAAGTTTTAAACAGTTCCACAAAACACACAGAACTTTACAGTTGATTAAAGACGTGAAACTGGATTTTTATTGTGATGCTAGTCCCAGGCCTTTTGTTTGCGGACAGATCACCTGGAATGAATTACAAGAGCACATTTCACTGTTTGGACTTCAAATTGTGCCCTGGTCATATTGTTCTTCATTTGACTAGCAAATGTTTGTCAAGCTTATCATCTGAGATCATCTGCAAGCAGATATCATCTGCTTGGTATACCAAGCTCCTACACAAACCAAATTTGTGTTCACCATTTACTGTTCTTCTTCATTGTTGCTTCTTTTAGAGATTTTATTTGGAATGAAAGTGTTCATCACAACCGAGAATTTCTTACCAGAATTCAAACATGACAAGGCTGTGATCATCATGAACCACAAAACACGTCTGGATTGGCTGTACTATTGGTCCGTCATACTGAGACATGGGAAATTGGAAAATGAGAAAATTGTACTGAAGAGTGGATTGAAAAAAATCCCTGGGGCAGGTAACAGCTTCTTGAACCTACAGAGGTTGAGAGAACTTTCTTGAGGTCACTTTTATTTCGCTCAGCTGCGATAACGAACTGCGCATGCATGAGATTTTCGGTTATTTACACCAGGCGTGAATGATCAAAACGAGCACAGCGAATATTATTCGTTCTCGTCGCGGGGCTTACTCCAGAAATATATCGTCAGACGAACATCGATTTTGTGTCGTTATTGCAACGGTAAACATGCTCATCGTACTCCGGTTTTCGGTGATAGATTATCCCAGGGCCTTCGTGTGCAGAGCGCGGCGAAGGCTCAGCGAACGAGATTCAGTCCTCTGGAGACGTTTCCGATGATTTATCTAAATACACACGCTTCTTAAGCTTATAAGCTCAGAAAACTTTTCTTTGCACCTGACGGGAATCGAACCCGTGACCTGATCGCTGGTGAGATGTTCTAATCATTGAGCTACATAGACTTAGCGAGGTTACTGATCTTATAGGTTCGTTATCGACATGTGTACTGCTGTAGAGTTCCATTCCCATCAGGAAATTATCTTAAGGAACATTCGCATTTAAAATCTACACACACCAAAACCCCATTTACACTACGCACTAAATCGGCAAGGCAAGGCAACCAAATTTGGCCAAGGCAAGGATGGATAACTCTGTGTAAACGGTAACTTTAGGTAGCCTAGCTGTACCGATAGATGTTTTGGTTTTGGGACAAGCTATGGAGGTAGCCTTGTTCTCGAAAAAAACGGTACCTTGCCATTTTTTGCCCTTACCTTACCGTTTTAGTTTGTAATGTAAATGGGGTTTAAGTTACCACATGCCATACAATATTGGGCTGTTTGCCAGGGTTCTTTTACCAGTCGACCGTAAATAGAAGCGGTTTTGTTATATTAACCCCGATCTGATTTCATAGGCTGGGCGATGCAAGTGGCGATGTTTCTTTTTCTGGAAAGAAATTGGGAAAAGGACGAGCAGTACCTACACCAAATCTTGCGCTATTTTACCGACAACAAGTACCCGCTGCAACTTCTGTTATTTCCCGAAGGCACTGACTTCAGTGATGATACCCTGGCCAAAAGCAAATCATACGCCATCAAGAATAACCTGCCCATTTACAAACATGTTCTTCATCCCCGATTGCGTGGCTTCACCTGTTGTCTTGAACATTTAAGGCGATGCAAAGGAGTGGACGCCATTCATGACGTGACAGTTGGCTACCCGGGAAGGGTGTGTCAGTCCGAATCCGAATTGCTAGCGGGTCATGTTCCTCAAGAAGTTCACTTCCACATCAAGCGTTATCCAATTGAAGCGGTCCCCGAATCTACAGAAGAACTCGAGAAATGGTGCGCTCAAAGGTGGGCTGAGAAGGAAGAAGCTTTGGAGGCTTTTTCTAAT
>JBAHVQ010000506.1:1193275-1204178 GCA_036872915.1 Nanipora kamurai
AATCTACAGAAGAACTCGAGAAATGGTGCGCTCAAAGGTGGGCTGAGAAGGAAGAAGCTTTGGAGGCTTTTTCTAATGACGGTAAATTCGACCTGAGGCCCGAGGGCGATGAAAAGAGGTCCAGGATCCGGGAATCGAGTGTTCGTCGGGAGATGATACTTTTGATTGTGTTCTGGTCGGCATTCTCTTTCATTATTCCAATATTTTTGTATCTGTACTCATGGATGCGTTGGTATGCTTTGGTAGTCGGGATGTTGTATCTCCTTCAGTCGACTTTCGGCGACGGGCTTGAAATGGTGCAAGTGTGGAGGCACTGCTGCTCAAGAAATCACAGCAACTCGACATATAGTTACTTGGATCGCAGGTGTGGAAACGAGAATGGTAAATCACATGCAACGTGATGCTGTGACCCAGGCTGCCGATACCCACGTGGCCTCAGGCGCCGCATGTCGTTTTTCACATCTCAAGAAATCGTGAAGACAGAAAGCTGGGAAAGTAGGAATTTAAGAAAGAAAAATTGGGAAAAATTATAGGTACAAGTGCAATGTCCACTGTGATTATCCTGTAAGTTAGTGCCAGCTCGTGGCATTTCCTTGAGCGACCATTGGGAGCACGAATCAACTATTACAACAACTGAGGACAATACATCTTAGTAGGGAATTTAAGGATTGAATCAGTCGCCAGCACTTAAGGGAGCAATTTACTGGAACCTAAAACTTGAGACAGTAAAGGGTTAACCATGTTTTCCTGCATGAGGAATTTGGACTGGGACGAAGATTCGAAGTTTCGGTACCTTGAAAGTTTTGATAAACCTTCGTGACCCACTGTGACCTTTAGGGTACCTTTGAACTGAAGGTTGAAGATGTGACTGACATCTGCGCTTCGGGGGCTCATGATTGAATTTGAAGCTTTTTCTTCAACTTATTCGCTTACTTTGAATCAGGTGTACTTTCTGAATTTCGGACGCAATGACTGAAAACTATTAACCCTTTTTTCTCTTGTTGTTTGTTATCTTTTTTTTCTTTGTTCACTCGTTTGTTCATTAGCGTGACTTTTCGTATGTTCTTTTGGTGTCCGATTTATCGGACACTGTGTGTCAAAGGGTTTAGGGCTGACACGGCCTCGGTCGGTACTATCAAAATTTCTCGGAATTCGTGATTGGTTAGTAAATACTAGTTAGTTAGTCCTAGATATATGTAGTATTTACATGGGCGGCGGGGTTGTATCGGATTTACAATCACGAGCCAAAGGTGAGTAATTGTATCTCCGATACACCGATGCGAATATTGTAAAGACGAAGGGTCCGACGAAGGGTCCAACGAACGCCTTCGCTCGAAACGTCAGTTTAACCATTCTCAAGTTCCGGCAGTTTCCCAAATCTTTTGATTATCTGCAAGCCGTTCAATACTTGTGAAACGAAGAATTTGAAGTTATTTTAACTCAACAGAAAAAAAGCTCTGTTTGAATGTTGGAGAGACGAGACAAATCTGAGATGTGAATCCGATACAACCACTAGTGGTTGTACCACATTTACATACACTGATTAAACAATTTCTTTTAAATTTTCCACATGGATTATTAATGAGTTTCACAAATAAATTATATATATAGCGGCAGCAAATTTTGTCTATTTTCACTTCCTATATATAATTCAATTACAAAACCAGAAGAAATAATTGTACACACAGATTGTCTTCGCAGTGAGCGAAGAAATGGACAAAGAACTTCGAACCTTTGTTTGCACATACAAAAAAAAACTTTTAATTTTTTCGTCGTTTTCCGACTCACATTTAGGATCAAATATAGAAAAAAATGTATCTTTTATAAAGATTAATTGAAGGCATGTACATATTACAATAAGTTTGATATAAGATATGTTTTTAGCTATGGGGGCAAAGGGATTCCTCTTGGATCTGTTGCCGGCGGCTCAAGTAAGTTCTTCATAAGTTGGCTCAGCCATCTTTTTGTGGACGCGTCATCTTTTAGACATGTGGCGAATGTTCCATCTTTTAACTGGTCAGGCAGACACTGTCGAAGAGCCTCCCTTGCCCTACGTAAAAAGGTAAGAAGTGAGTTAGCAATGACAGAGAATAAATAATCTAGGCTAGTAAAAAGGATATTGTTCTTCCCTGCAAATTTTCCGGTGACTAGGTCCTCCGAATAAATTACCTGCGGCTCCGAAGGTTGTTGCCCCAACTGACCACCCCCCAGAGATGTCCTTATATAGACCAGTACAAAAAATAGAGGAAACCAATATCGAGTTTTAGTTCTGTAGGATTTACAACGAAAACAGGACAATGTTTTAAACATTCCCATGCAACCCAATCTCGTCCTGCGAACTTACACGTGCGCAGTAGCGAAGGGGAGGGGAGCCTTAACTGAATCAGTTAAAGGCCATTGACACGATGCGATGGTCACATAGGATTACTCGCCGTGACATGTAATGTCCGAGTCAACTGACTCAAGTCGCGACTCAAGCACATTTTTCAAGACATACTTGATACTTGACCTTGCTATTGCTGGATATGTGAGGTAAGTTGACTCTTACTGGACTGATGGTAAAGTTAAAGTAATTCTTCACTTGACTTGCGTCAACCTTTCCCCGAGTAACTTGACTCTGAGTTGGATTCACCAACAGTGGACGCGAGGTAGCTGCTACATTCCAGCTGAACATATAAAATGCTGGCTTCGTTGAAGTTGACGAACCACGTGTTCAACTTCCACTGCGTTTCTTTTTGGTCATTACCTACCTTGGATTGTCTGATAACCTGAGGTAACACCGCACAACGTGTTTGAGAAGCCTGGCCGATTGGTCTTTGGCTAACGCTAAAACCATTTTGCCCTGAAACGTAAATTCGCTCGGGTATAAGGAAATCATCTTGTGGGTTGTTGATACACGAACAATGATGTAATAATGATTAAAATTTGAACAGATGTTCCGGACCAATGAGATAGGCTTGACGGTTAACGCCGCTGCTAAGGAGTATAAAATGGGCGTGAATACCTTCCCTGGTATTTTTTATATTATTATTTTCTATTTTTATATTATTATTTTCTATCTATACTATTATTTTCCCTGGAAGGGGACTTTCCCTGAAGATCAATATGGGCTTGTGTTTTGTATTGCCTAACCCTAACGCCTTTATCAAACGAGAACGCAAGTTTACATTGGAGAACTTGCAATGACACCAGTCAAACGGTGGCACAAGTCGTTGCAAGTCAAGGCTCCCATTAACGCACAGATGTGCGTCCCTGACACATTAAAACCAGAAAGGACGCGTTAAAACCAGAAAATACGCATTAAAACAACTTGTTGGAGGTCCCGTGGGACGCACTAAATTATTCGCTGCCGAAGCCATAGCAGAGTACTCTGGCTATGGATACAGATAAACGTTCCTGTATAAAACAAAAATTGAAAAATACTCTCAGCAACTGAGTATTTTTGAAATTGAATTAAAACTTTTCTGCTTCTTTATCCACTTTGTAAGTTTGAAAACAATTTTCGTATCACTTTTCTTGTGGGCTGATTGACTGAGCTACTTGAGGGACCTATTAAAACTACCTGGGGACCCTTCAAAGCTTTCACCAAGGGGTCCCAAGGACTCCCCACAACTATGTGCTAATAGGAGCCCTGGCAAGTTCTGTATTTCTGCTAATTCCGAAGCTATTACGGAAAACGTTTGGGCGTAATAAGCTCATCAGTGGCCTTGCCCTGCTATCCTTTGAGATTTTCTCTTCATAGTCTACACAGTTTATTTGACTTACAAACGTCAAATTTGACGTAAAGTTTGAACAAGCTCAAATTAGTTACGAGCTAACGCGAGCCAACGCAAGTCATCGCAAGTTGGCGGTCAAACAAGGCACGAGGTAAAACTTGCGGTGACTTGCGTCCTCGTTTGATTAAAGCTTAAGAACGGCCTCCTAGAGACTTTATAATTTTAAAAGATTCCTGGAGAACCATGATCCAGATCCCCAGTAGGTATCATCTCACTAAACCATTCAGGTTCCTTTCTTATGAAAATTTTGGGTTCGCACCTAATATGAACAAATATATCAACATACCATCATAACAATATCAACACGACATTACAACATAATTTTACGATTCAATACTAAATGTAAGGTTTCTACCGAAATTATATTGGAGGGGAGAAATTGCGAGCTTCCTGCAGATCTGGAGGTCTGGGAGTTACAACGCAAAAAATCTTCTAGGAATACCTAAAAATACGATTTTCTAGTATCTACGGTGGAGTCGAGGACATGATTTTGGGTCAAATACGCTAGGAAAGCACAGTCATGCATAACGACCTGTTGCCACCTGGTAACTAAGGGAAGGTTAGATTAGCCAAACAGTGAAGAGTGTACTTTTCCCAAGGGGAAAGCAACTATACGCAAGAGAAAAGTACAGTCGTTGCTGTGTGGCAAAGCTAACGTACTCTTGGTTTCCAGGTGACAACATGTCGTTATGCATAACTAGCGTATAATTGTATTTTAATCATATGATCTATCGGAAGTGCCGTTGTTTGGCCATTTTCAGGGGATAATCCCTCCTGGATTCACACAACGTAGATCCACTCCCCCATCGCCCATCTGACTGGAAGCCTCTAAACACCGTTTCTTACCAATATCATCGCCACGTGAGAAAAACGTTCGTACGTTTGACAGATATACGAAAGCCCCGTTTCATCTAGTAAAATTTTCTGAAGAATAAACGTTGCTACCTGCAATGTAAAGAAGCCGACAAAAGTATGATGGTGAACTGTTGCGTTACTCATTACCAATAGTTCATCACAAAATGACTGTCAATTTGAGTAAGAAAAGGCAGCAGTATTTACAGTTTTGGATAGTTCACTTCCAGACTCCATAATTCGTAGACATAATGGAATTATTTCAGTTGTTAACAGAAAATTGATTACTTCTGGTTCATCCGTCTACAAAAGTAGGGAAGAGGAAAGATACGTTGAATAAAAGAATTTTTCATGCAATACCAAGAGGATGTGCAATTTTAAATCTCCAGAGTACACCGAACATTGTCGTCGTTCTGTATCCCATTTTCACGTCTTCTGGACGACGTCATCACATTGGGGGACAATAGCCGCATCTTAAGATTGACTTAATCTTGAGATTACGGTCGTTTTACAAAAACTAGAGCATTTTAGAAGTCATAAAACAAGCCATTAGGATCAAACACAATGGTCAATTAACCGTGGTTTGTACAAATCCTCAAAAAATTAAAGGACATTGTCGTTCAAGTCCCCAATATTTTTGCAGCAGGACATGGCGGGAAAAGGCGCTAGACGTTGCGGGATGTGGAAGGAGTCCGGTGGTACACGAGGGGAAATTTTTGAAAATTATGTTCTCTCTAACGCGACTTGGGGTAGTTTCCTGAACTGGATTTGGGTTGTTTCGTGACATACTTCGCCAAGAGCGCAAGGCAAAACAAGAAAAACCCACATGCTTGGTTGGATTAACTTCGAATTCAAATTGAAACTAAGGCAAAAAGAACTTTAAAAAGCGTACCTTGACAAGAGCTCCGACTACACCTAGACTCGTTAGCCGTAAATATTCAAACGGTCTTGTCTTACTTGTCGTATGTAGAAAGGGATACAAGAAGAGTGGAATGTGGGCTGAAACATAAGAATAAGTCTCGAATTATGCAGCTATATTCCGACGAAATTTAGAGAATAGGTAAGAACAAGAATATCAACAACAATATCACGGGAGACCACCTGCGAACGTTCATCAAGCTCGTGATCTCAGAAAAACGATTTCTAGACGGGAATCGAACCCACAACCTTCTAAGGACTTTGTGAGATTAGGAGCTTGATGAACGTTCGCTGGTCGTCTTACATAATCCAAGCTCCCACATGAAAAAGAAATGTATTCAGTATTAAATATCACGGGAGATGAAGCTAATGAACCCAATAGATACTCGAATTATGACAACAGGTCTAACATGATACGAGGGTATTATGAATCATCCAGAGTACTGTGAAAATGTCGTTTCATAATACAGTGAAACCATGCAGTTTCTTAGCTTAACTCCCTCGTAGCAAAGGGTTTTCCCTTTGACATTTATTCTCTGGCGTTAGCCTGAGCCTAATTTCCACCTGCAGAATTTTTCGCGCACATTGACTTTTTCTTATTGGCTCTCGTAGACGAAAGAGTTTCCGGGATCCAAAGAGAAACAAGAATTAGGCCATGCGAGCGGGAAATTCCGCTAGTGGAAATCAGCCTTAAGGTGGATTTCCCTTCAGTTCAAAATATCGCGCGGTCGACATTTTGTGATCGCTTTCTTTGTCTTGTGAGCTCTCAACTGGATCCGTTCCAACCAATGGCTCACAATTCAAAAGAAAGCGATCGCAAAAAGTCGATCGCGCGATATTTTGCACTGAATGGAGATCCGGCCTTACCAGTTATGGTGCGAAAACGAACTATGCCGTCATGAAGAAGTTAAACAAGCTGTCACAAGCATGGCGGTCGTGTTACGTGTGAATCGCAAATGTCAATTTGATTATAATAGATTAAATTGCAACATGTGATCACTTAGGACATTGGAAGACACATATTTCCTCAAACGATAAGTGATTAATACCTTGAAGAAATGACGTCCTTGTTTCTGGGTGGGATGCAACGCACTGAAGAAGAGCCAGTGCATTGCATACTCTGTTCGACTGGTGGGCCTAAAATAGATTACAAGATCATACAGTTGTTTGTATATTTTGTTTGGATACCAACTTGGCTGGACTAGAGAATGGATGTATGAGTTTTCTTCTCGTATTTTTCATGGAGTATGAGCGATTTTACGTAAGAGCAAATGGACTTCGACTAGCTGCACAACAAACCACGGCAGAGAGCAATACATTGCTCTCTGCCGTGCCACAGAAGTAAGACTAAGGTTTTTAAAAGTAGAAGACCAGAAAGTAGGATTAAGAAATAAGAGAATTAAACGGAAAATAGGAATAAGGAACGCTTCATTTGGAAATGAAAAAGACATTAAAAAGAGATGAATGTTGGCTAAATCAAAGACAGGTTCCAAAAAACGTAGAACAAAACAGGATATTTACAAAAGGGAAAAAAGAAAAATGAAGACAAACAACAAAATGGAAAAAGTAGAAGACTGTAGCAGGAAAAAAGAGAGATTGAAAATGAGCTAGGAAAGGATGGAAAAGGAAAAGATTGAAAAGGAAAAGTGGAATAGGGTAAAAAACAATTTGGAAAAGGTAAGAAGTTTACAGTAAGAAAAAGACAAAGAAGAAGTAAAAAAGTAAGGAAAGGTATGAAAAACCAAAAATGAAAGTGAATATGTGTAAGAAGCAACATTAAGGAAAGAAAGGTATTTTAACCTTGTCTGAAATCCTGTTGAATGCAGTTTATATGATTTTGAATTTTTAAAACTTACAGTTAAATTTGGAGGATTGATAACAGGGTAAATGTTGACGATCTCTTGAAGAAGTGCTGCAATAGTTCCTAGTTTGGAAAATTGATTTATTGTAAGTCTTTGTACCTTTGATTAAAGCACACAAATTTCATCACACTAGTTAGTACTAAGAGCCATATTTAAGGGTGAGTTAAAGTTAAAGTTCCTTTATTTATACTGGATAACCCTATCAGCTAAACTATGCTGTTATCCCTAGAGGTCCAGTAAGGGCAATCCCTCATGGGTACAGTATTACTACAGGAGGAAACCAGAGTACCTGGAGAAAACCTGTGATGTTTGGTAGAATCAAACTGGACAATACTCTTCTCATATGTGACCAAAGTAACTTTAATCAGAAAACTGCACAGAGCCGGAATTGAACCCAAGTCACAGCAGTGAGAGGCACGTGCACTACCACTGTGCCACCAACACCCCCTACCAGTTACCTGGGTTCTTGCTCAGAAACCCAACACAAGAGAGATTCGACATTTTTTGAAACTCCTTACCAACATATTTATAAAAAAACAACAAAGAGCAGACAACTTTTTGGAAAAAGTAGAATTGGGAATGTGTTCACTGAGAAAAATTCAATGACTGGCCATTACTGATTAATTTCCAACTATCAATTCATCCATCACTTCTACAATGACCAACACAAGAACTGTCTTAACAAGAGAGATAGCCAGATAGTCCTGTTGAGCCATTGTTTACCAAGGGGTCTTCCTTTGACAAGTAAAATTGTCTGAGTAAAATAGAAAAAGGAGCCAGTTCAGGACTGTTTGGTAAATTATAGGCTAACTTTCTTTCCACTATGTTGACCACTGTGGCCACCACAACAACTTCTGACTACCAAGATCAATGAAAACCAATAATTCCTTCTTGTGACTGCATGCCAAACAATTAATTCCTACCAAAGGAATGCCATAGCATGGGAGCCAAATCTTGTACTACTTCTCGCTTTTTGCTACAAATGGATTACAAAAAATTGCAGTGAGTTGCCATAGGAATGTTTTAAGCAGATCAACCATTTCCTGGTAGTGTCTCTCCCCCTGATGAGTAAAATTGTGTGGCATTTGCTAGAGTAAAATAATAAAAGTGCGACTACCAGAAAAGAGTTAATTTTTTAGTTCTTATCCATTTCCTGGCAGTGCCTCTCCCCTTGACAAGTAAAATCGTCTGGTTTTAGCCAGAGTAAAATAAGAAAAGTTTGACGCTGCTGGGAAAGAGTATGAAACGGAATAATGACGTCTACAAATGCCTAGGGCTGAACTACCTCTTTATTGGGCTAACACCAAATCATTTTATCTACCAGATGGTGAGATATAAGAGTTAAAGGGTTCTAATCTATCTTGATTGTTCTTCAAAACCACTAAGTGGTTCTGATTCTGACTACTGCCATTCTGACTACCAATTTAATATAGCAAAAGGAAACTACTAGCTGTTACAGGATTAAATACCAGTCATTCAGTTTAGCCAAATACCAAGCCAAACTTTCCTTGTTTTCTTTTTCAAGAATTTGCATTCAGTTCAAATCTTGGAGGACCTGTGCCATTAAATCTAAAACACTGCCAAATCAATACTGCCCGTTACCTTAGTTCCAGAAGTGCATGTTCTCTGGTTTCAGCATTTGAAAGTTCAATAATCCAAGAGTATATCTTTTCTCGTTCAGCATCAGATAACGGAGCGACTTGTGCGTGATGGGTAAAAGGACGAGCCTAAATTCGGTACATAATTCAAAAAGGCATGGTTAGGATTTGTTAAAACTAGTCTAATTTTAAACATTCTACCGACGTCTAAATGTAATCTAAATTGCTATAAGAAATGACTGTATTTCGTATTTAAAGTCCACACAAAAAATAACTCTGTTTAATTTCCATATGTTTACTCTTAATCTTCCACGAGACACAGTCTATTTTGATTTAAACACATCATGACTTGCGTCTTGGTCGAAGAAGCTTCACATTTTAAGCACCAAAAACGAAACTACATGAAACAATTAATTATCAAGACCACATTTAGTCTTTCGCCAATATATTTTCCTACCTGTGGAGTCGCCAGGGGCATCATTTTCTTGTAATATAACCGACGAAAAAGAAATACAAAAATAAGTGAATCGTATTAACAGATCAATTTCTCCATTTCTTCTGTTGCTTGTACCCATTCCTCCTTTGGTACACGACCAAAAAATGTCCGCGTACCTTCAGGCCAGCCGTCGCCAAACAAACAACAAGTTTCTGTTTTACGATCTGTGATTTTGTGCCACGAAACCAAAAGGAGCACAGTGACCTATTTTTTCCTTCCTGCCCCGAAACCGACATGCAAGGATTGTGGAATCTCATTGGGAAAGTTGGACAAGGATCTTCACCAGCGTTCCCATACGAGATCGGAGAGAAAGTTGCTGGGTTGGATGGAAAATCTATTTGGACATTACACAAGGGAAAGAAAAAAGTGAGACTGAAGGACGTGATTATAAGTTTTATGATCCTAGTACTGTCCACCAAAGGATGGTATAATGTGACCGCTTAGCAATGGTTTGATTTTTGGTTATAATATAGTTATTGTTAGTTCTGTTGAAATATAGATATCTTATCATGTTACAGTATATATGATATCATATTATATATATATATATATATATATATATATAATTGTGTGTGTGTGTACAGAAAATTGCAAAAATTCTGGCAAAAATAAACATGTCATGAATAGGTAGTACAGACATATAAAATAGTTGATACTGCAACTTAAAATTCTAAAAGTCAGCTTAATGCCTGCAACTGGTCATTAAAGTGACCTTTCATCACATTGCATATCTTCAGAAACTGTAGAAATATCAAAATTACAAGAAGCAAAGCTCTTGATATGTTTATATGTTAATATGTTTTATACCAGAAATTTTGCAATTTGCTGTGTGTAATCATGTATATATATTTAGTTTAGATATTTGTATATATCTAGTTTATGCTCGTTCAAGTATATAGCAATATTCATTGTATTGCCAGCAAGGTACAACTGAAAATATTTATGTTTTCCTATCATTTGATATTACCTCTAGGGATCTCTTGAGGAAGTTTCTATCTTTGCTTTTGATGTGAAGAATTCTCCACCAGACCAGGTATCTTATATATAAACAAAGAATAAAACATACAGCATGGTATTCTGTGTTCCCTTTATCAAACCTTCTCACCCTGACTACCAGCTAAGTGAAGCCCAAAGGGTTAGGGAATTGCAAAAATTTAGGACAGAAAATAACATTTCAATTGAAGGCTCTTCATGGTCTTTTATTGTAAGTTTCAGCAGTTCCCTAGCTTTTATGGTTTTTTACATATTAAGGCAGTCACCAGTCTCCATTATTCTCTCAAATAATATACTTTAAAATATAAACCCAGTCAATCAGTATCATTATGACAGGGTATTGGTGGTTCATACCCCTCCCACATAACCAGGTGACCTAAAAGTAATTCTGAAGCTTACTTGGACATT
>JBAHVQ010000507.1:0-40664 GCA_036872915.1 Nanipora kamurai
TTAACCCATGGTTTTTTTGCAATTTTTGTTGAAAAAATGTCAAAAATTTCACTAAAAAGTAAAGGGGTTAACCCATGGTTTTTTTGCAATTTTTGTTGAAAAAATGTCAAAAATTCCACTAAAAAGTAAAGGAGTTAACCCATGGTTTTTTGCGATTTTTTTTGAACAAATGTCAAGAGTTTCACTAAAAAGTAAAGGGGTTAACTTTGTTGATTGGTTTCTGGGAACGTTTTTGTTGATTTGCTGAAAAAACTCAAGTTTTGAAAACTATCAAATTTTTGGGATCTACATTGGAAAGGACTTTTTCCTGAAAATTTACCACTTTGCAATAAAATAGTCTGTGGGATCTACAACCCCAGTCAAGGAGAGACAAGCGTACGAAGCAATTATGCCACTACCATCCCCAGCGCTCAGTCGGTAGACGAATAAAAGGACAACAATTTTTTCAATCCTGTAATATATAAACAACGAATTATGTTACATTGTCGGTCATTTGAATCAACATTATCGCGCAATATCTGAAAATTGGATCAGGTTTAACTCGACTGATCACTTACTATCAAATATCACCATGTAATACAGCCAATATTGACGATCACGCAGAGTATAAGTTCAAGCTCAAAGCCTCCGTTTATAATAAATGAGTCCCAGAATCGAGCATGGCGCTACCAATTAATATTTTACATGTATTTTAAAATGTAAATCAAAAGTTAAATTTGAACAAACTATTAAAATGACGGAGAATGTCGTTGACTTCACTTCCACATTACGGTCGTTTCTTGAGATATTTAGCTTTGAAAGATATGTCAATAACAACATATGACAAAAAAAATCTTGACATGGCATATTCATTAATTGGAAAATCCGGATTTTGTCTTAAATACCGTTTTCAAAATCAAGGAAATTGGGCACAAAGATTGAAATTTAAGTTAAAAAAACACAGTTGTACCACTAGGAACACAGTTGTCATGGTTATATATCGTTTTCAATTCCCTCCTACCAATATAAAATGAATTAATCAATTAAACTACTGTAATTTGAAGCAAGTTATTTTATGTGAAAAATATGCGTGATATATAAGGTATAACAAAACATATAACAAAAATCCGAAAGAATTTCAATAGCGGAGGAGGGCAAAAAGAAGTTATTTCCAGTTGTGGAGGACCTGGAAACTGTTATTTTCATGGCAACAACATTTCCACGATTATAATGCCTGATTTAATGGTTTCCAATAAATTTGTCAAATCTTGTATGATTCAGTTTAATAAACTGAGTTTGGCAATTTAGCAAAAAAGCCGTGCTAAGGTTTTTAGGGAATACATAATTTCATCTACACATCTTCGTAAATTGAAGATCTCAAGAAACGTGCAATTTACATAATTACGGTCAAAGGCATTCTCCATCATTTTGAGAGCTGATTCAACGAGGACAAACTTAATTCATTTTGCACACATTTTAACAGTACTGTCTACAACTTCTCCTATGGATACTGAAACATTTCACGCTTTAAAGCGAGCGCATGCTTTCTTCCACTTGCACTGCGTACACCAAAGATGGCGGTTAACAACACCGTAGACTTTTCGACATTTTTTTAAGTCGTCTCTTCTTCTCTTCTTCCACGGTCCAATCTTAGGTTCTTTTGTATCGTGTTCCCATTCCTCTCTAGCCAAACGTATGTCATGAGCTTCGTGACCAAATGACGGCAGGTCTGGTGAGGTCGACGTGGAGGGACTGGACGGGGTTACTGGTGGCGTTAGAGCTGATTGGTTGAAATACGATGTCTCGTACCAGTCCCAGCTTTGGTGAGACGTGTCTGAGCGTGGGCTATGTTGACCAAGAAAATTTGGGTCATTGAAGTATACTTTCATTCCGAAACAAATTCTAGTTTTAACAACTCGTATTTATAGAATCGAGACAATTAAAAAAAAAATTAAAGTTTTCTACCTTATTTGTGCAGTTCTAGCCTGATAATTTATTCCTTCTTGTTCAAGTACATCTTTTTCTTCCACACAAGAATACTGGTACTTTCCCTAAAATAACAATACCTCGTTAGATAATTACGTGTACAGTATCACCTGATATGTGATATTGAAGATTTACAAAAGGACCAAAAATTGCACGTCTGGAATATGCAGACAAAGTTTATTTGCTCGGTGACGTCATATGGTGACGTCGCTCCAACGTCATGCAAAAAACCCATAACAACTCAATATTTTTGCGATTATTGACGTTAGTACATTACATTAGATTTTATATTTTACATTTTACGTTAGTACATCAAACGTCATTTGAATCAGAACTGCCACCAACGACAAAATGTGCATGCGATTATTCAGATCCAAAATCAAATGAAATATTTGCAAAAACTCGTAGGCAAAATTTAATAAAAAATACAGGCAACGAAGTGTCTGGCCCAATGGAAAAATGGCCACCAACCTAATATTCTTTAATGTGTATTTAAATTAGCCTAAGTAGCCTCGCTGTATCGAGTAAAATCTTTTGGATTATCAACAAAATAACGAGATTAGATCGGGTAGTTTAAGTACACTTTAAAAACTCAATAATTCCTGAGGAAAATACAAAGGAAAATCATAACTGTATCGTATTTTTTATGTGATCAAGACACGCTCAATTTCTCGTCGAATATTCTCGGCTTAGAAAACTCGTAGTACGTGTTTTATGGGACCTAAACACTAGGCTGTCGCCCGTGTATTATATCCGATAAAACACTCCTACTGTTTTTTTTAAATATTACATAAAAAATATTAAACTGGCGGCCTTTGTAATGGGGTCTATCCTGGGTTGTCAAAAAGGTCATTAATACTAATGCTTAGTTATTTCAGAATCTATCGAAGGAGACTCCAGCTTCTTTAACTCTTTCCTGTCCGAGGACTTTTCCCTTGACGAGTAAAATCGTCTGGCGTTAGCCAGAGTAAAATCGTCTGGCGTTAGCCAGAGTAAAATCCTAAAGTCTCCATTGGTCACTGAGGACCTATAGGGACAAGAAGGAGTTAAGTGGCGTTTCTAATATTTCTCGCCAGAACTTTTCGATAATTTGAAGTTAAGACAATAAGCCCTTCAACCAAGCCCTGAAATCGTCCTTTCCCCTGCATATGCTGTTGTTGGTCAGGTCTCTTCACTCTCTGCACAGGGATTAAAATCAAGACAATTTGTTTTAAAAAGAAATTTATTTTATTTCTCCAATGTTTGCCTTTGTTGATATTCTGAGAAACATATCGACTCTTCATGATGAATTGCTAGATCTCAGACACAAGGCTCAACCGCACAAATATTAATCATAACATACCTCAGGTAGTTCCACCGATTTCCAGTTATTAATAAACTTGATTCTTTCAAACATTTCGTTTTTTCTCGTTTCTGATGTCCTGTTTATGTTTGTGAAATTAGATCCATCCTTCCTGATAGATTTTGAAGTTGACTCAAATGAGGAAGCTGAGCACAGGTCTGGTAAAAATACAAAAAATATTGTAGACCTCATGATATTCTCCACAAAACGTCAACTAACTATATACCTTAGAATCCGAGATACAATGTAGTGGTATACTAGCTATAGCGCGATTTTTTCGTTTTAGTGTTGCCATGTCTATCCTGCTTTGCAATCAGGTCATGATATTAAATTCGGCTTCACAAGTGATTCGTGTGATTGTACACCTGATATTCACTGGAACAGACATGTTCAATATTAACAGAGCAGAGTCAATTGTACGAGAAGGTAGGTATCTTGTTTACAATGGATAACCCTATCAGATATAATGTTTCCTTATTTCTATTCTACTGTAATTTCCCATGCTTTACTCTGTTTTGCTTAGAAATCCAGGAAGGGCTCCCCATCATGGACCCAGAGTTTCTACGGAAGGAAACTAGACTACCTGGAGCGTCAGGTCCGGACAACACTCTTCTCACATGAGATCCAGGGTAAATTTAATCGAACTACACGAAGCCGGGGACCTGATGCTTATTATTTAATTTTGTGTACCATATCCACGTACAAAGTTTTCAGGTAAGATTTGAAAAGAATCGATGAAGCTTGGTGTATTAAGAAATCATAAACCAGAAACAATGCCTCATCAAGCATGAGCCAAAGCAATACTTGACGCACGTGACCAATGACTGCAACGGTCCTGTGTGTCTTATCAATTTCATCCGCACCATCTATTTGGGTATATTAGCGTAAGAAAGAGATATCTTGCGGTCAACGTTCATCCTATCCAAAGTCGACGCTAAAATACCCCTAACAGATGAAAACACTTGGTAGAGCGATAATTGGAAAAATATGACGTCTGGATTTTATATGTTGGATGTATGCGTTGCTCACGTGGCTTCGCTACAGATCCTGAGGTTAGAGAAACCTTGGCTTAGATAGCTAACAAAACACCTTGGAACGTAATTAAGCGACAAGAATAGGACATAAAATAACTACAATATAATAACAGATCTTATTCATTAATGACACCATATTTGATTATGTTTTTTATGCCCATCAATTAACTCACCTTGCGTCGATTGATCGCAAAAGTTTAACAAGGAGGTTCTAGGGGATTACTGTAATTGATATGCCAACGACAGAATATTAAATGGCGGCGCAATTTATGTGTAAGGTCTATAGGATATAGGGAGGGTATTACCTACCCACCTGCCTACATATAC
The DNA here is from genome assembly GCA_036872915.1 of Nanipora kamurai. Taxonomy (NCBI): domain Eukaryota; kingdom Metazoa; phylum Cnidaria; class Anthozoa; order Scleralcyonacea; family Helioporidae; genus Nanipora; species Nanipora kamurai. The sequence continues at coordinate 4,669 of JBAHVQ010000507.1, forward strand.
CGACCTACCTACCGAATTATCTATATACCTACCTTCTTACCTATTTACGCACCAACTCAGAGATACGTACATACACACAGCGTACATATAAATACACAATTTTTGGTCATCTAGTCAAATAGTAAGAACAAATGGGCTAATCCCTGCAAGTTTTCTTTTTTTCTGAAAATTTATACTAAGATCTCACTTTATGCCTCGGGATTCAAGAAATCTATTTCCTTCAATATTGTGTTCATTTGCTGTTTTCCAGTGAAATCGCATTTGACCAAGGTAAAGAGCCGTGCGCACCTGTCTCTTTTCAACCTGATTGCACGTTTTACTTGTGAACTAGTGAGAATTGTTTCTCATTGTGTCGGCAAAGCGGATGATCTGGTCTTGAATACGTCAGGTTGAGGTAATGTTGTCATAGTACGATAAGAGGAAACCCAGTTTACCATCAGGAAGATTGCTCACCGTTCAATACCTTATCGTCTTCTAAATTTACAAGATCTTCGGGCGCTAAGAGTTGAATTTTTGTGAAGTCGCCTGGAAACGCGACCAGCTTTGGAAACAGGAGCGGGCAGAGATGACGCTGAACATACTCTTATAAACTCGAGAATCTTATGGTAAAAAAATGATCACAAATCATACATAAATGACTTAAAATAGCAGCGCAACATACAGTGATTCTTGGATGGAACTCTCAATCGAAAATAAAATACACAAGCGCAAGTGTTGTACAGCAGGCAGGCCAGGGAAGACGTTTGGTGAATACTTTAGAATAGTTATGGTGCCAAACATACCTATTTTCGTTGGCTCTTTTGTGGGAATAAAGTGAGCGAAAATGTCAGCATTATTCTGTCTAAGTTCTTTGGACAACACTTTTTTGTTTAGCATGAGAACACTCGGCCTAAGAATAAAAATAAAAAGGATCGCACAATGATACTGTTCACGAGCAATGAGTTACATAACACGTGTGATTAGTTATATAATGTGTAACTAACCTCTGAGGATTTTTATTTTGAATATCTTGTTGTCTGGTCAATGTTCGAGGAGGTTCTAAAAAGCGCTGCCGTCCACAACAGCACTGCGCTCTCATGGATGGCCGGTCTCTTACAGCGAGAAACGAGGAACTACTACAGCTCTTCTTCAACATGGTCAAAGAAGCAGGTATGTGTCCCCTCACATCAGTATCGGATTTTAAAAAACTTATTTTAGCATCAAATTCCATACCAGCGGATGAATTTGATTGAATAACCGGAGTTTTTGGCCAGTTGCACGGCGGCAAGCCCCAGAAGCCCAACCAAGTGAGATCTTCTTCCAGCACTTGTTCTCTCGTATCGTCGTCAAACGCAATCATGTAAGTGGCGTCGGTTTTGCTTTCGACCGACCCAGGATAGAAGTTCCCGTCTTCTCTCTTGGCATACACATGGTTGCTTATAACCAGCAAAGATGAGTAAGCACTGTTTGTCGATGACATTGTCTAACCAACGTACCGAATAAATCGTTTAAAAGCCGTTTATTACATGACAAATGTACACTTCCGGAGTTACGAATTCGATGGGTAATTTTTCCAGCGCTCCCACTGAATGAGGATTCTTCGAGCCCAGTTTTCGTTGCAAGATTCTCCGAAAAGAAAACTATGCCAGCGAACATATGCGGCTGCAATATCAGTGAGCACTTCGAAGTAGTTTTCAGTATGAGTGCGTCTCGCACTTTGACTGTAAACTCGACAGTCACGCGATCCTCAGGAAGCAAGCAGTTTTATTAAAATCTTCGACGTCAGTGGACCTGCGTGGATGAAAGATTCCTGTCACACAACTCACGCGACCCTTCTGTCGTTGATGTAAATTCTTTGATCGGTCCTAATTAGTCATTCAAAAGCCACTGCAGAGGTGCATTCGGCCGTCAAGAAATCCTTCAACTACGGGTGAACCTAGTCGAGATAAAAGAAATTCCTAGTTAATTGTTCGCACCTTGATATTCGTACCACATTGTAACAAAGTTTTAGCTTGCATTGTCTTAGAGAAACAATGTAAACCTGTTTTGAAGTAACCGGTTTTATTATACCGCTCAGTTGTCAGACTCTACAGGGATTTTTCCTGTTTTGGTGGCTGCCGCATGGCGGGCGGCATATGATACCAATGAAGACGCTCTTTTACTTGAGACGAAATCTTCAACTGCTCATCGACAACACAGAGTTTAAGTTACCCCAAATCTGGGGACATGCTAAAACGTGAAGAATTTTGTGCTTGTTTTCAACTGTTTCGTGGTAGGACAAATTGGTAATTCAATCCACCAGAATTCTTGGCGTTTTTTTTTTCTTTCTGGGCATTGGGGTTCTTGGGTTTGCAAAAAGGTATTACAGCACGATGATCGCTTGTTATAATCACCATTGACTACAACAGCTATGTTTTTTAAAAGAACAGATTTCGTAACCAAGGTTTGTAAGTAGTGGCATAAATTTAGCCGAGAGGTGCTCGAAGGACTAATTTTAGTTCATGTTTACCAGCCCGATCAACTGGCAATTGACGTCATTGGAAGTATTTAAAGTATGTCTTAACTCCATGGGGCAAACTCTGTATGAACCACTGCACGTGCCCACGAACCTGAGATTCCGAGCTGCTGGTACGAACCCTCCTTATCTACGCTTTAACATCTTAATCTTTGAATTAACTTACGCTTATTACCACTGACGCATGTTGGACACTTTCAGGTTTACAATGCGCGTTCCTCGTATCATCATGTGAAAATGGCCCATCAGACCATCATGAGTGGGCGGGTAGTGGGCCGGGAACTCCTCTTGAATCGTTTCTTTATAAATCTTGAAAACATGAGGCTTAATCTGATGTCCAAACATCTCGATATCACGGACTTGTTCGAACCTACCCGCGGTAATTTTTCTTCGCATGTGTACTATCTTATGCTTATCTTATGAGTGAGGCATTAGGCTAAAAGGCACTCGGTGAAAAAACTGGTTTTCGCTAACATCGGTAGAATCCTTCAGAAAGCATGAGTGGAACGTTCTTGGTAAGCAAGTAGCCCAATCAACATTCTCGCCATGATAATGCTATATCCGAGTATTACTGTAAATATCGGTGAATGGCTATCCTGCATTTAGCAGTGAATATAGCATCAACGTTGCCTAAAAGAGACTTGAAACACGGGAAGTCTTTGTTTAAATTACGAGTGCCTTCTATAGCGAAATGAACTTGCGCCATTTCTCTTCCACTGTAAGAAGACACTCGCGCCCTGGCTCATCAGTATGCATTAGTGATCCAATAACCTAAATATGATCGCAGGTTCGATCGCAGTCTGAGAGAATACGTTGTATCGTCCTTCCTAAATCAATCGACAGGTTTGGATAGATTTTTTTTTCTCACCTAATGCCACTGTAAGGAAGTCATACATAATTCTGGGGGGCATATTTGTCAAGTCGAATATTACGTCTCCCGCTGTCTCAAAGGTTGTAAAATACAGGCATTAAGAACATGCACCTTTTTAACTGTAGCTTTTCTAACTTAATATTCTTCTTCCACTCCTTGTAATATAGTAGAAAGTAATATGGCTGGGTATTAAGAAGAGAATTCCTTTTGGTTGCAACGTCGCCCACGTAACAGTCTGGCTGTCTCTGCCTCTATCTAGGGTTGTTTGGCATAAATACGAGGAACACAGACATTTTTAGTTGTAAGATCTCGCATATAAGAATTCGGTCTGTGTGGTCACTCTTGAATTCTACGGTCAATGGACTAAATAATGATGAACAAACACACTTTATGTTGTCAAACCTCTCATGTGGGGTACTATCTGTTCTTCCGATCTCTATGTAAGATTGTCGTATATCAGTACGAAGGTGGTTATACATTTTTTCAGTTGTACTGTCTATCAGTCCCTGCTGTCTAAGCCAATTTTATGAAGAACACCAAACACGCCTTTTTAGTTGAAATGTTGTCTAGTTCTCACGTAGCATTCTCGTTGTCTGTCTGTCTCAGTATAAGACTGGGTGGCGTATTTATGAAGGACCTGTAGCGTTTTTTGGTTGTAATGTTTCTTTGTCTTTGCCATCTAACATGCAAGCAATATACAGTTACAGAACAAAGAACACTCGAACATACATCTTTTTAAGTCGTAATTTCTCTCTCATAGCGTTCTGGATATCTGTCTTTCTTCAACTACTCACCGTACGGTAAATCGCTATCACTTCTGTAAACAAAGGTTAACTAATTTTCTACAAAGTCTGATGAGTCGTACTGTCTTCCGCGAATGTGCTCTAGTCACGCGACTGCTTCATTTCTCGTGTTACTGGAAAAATCTGCGTCACAGGCTCTGTGCCAAAATAGCAAACGATTACTTTACTTATCAAATATACTCCCTTTGGGCCAAGTGAAAACAGAATTCACGCTCTTCTACTAGTAAAACCGAGACAAAATTGATCAACACCAATCGAGGATCGCCGTTTGTCATTCAGTGAGTCTACAGGAAAGCTGTAGCGAAAGGATGAAAATTGATCCGTTTAGTCAAGTAGTGTACATAGATGCATGAAATTAAAAGTGCGTGCTGTAATCCAGGATGGAGCCATCTTCCCCCCCTGACAAACGCATGTACAGGTTTGACTGGAAAGGATATCTTAAGAATCCTGTATCGTGACGTCATACAGTAATTCGGAGAGATACGACGAAGGCCTGTATGACAATGATTGATCAACAGACCTTGATAACGTTTATTTTGTTTGAACATTTCTGCTTTGGCTTTGGGCGTACCTAATCTCGCACATGGAGCACAACAGGACATATGGGACTGCAGAGGAAACTAAACATGCTAAAACTCCTTCGGGCCAGCAACTGATACGGCAGCTCAGGCTGTTAGCACAGTTTCCATACATCAAGGATTCAGGTATATTTTTGTACCAAACATTCATTAAAGGTATCTCACTGTAAATGTCACCTGGATCTGTTTATTGGTTCAACAGTTGGTCTAATAGCCTGCATTTCGAATTGAAAGTCTACCACGCACGATGTCAATTGGCTCTCCTCACGATATTGCCATTGCCTGGATTAGTTTGAGGCTAATTCGATCAGTGCGACGTTTTTTGACCTGAAGTGAAGGCAAAGAATACTACATAAAAACAAACATTTTGAAGATATTCTTTGAGCTGTTGTACTATTGTATTATTTTCTCAGAAAAATTTCTGAGTCCTTAACTAGAATCAAACCTGTAAGCTTTTAATCGCACCTTTAGCCATTTACTGAGCTGCTGGGTCTCAGATGGTACGAGCGTAGGTTACATCTGGAAAAAAATCTGAGTAAATAGTAAAGGAACATCTTCAAAATATATCTTTACCCTGAGGTAACAACTTTCCTCGAATATTTCAATATTTCAGCAGTTCTTCGTTACACAATATCCTGGAGAATTGTGGAACTTCCTTGACACTAGCCAAACATGTTTTACTCTCTTGGAGAGTTGAAAAGGTAGGGAATTTGAGAATGTAAACCCAAAAACTGACAGAAAACATCAAATTTGTCGTTGTTACCTGGAATATCTGTTCTATACGTTAAAACCACGTTAACTCCAGTATATTTACCCAACTCATGACTAATTAAACTCATTACTAAGTGATTACTTTAGAGATATTATATATTCTTTCAATAAAAATATTATCTGTACAACTATTCTATTAACTAGACAAATTTCCACACTTGAATATTAGTTATTCGAGGATAATTCCCGTAATCACCCAAATATAAATCTACATTTTGTTGTCTTTTTGGAACCACATGTGACTGTCAATTTGACAATAATTTCCTTTAGACAAACCTACTTGAAATTATTTTGTTGGCTGTTGGAAATCGCGTGCAAGCCTTTTTCCATTTACACTGCGTGCACCAAATATGACGATTTTCAATACCGTACACTTTTCGACATTTCTTCTGTTCGTCTTTTTTGCTAGTCTTCGTTTGAAGTCGAAAGCTGAGCGGGATTGCAGCGAGTGGCGATGCTCCAACGACCGACATCCCGAGTGGGTGACCATGGAACGGAAGCTGCGGGGTGATGAAATGCGGTGGCGTCATTGAAGAGGAACATCCCGATTGGTCCGGAGATGTGCTGCGAAAGTGCCTTGTGGAATACTCCAGGTCTGTGCATGCCATGCTGGGTCAAACAGAAAGCTTTGGTGAGTTGATATCAGGATGACAACTCAGTCGCAAGGATTTTAATAAATTTGGACAAATGGTGCTCAGGAAGAAATCTCTACAGGTACGTCTACATACTGTGATTAACTGGGCCGATTTCTGGCTTAGCTGCATGTTTAATTAACAAACAGTAAGCAGAACGCTCCGTAGGCCTAAATTTACCTGCTTTTCCTAAATTACCATGCCCCTAAATCAGAAATCGGCCCGATTAATCGTGGTGTATAAATGTACCATTCTGATACCTGAATTCTTCTGCTGTAGGCGGATGAGGTATTCCTACGTCGTGCACAGGGTATGTTTCTCTTGCGAGCGAACAGTGGTGCATTGACTAGAAGAGACGAACGTCAAGTTACAAGGCTGGGTTACAACGTGTCGAGCATTTATTCAAGGCAGGGGATTGCTGGATTTCTACAGAGACTGATCTTTGTCATTATAAACTTCTCTCACCCTCAACTTTTTATAATTATTCTTTGAATTGCTAAGCGATCTTATGGGTTATTTTGGGTATTTATCAAGCTCAAACGATAAACAATAATGACTGTTGAACAAAATCTGTATTAGGATGGTTCTATTTGTTTTGGGTTTTCATGTAGCACTCCCAAACACCACGGCTTCCTTCTCTTCGCAGAAAAAGGTGGGAATTTAACGTGATATTTACAGTGTATGTAACTAAGTTTATAAAATTCATTATTAACTCATGAGGCAAATTAAAAAGAACTTAAGTTTTAATCAGTTTTTGTGTACCATGATACAGGACTGATTAAATATACATCAGTTTTGTATCACACTTAAAAGACACTAGTGTCTGTATCAACAGGTTTCGCATCGTCTCTCGCACACTCAAATTGAATTTTTACAGGTGTATATTACTTGTTTTAACTTTTCTTTCTCCTAAATGTTAATCTATAATGTAGTAATAATGGACGTTTATCTCCCGATACAACACGGCCGCTCATGTTGTAAATAGTACATATAATTCAGTTTGTTCCAGTCCGTTTATCTGAGGCCTGTCTCGTGGCATGACATGCCACATAGATTTATCTGCTCCGCATTGTCTCCCTTTTATTTCAGATTGATAGAACTTAACCATAATAAACAATGTTGTTTCCCCAAACGCAGTTGATTACGTCGAAAACTTTCCAATTTTAAAACGTCTTAGATTGGGAATGGACCACATAGAGGTCCCTTTATGAGTTCACAGACTCATAAAGGGACCATTGTTCTTCACCTTCTCCTTAGCTCTGCCCCAAAGAGGAAAATTCCTACATAGAACTGTGAACAGCCAATAATCATCTAGGTTAACCACTCGCCGCAGTGGCTAAACAACATTATCATTATGAGACCAGATTCACGAAGTAAACACTACTTCAACCAGAACCCCAAATACAACTTTCTCTAAGCTAAAAGGAAGATACTCTTTCGGAGAAACTTTGGGATGTGACAAAAACAAACAAGATTCATCTGTTGAGATACCGCATGATCCTCATCTGATTCAAGTCGCTGGAAAATAAACATCGAAGGCTGTTGCAAAGAAAGCATAAACATTCCAAAGTAAACATCGAATATTATCTATCGCTCGAATTAGATTCTTATATCAATAAATCGCCTCATAGCAAACCGAGCTCAGCCCAAAGTGTCAGACGAAACATTCCTGTTTTTCCTTCCTAAGTCATCATTAGACCAAGGAAACCTTGGCAAATTGTATCTCTGTCAAAACAAAAATAAAACATTCAAGAAACTTCTTTCTGAAACGCTAATTATTGGACTTAGAAATAGGCCACTAATGCCAACAAGTCACAAGACCTCAATCTTGTCAAATCCTCTCCTCGAGTCTCGAACACCAGTTGATGAAATTTAAAACCTAGGGCGGGGATTTAAGTAACAATTCTTGAGTTTCGATTTTTAAAACTCGCATTAGCTCAATCAAATAAATGATTGCTAAGTGATCACAGGATCAGAAAGGATTCTTTATCCATCGGAAAACGTTCTTTAAAAGCAGCTTTTCCCCTCAACCGACGAGAAACTGACAAAATCTTGATTTTGTTGATGTCAAGTTTTGATTGGAATAATGAATATAAAACAAGATAAAAATACATTTTGTTTTTGTTCGCCATGTTGGATAGCATAAATTTACTATCAAAGATGGCGGCTAAAACAAAATGTATTTTTATCTCTCTTAACCTTCGTTATTTTTCCTAAATAATCTTGGCACGAAAAACCTAAAAGCCCATTATTTCTGGTTTCTTGTGGTTTGCATGAGTTTAAGTTCTTTCCTGTCCTGAGGGCCGGCAGTGCTAGGTACGACACTGCTCTACCTAAACCCCTTTATAAGCTCTAAGCTAGTCTTCTCCAAATTAAACCAAACTTGCCACAAAGTGTTTTATGTTTCGTAAGATTCCATGGAGAAAAAACGTTCTCGAAATCAAACCAAAATCAGTTTAGAAAACGTTAAAGTCTTAATTCAAATCTTACTTACAGTACGACATCAAAAATCTTATTTTAAGTCAAATCAAACGAACCACTAAGTGGCACGGAGAATCAAGAAACCTATAGATCAGCCCAAACTCACCGCAAAGTCCAGAGGTTGTGCTAGACATTCATTCTTACTCTTAGATTTTAGTAAATCAAGAAACGGTCTCAAAATCGACCAAAGTTAGCTCAAAATTCGAGATTTAACGCCCAGTCCTTTCCTTTGTAAATCTTTACAGGGCCAAAAGATCTTCTTTAAACCAAGCCAAACTAACAACAGCGCGAAGCTTAGAGACAAAACATCCAGAATTATCTTTATTATGATTTATCAGAGCCAGAATGTCATCTCTAAATGAAGCCAAACTTAATACAAATTGTTAGGCTTAACATCCAGTAGTTGAACTCTTTACTTTTAACAGGCCCAAGCAGATAAATCACCTCCAAATAAAACAACAAAATAATTTGCAGAGGATAAAATACATAGTCTAATTCTTTTGAAAACTTCGTGAAACTGAGAAAATTTCCCTAAGGATATCCAAATGCGAGATTATACATGACCCAGATCCCTTTTTAATTCCTTCCAGATCCAAGAAATCTTAAACCAAACCAAACTGAACGCAAGCATCCAGTCTTACCACAAAAAATCTGCTCTACAGTTAAATCAATACAGAAAGCGAGACTAAAACCCCAAGATTGTCTTCAAGTTACTCCTTATAGGGCCAACCAATATTTTCTCGATCAAATCAAACGTAGTTGTAAGTGAGTAACTAAATATTCTCGACCACACCTCTTGAGTATACATATTGTAAAGCAAGAAAGTCAACTAACGGTTTTAGAAGTCATTCCGTATCTTACTTGTTAATTTATATTAGTACGTCCATGACATCTTCGCCGATTCAAACCAGACTCTTCAAAAGAGTAAAACCCAACCAAACCCATCAAAAAGCACTGACTTGGGTCTAAACAATCACTCTCATTATTCTTTAGATTTCTAAAAGCAATAAATATATCGAAAATCATGCCAAAACCATCACAATGGGTCTCACTAAACATTCGGTATTTTTCTGAGTTGTTACAGAACTAGGAAATCGTATATCAAACCAAATATTTCCTAAAACCATACAAGAGTCAGATCAAGGTTTTAGATTTTGAGATGTATAAAGGTTCTTTCCTATAACCTCATGAAAGGAAAATAAATGAAAAGATTTTTAAATCATTTCCTAATGCCCTCCAACATAGCATTTAGGTTATCTTTGGTGAAGAAATCTTAGGCAAGAACCTTAACTCCGACCTCTTTAGTTCTAACAAGATTGAACCTCCACAAAGATGGCTAGATTAGCACCAAATATGATTCAATTAGGGAAAAATCCTTCATTAAAATGTAAAGAAGTAGCAGATATTACTAGCAGCTTTTTCATTCATTCAATTCTTTAATTCGATTTTTTCATTCATTCCCTTATTCATTCACTTATTCGTTCATTTATTCATTCACTCGTCCATTCATTCACTCATTCATTCACTCATTCATTTATTCAATCCTTTATTCCTTCATTTATTCACTCATTTATTCGTTCATCCATTTCCCATTCTTGCATAGCAATTTTTAGACACAGGTTTCTTATATTTTCATTTTTAGGAAGTTGGAGATGGTTAAATCCATACCTATAATCCCTACAACCCTACAACTCCAACATTTTTTAAAAATCTTATTCCTTGCTCCCTCTTTGTTTCTCCTTTGTTCTCTCAATAATTCTTTTCGTCGTAAATGCCCCAATATAAGATACTGATCGTTAAAAGGTTAACATCAATCCTTTGAAGTTTTGTACGGTGATAATTTGATAAACTATGTTAAGTTTGTGGCACAGCACGTTTTATTTTATCTCTAAGCTTTCGACCTGTTGACTCAGGACTTCTGTAATTGCTGTGACGAAGTCCTGAGTCGACAGGTCGAAAGTTCAGCGATAAAATAAAACGCGGTGTTTCACGAACTTAACATAGTCTATAAACGGTTAACATGTTACACAATGTACAAACCTTATTCACTTCTGAGGGCCCGCCAGTTTCTATTTCGTTTCGAAGGTCTCCAGTTGGATTTTTCGTTTGTGTTGTTTTATCATTGGTGGAAGATACAATTATGCTTTCCAAATCAAATTCCTCTTCCCTGTAATTTTTTGGCGATTGTGAAGATGTGCAGGGTGGTGACGTGTGGCCTTGTAAAAGAACAAAGATAAACTAAATAAATAAGAAATTTATACGAAAAGGAATTTAGGTACAACGGCACAAATTCTGAGTATTAAACCTCCCAAATTTTTCAATATTTAGGAAGATAGTAATCCTTGATGGATATAAGGTAAGCAACTTAATTTTAAGAAGTATAAATGAACAGTGCCTCAACAGTTAAAAACTATAAACTCAAGAAAAATCCATGTATAATTTAAGAGATATAGGGTGCGCAAAAGTATAGAAAACTATAATGGTTATAAGGTAAGGAATACTAGATATGTAGATTCGTTCTAAAGTTGGATATGTACATTGAGAAAGAATTATTTTTAAGAAAAAAAAAAGTTGGATCACTGAATTGGTTAATGAAAACTCGAAGAAAACTAGAAGATCCAAAATAAGGCAATTAGAAAAGTATGAAGAAACAGCAATATTTTGATAGGTAGTGAAAGATAAAAATAAAAGAAAAGATGAGATAAATAGGGGAATAAACAAAGCTGGAAAAGTTAAAAGTAAATGACAAGAAAATTTGGAGTTAGAACAGATGGGTAGAGCTTAATGCATGGCTGAGGGAGATAAGAAATTAGAGATATTAATTGCTTTTGCAAAATTTATAACCATTTGGAATCTGGCTAACATGACGAAAAGTAAACAATTGGAAAAGTAGACTGAAGTGCATATGATTAAGGAAGAAATTTAACAGCTCTGAGACACAGAAACTATACTTATTTCGGGCATGTAAGAATGGTAAAATGATCGTTAATAATTCAAGAAATACAATAAGTTAAGAAGATTACATACCTAAAGAAATTTAGCAAATAAAGTAGACATCTAAATTATGGTGGGCAGGCAGCTACTTAGCATATTCTTCAGTTTTAGCAACTGTACGACCTACACATATGATTTAATCTGAGACAGAGGTTGATATACACTGGAAAAATAAACGGTCAAAGCTTTTTGCCGGATTAAAAAAATATTTTGAGAGCTAGAAAAAGGACTGAATGAAAATTAAAAGACTGCAGTTGCCAACAGGAAAAGGTTTTCAGATTATAAATTTCTAAGAAGAAAAGTAAAGTGACAAAGGTATTGTTTTAAAACAAGATCAAGCAGGTACAAATACATGCTGCGGACTGATTTAGGAATATAGGTTGGTAGGAAGATAAGTTGAACGTGCACGCCAAGAGATTTGAAACGCAGGGTTAGTAATTTTTCAACGATTTGTCTAATATTCTTTGCCAAATTCGAAGTGTTTGGTATTTCGTTTCGTTTACTTGATGACGCTGTTAACGTGACAACCACTGAGAACTTCTGTCAAAAGGACGACGGGAAACCGATGTATAGGTATAAGCCTTTCTTGACTTTTGCAGGTGCAGCATTCGACGATCCAGGCAAAAAAATGAGATCTTATCACAAATATTAATGCCTCTTCTATCATGGGCTAACAAGAATCATATCCTGCGGGTTGAAATTACCGACAAGAAAGCGTTTTTTAAATATTCAGAACTCTTTCAGTGCATCATAAAAAAAACGCTGGTAAAAGTTGTCAAGTGATATAGTTGAATTCTAAAATCGCAATGTCGTCTCTTTTTTCTAGTATCGAAACTCCTGATTTGTTCTTCAGTCGTTTACATGTAAACGAAAGCTTTCATGGCATGTCAATCGAAGACTGTCTCAGCCGTGCATTGAGACTCATGAAAGGCCTTCGGTATAACATGGTTTTCATGAAGATCTAATTTCATTCTAATATCGGTCTTCATATATTGGTAAAGATCTAATTTACATCTAACTTTCTTTCAAAAAAAAATAGACTCACCCACTCTCAATATCTCCCTGGAAGGAACACATTGAGTGAGAAAATTGTTGTGATTTCTTTCCCTGAGCAACACGTTGCTGTTAAGTCTAAGGACACTTGACCTACGAATTAAGAGAGGCAGTTGCGGTGAAGAACAATCGTTTAAAGATAATACGTGCTCATTGATGTCATTCACGAAATATAACAAACGGCAATAAAGTTCGTATCAAACCTTGACTGGTTTGAGTCTCTTTTTTCCGGAAGAACATGAGTTGAAATACACGTACGTTCCTCCAAATCTTGGAATTCACTGCCGTCGGCGACTGACGTTACAAACGGCTGGTTGATTTCTGGCTGCGGCCACGTTTCGTGGCCTTCCAGATCTGTGCTGTCTCTCCTAAACGTACGTAATCCCTGAAAGTGTCTCCAAGGAGTCACGGCAGGTTGAATAACAGGATTTTTAGGCCAGCTCCATGGCGGCAAGTCCCAAAACCCCAACCAAGTTATGTTTTCTTCCAACACGTGTTCGCACCCACCATCAGGGAACCTCACTGTATAACTGTCGTCGAGTTTGTTCACAATGTAACCAGGATAGAAGTTGCCGTCTTTTCGTTTTGCGTAGATAGAATTGCTTAGAATAAGCAGAGGTGGGTGACTGCCTCCCAACGACATGTCTCGTGCAAAGCTTGATCTCGTGCCCGCGGAATTTCTGCAACTGCAACACCGTAGAGTATGCTGTCAACGGTGGAACAAACAGAGCTCCTCACAAAACGCTAATCGTGAACGACGAGCAATGTATCACCTTACGGACTGGGCGTGTAAGTGTCCTTGCTTGGAAAATTGAGTGTCCTTGGTGGTCTAAAAAGGAGACGGTGGAAAGCGAAGTTCACCGTGATGCGGCGAAATGAGAGCAATCAAACAGATCGTTGTATACGTAACCTGAGCTCAGCTACGTGCTGATCCGAGACAGAACTGTGTTCTGATCTCTGACTCTGGGTAAACCGATGATAATTCCTGGTTCAATCGCTCTTCGCACTGACTTATCTCAGCTGGAATAAACAAAGAAACCAAACATGATTATTGAAGCATTTCTTGTTACGTATATCCACTCATCTGTACGATACTTCCGCTGTGCTTCCCCTGGGCAAATCGACACAAATTCAGCACGAAAGGCACGAAGACAGCTTCGCACAAAACATATCGTTAAAACAAACCTCAGTACTAAATTTTCGTGACGACTTTTCATCATGGACACTTGTTATCAACTGTACAACCGACTCGGCGGGGGCGTTCTTGTTTTCTGAAGTTGTTTGACACCGGCAGAAGCCGGTTGTATTGGTGCAAGCCAGCACGCCCCGTTTAGCACTACTTCAAACACTGTTTCTTTTCATAAAATCTGTTCCCAAGTCCAAAACTCCAACTTTTTGGCCAACCTGGATAGCTTGTTCAGTCAATATTGCTTCATTTTCCTGCAAATTTCTCCTTTTTTTGTGAGCGTAAAAGAAAAATTGCATGCATGCTTCTTCGGGTCATTATTACGAGTTTCCGTAATAAGAAACCTAAGTGACACAAGCTGCCAGTGCAGCTAACTGGTCGTTCGTGTTTTAAAGACTTTGCATGGGATGAATTGAAAGGAAACATTCAGCTAATAAGGTTCGGCGAAGAGACTTTAGGAAGATTTGGAGCGATGGAAGTTTTCGCCAGTTAACTTAAAAACTCTCGTGTGTCTAACGTCCAGGCCAGATGCCGTATGATCGGAAATGACCTTTTGAATTACAAGAAAAATCGAGCGATGTTTCCTGATTTATTCCATGTAGGCGTTCTAGGAGAACGATTCACATTTTTCGATATATCTAGCGTAAGGTTTAAGAAAGGGCAAAAAGCGTGCGATATCACACGAAGGAGTTCGCGACTTCGTGAATCTTGGCCACATCTGATGCTATTTCTGGATAAACAAAGCAATTGTAACGTGATGTACACGAAACAAACGTCAGAAGTCTGCCAATGGTGAGTGGTATCTGGAATTGATGCCGCGCGCGAACAGCCAACTGCATGACAGTGTGCACGTTTCAGGAGGTGGCCAATCAAAAATTACTGATATCACCGAATCGTGTCGAAATTCATTGTTCGTGGTTCATGGACTTTTGCAAGACAGGGCTCGTTTGAAGGATTAAAGTTGATCCTAGAACTGTGGATACCACCACCGCAATACACAGCCGAGAAATCGGTTTGCATTACCAACAGTATCTATTTTAAATTTCTTCACTAAATTGTGACTGCAGTGTGTCTGAACGTCACATCGAATACTTGGCAGTTTGGTGTAGTCTTTCCTTTTCGTTAAGTCATTCACAGAAGATCACACCGTGATAATGTCTCCCCTTAACTAGTTGAATACAATCAAACGCACGGCACCAAGAATGCTTACTTCTAGTGTGTGTATATATATATATATATATATATGGCATCTAATCAAGATAACTTTTAAAAACTTTATTCAACGTTTCGAGGCTCTGCCACTTCGTGAAGAATCCAGTTTACAGAATATCCAGATTGTGACTGGATTCTTGATAAAGGGGTAGAGCCTCGAAACGTTGAATAAAGTTTCTAAAAATTATCTTAATCGGTCTAAATGCTTTTTAACTTTGGTGAAAGAAGGTTCATTGGTTTGTTTTTATATATATATATATACATATACATATACATATACATATACATATGTATACACATATACAGTATATACACACAGACACACGTACATGGACACAAGCTTGCTATCTGCCACAGTCAACAGCCGGTCGACTTGCGATAAAACAATCAGTAATCGAAGAAAGTTGTCCCTTAGTAGCATTTTAAAGGTATCAAGGTTTAAATGAAATGAGGCCATGAAAGCAGCTACTGTCAAGATAGATTTAATAAGATTAACACAGGTTGGAGAATAAAGGTAAGCTTTCGTTGTACCCCAACATAATCAGAACAACCTTTCTGATGATTCTGTAGCACAACGAAAGCTTAACTCTATCTTTTAACCTTTTACTGGTCAAATTAAATCTATCTTGATAGTAACTACTTGGCCTCATTTAATTAAGCCTATGTAAATGATAAGTATTTGTTCTGCGGTGTTCTATTTTTAAGCAGTGCTTCAGAAATATTGACGCTTTAGTTGTTACTCATTACTACTCGAGTTCGTCGCATGACGCCTGGTGCAAAACAAAAGATTTCTGTTGAATTAAACAATCCACCTTTTCTACGATACGACATCGATCCACTACTTCAACTACCGAACATGTTAATCGAAGAGGAAGAATTGCTACGAAGTATTATGTAAATGGAATACCATGAACGAGTGAGTCGATGCACCATTTAAACATATCAATCACATGCAACGAGCCGATTTAATCTATAGACAACTCGAAAACGTTTCTATGTAATACACACACACGTATTTCTACCGCAAACACCACAAAAACTGATCGGTAAAGATTCGGATACTATTTTTAGGTAGTGCTTTCGAAACAATGTCACTTAAGTGGTGCATTATACCTTCAGGTTCATGGCATTACGTCGTTAGCCGTTCAGGACAAAAGAGTCCTATTGTCTTTGATTTAAACCTTCCACCTTTCCTACATCTGACGATTAGGAATTCCACAGTAGAGTACATTTTAATTAAATGGGAAGAAAAGAACGCAACTGACTGGCGAAATTAAATCGAAAAACAGAGAATGTTGTCCCACCGGCGCGACCAAGATCTGAGATCTTGCGCTCCCAAGGGTCGCACACTCGAGATTTGACAAGAGCATTCCGTGGTGATTCAGAAGTTGCTTAAAACTTGCAGAAGATTTAAGACGGTCTGAATAACTTTTGAAACAAGAACGTTCGTTTCATGTTACCAACAAGAGTTGATAACAAATAGTGTTGGATGATTAAACTGGACTGGATTTTCCTTTGTCATAAATAGGGGTTCCTGAAAGTGAAGACCAAGAGTCACCAAGAAGGCGGGTAAATGTTGAAAATCTAGGATCTGTAAAGTGGCATTTCATATATAACAGAGCGAAACATTAGGAGAAATCTTTGATGATGGAGCAATAGCGGGAGAACCAGGCGCGATTCCCTGGACCACAGAGTGGCTACTTCAGTCGGAAAATTGTCGCCCCAGTAAGAAAACTTTCATCTGGACAAACTCAAATGATGCACATAGATGTTGTGGGTTATTTTTATGAATTACGTAGTACATGAAATTATTTTCTTTGACTTGGTGCAAAGAAGTCAAGAGGGGGCGATAGAGATGAGCAAGAGAGATCAGGAGGGTATAGACATCACTGTATAGAGATTTGTATATAGAATCTCTCATGTCGTTAAGGTAAGGAGTAAAGCAGTGTCTCTATTTACACTAGATAATCTTATCAGCTAAGCTGCTTTCCCTAGAGGTCCAGTAAGGGCCGTTCCTCATGGGGTCCAGTGTTACTACAGGAGGGAACCTGCGATGTTTGGTAGAGTCAAACTGGACAACATTATCCTCACATGTGACCAAGGAAACTTTAATCCAAACACGGCACGACGCAGATAGCTGAAAGGCACTACCACTGTGCCACCACCACCACGATAAATGCATGCCACACCAGCCCCCCCTTTAGAGTGTCACTAGTGAGCAATTTCCTGGGAACAAATCAACTTGACGTAGCCAGAGTTATTTCCAAGGCAACCCTGGAATTCGTTCGAGTTCACCTTGGTCTGTCGCAAAATAGACTTGATTTACATCGATCGTGAATAGAATATCCACTTTTGTTTTGGAATCTGAAATCTTAAGCACAACACGACTAATACAGGCCTCCAAGAAAATCCCAGTTAATGCCACACAATTCTAGTCACGTCTACCTAAATATACCTATATTTATATATACACAGGTACATGTAGATAGTTGTCCTATCTTGCGCGCTAAAGAAGTGGCACGAAAGGGGCTGTTACCCTAGGTAGTTTTTCGTGTAACCCGTATTAAGACAACAGAAACCAATGGACTGCACTTGAAAGAAAAGAATTGCTTCGCCCTCGGCAGTATTTCAGCAACAAATCAACGGCTGAAGAAAATGTGTTGCAGTTACAATTATGATTACGAGCCAAAGTTACACAGTCAACTGGATAAAATCCAGGTAGAAGGCAACAGTGTTGTGTTCACACAGTAGCTCGCTTAAAATTTTGGTTGTAGTATTGCCACAATCTTTGCGAAAAGTAGAACATGTTCTTATAGTTCATCCAACGTGGGCTACGCCACAACCTGTTGCGTTATGTTATATTCGGCTAGTGCTCTTGAGACGCCATTTTGAAACATTTACGCTTAATTCGGGTAGACTAAGGAAGGAAGAGAAGACAGAAGGTAAAAGCAGTCGAGAATTCAAAGGAAACAGTCGATCAAAAGTCAATTACTTAGTCAATTCGTGGACGTGTCAATATCAGTATAAAATGGGCGCAAATTAATCACTGTTATCATAAAAAAACATGACATCAGCCATTAACAATGTTGGAGGTGACCATTATTGTCGTGTTTGTTTCTTTCTAATTCTTCTTTATTTCACTTCGATGTGTCAGTAATAGTGACCTTCACTTAAACACGGAATCTTGTCGTCTTTACATAAAAACGTTCTTCTCAAGAGCCGTGTATTTAGAATAAATTACATCTAACATTTGATTAAAGTATTTAGAAGATACAAAAATTCACTACAAGGTATACTACACATCATTTCTAAAATTACTAAATGAACTCATCTGTTTTATGTTTACATGAATATTATTCCAAGACACTGCTCCATTGTATTCCAGACAACTTTTTAGGAAATTACAATTTGGCAGAGGAATGTCGTAATTTAGATGATGTCCGCGTGTATTATAGCCATGGATAGTATTTGTTTGTCTGAAATGCTCAACAAGACAATTGGGAGCTAGACCAT
Organism: Nanipora kamurai; assembly: GCA_036872915.1. Lineage (NCBI taxonomy): Eukaryota > Metazoa > Cnidaria > Anthozoa > Scleralcyonacea > Helioporidae > Nanipora > Nanipora kamurai. The sequence goes on from JBAHVQ010000507.1 coordinate 23,257, forward strand.
TGAAAATTTTAAACACCAAACAAGTTTCTAGTTTAGACCAAGTGTAGGCCAACTGAGACTTTGCAAAATATCAGCAGATCTCTCTTCATTTATGAGCCGTGCAATTATTCTCGCCGCACATCTAATCCGGGATATTTTCCCTCGCCTATTTTACTTCCCTTTCCCATGACGGTTGCACATGTTTTATATTTTCGTGCGGTGAGAAACGTCTCAGAGTAATTCGACCGATATCTGGTAGACCCCACAGATCTTCACCATCCAATATGACTGTATGAGTAACACTGCACAATTTCCTATGCAAGTTCTGTCGCGGGTAGCAACAAAACTTGGGAGAAAATTTGCACAAAAACCTACTTACAATAGCAAACACTTTAATCTTTATGTTTATTGCTGCGGTTTGAAAATTTTCAAATCTAAAGTTCCTTCTGGGATGCATTCTGAAACGCTAACCTCACAATTATACTACACCGCTGCCGAGTCAACTGAAAAAGTTGACTCGAGCGGTATTTAAACTTAGTGAAACAGCTTCATTGCCATGCAACAAGATTGGTCATTATTTATTGATATTGGTCAATTCAATAACTACTACAAATTAATCCGTCCAGGATATGGCAGAGTGCTTAACGATGTAATTTTTGTCGACAAAGAGTTCTGTTCGTGACTACCGCTTTTGAATTCGAAACCATGTTTATGCATGACTGTTGTATTAATTATACAATATCCGTCCCAGATGTTGAAAAAAGACCATAGAAATTATTTTAATGCAATTTATTTTTGAGTATTTGCTTAAAAGAAACGTGCCAGTCGGCGCGCGATCCAAACAAAAACACACGCAAACGGACAAACAAACTAATTTTTAATAGCATTAAAGGACATAGATATATTTTGATATAAATATACACGTAAATAAGTCATTTCTTTTTGGCACTCTATCAAGCACTACAATCAACAAAAATATCTGACTAAACAATGAGTTCATTTCGCAGCTACCGACCATTAATTACAAGTTTTCGATCAACGTTTCACGTGCTAAAAGTGAATTTATAGCTCAAGTCCCTCTCTTTATGTAAACCGTGATTTGTCCCATCAGGCAGCTTTTAATGAGAATCTCCCGAGGTCACTTGATGAAACGTGCATCTGCCCATGAACGAATGTCGTCAACCATTCTGATAAATGACTGGTGCGATTTTATCGTAGTGACGTCAATTGGCAGCACGAAGTTATTAGGACGACAGATAATGCCCTGCTATAGCAGAAAAAGCCATGGTTTCATAGCGAATTCGTCGGAGGCAAACCTCCAAGTCGCATCAATAAACCAATATATTGCTGACGTGGATCCTGTTGCAAACATTGGAAAAATTATGGCGGCAAAGACAGGGTAAGGTAGTTGATGTACAACGACTAAATTATTTTGTTGCGTGGTTTAAATTGCAGAGTGATCTGCCCTTCCATCATTGTAAGACAGTGCTGTGCTAAACAACACTGACGCCAACATACTCTCCTACGTTGCGAATTACTATCGTTGGTAAATGCATTTTTTTCTGTAGCAGAGTGCACTCTGGATTCATTGATCCAACCAAGCTAGTGGCAGATTGTCCTCATTGCACGGCCATACTCACAATAGCTACCCTTTTATCGCACTCAGCTGGATTCTATTTTTTTCCTTTTCTTTTTTTTTCATTGCTTAAACCGTGTGCACGCTTTCTTCCATCTGCACTGGGTACACCAACTATGGCGATTCTCAACGCCGTAAACTTTTCGACATTTCTTCGCATCATTTCTTCCCCTTTTCTTCCTCGCCTGCCCAGCGTGAAATAGCTCCATACTTTCTATCAAAAATCCTTTACTTGCGGGTGCCTGGTAAGTTTCTCCAAACACTGCAGGCTCTGGGGATATACATCCAGAGGAACCGAACGGAGTTATCGGCGGTGTGAGATTTGATTGGTTGAGAGAAAATGTCTCAGTCCAGTCTCTTGTATACCAGCGGGAGTTTGGGAGTAACCTGCGTGAAGGAAAAAGTAATATTTGATTTAATTTATAGTTGGAAAACACGTTGAAGGTTTGAAGTAGAGGTCTGTAATTTTCTGGATCAGTTATAGTAGGTAAAATATAATCTATACCTTATTTGGTCAGCTCTTCTCTGATCCGTTGTTCCTCCTCCAGATAACGACCACCGAACTTCTTCGGGTTCGTTCGTTTCCTGTCGTGAATTTCGGAATTAAGGAAATATGTTTATGTTATTATTTAATTGATAAGAACTGAATAAATCATCTAAATTGTTCAATCGGGTTCCAGCTAAAGATAATACCAGTAAAAAATATTAAAAAAGTTGATTGAATACCAGCTGAACGAATTGTTAGAATATTATGATAAGTAAAGAATTTAACCAGTCAACCAGTCAACCAACCGACAAACAAATAAATAAATAAAAAATTAATACCATAAAATTAACTGACTCAATAAATAAATAAATAAATAAATAAATAAATAAATAAATAAATAAATAAATAAATAAAGAAAGAAAGAAAGAAAGAAATCATAAGAAGAAATGCAGGAATGAATGAAGAAACGACAAAAGGAATGATAAAATGAATCGGGGTGGATGAGTGAGTGAATGAATTTGATTGATCGTTGATACACCGTTGATACAGTATGAATGGAGAATGGATTAATGAATGGATGGTTGGATAAATGAATGTATGACCGAGTGAATAAAATGAGGAATGGAGTAAACGCAAGGTTTATTGCAGTAACGAGAATGAGTTTGTTTGATAGGATGAACTAGAAATGTTTAAAAAGCTGCAGTGGAAATTAGACTTGTGAACCCAGTTTGGAAAAGAATATACAGCTTCCCTTTCCAGAATCTGCCTTTTGATCGTCTTTAGCATTCTAACAAAGATGGTAAATAAACAAAGATGTCCCATAGGTTCATGCAATGATGTGATTCGTAATGATACCGTGTTTGTATAGACATGTAGGAGTTTGCTTTCACTGGGGGTGTTGGTAATTGTACCATGGCAATACAAATATCTTTCACTTAAGTGAGTTGGGTGCGATTTAGAACTACTATCTTATTAAAGTTACCGTGATTACATGTGAGAAGAATGTTTTTCAGTTTGACTCTATAAAGCATCCCAACCCTTTCCTCGTCTATCCTGGTTTTCTCTAGAAGAAACACTAAACACATGAAGAATGGCCCTAACTGGAGTTCTAAGGAGAACAGTTAGTTACAGTGAATAAGGTTATCCAGCATAATTATTGACTTACGCAATAGGTTCTGCCTATCCTTTCAATAGAAAATTTATCTATTTTTGGATCTTTCTTGAGAAGTTCGGGTATTGATTGAACTGGACCAGAGGAGGAATACTCTAAAAATGATGAGGAATCGTATGAATACATTGCAGAATGCACAGATAAACAAACCGAAAATCACTTGAAAAAAACCAAACAAATTGCGCTGGATTGGGATTTGAGTTTTAGTCCTTCGATTTCGGACTAATGAACTTCTATATTGGTACAAAGGAAGTGTATAAACGAAGTAATCATTCAAGTTAAATTTAGCAGAGCAAAAAAATAAAATGCCAGAAATCCAGGAAGACAGCTTTGAATGGAGCCATTCCGGATAGTTAGTTAAGTAACACAAAGAACATTTTGTATTAAGCACAAAGATAGCCCACAAATAAACAGGGTTGAAGTGCCAGAATGATGAGGAAAGCATGTGTAGATTTCTAAAGGTTAACTTTGAAACAAAGAAGCAATATTAAAAAATTAAAAGCATATATCACTATTATGACCTTCACCGTCATAACCAATTATACTTAAACGTGGTAGATGTTCCAGCAAGTGTGCCGATGTGTTCGTGTCTTAAATACTAGGGATTTCCAAAATTTATGAACGCTTTAGACCTTATTACTCTTTGGACATACTTCACACTTTAATTTTAAAATTTGGAATTTGTTTGACTGTATATTCTGACGAGGTTATGATTCTAAATACATTTAGTTCAGAAATTTTAAAAAACTTAAATGCATTGTTGCGTTTGATATCACTTAATATAATCTTAACAGTTTTTTTCCAGGGTGTAAAGTACATGGAATTAAATATATCTTATGTACAATGATATCCTTGTTAAATACACTAAGCTTATGGCAGAACGGCCAGGGACATTATTAAAATGTCACTTCTAACTTATAATCTTTATCTTCAACAAAAATTTTTATCAATAAAGTGTTCTGGGTTCTTTACAGTTATAAATGCCCAGAAATATCGACAGTCGAAGACTAACACTATGTTGTGTGCGTCTCCAAATCTCTTCCAGCACCAATTCGAAAGCATTCTTTCTTTGAGAGCTTTCGGCGACGTTCGGTTTTTTTAATTTGTCGTACTCAAAAATATATGAACTAGTTAGAATTAGTTGGAGCTCACGAGGCTTATCACTAACTTACGAGTATGTAACATTGGTTCTGACGTGACTTTGGTGGACTATTCCATCGTTCACTACGGCCGCCATATTAAATCATTGGTCAACCAGGGTATAACTTGTCGTCTTTTATTTCTGAAGTCCTTAACTCCCTTTTCGTGCTCTTTGTGCTGTTTTCTGTGGCAAAGCCTTACGGAAGCTAGGTAAATAAACATGGCCCACTGATGCAAAATCTTTGACGAGATTTCATGCTATAAGCGCAGTCGGTTCCTTCAAGAGTACGATGGGGAAACTTATCAAGCAATTCGTACTAAAATCCACGCCTCCTGTCTGTTTTTTTTTAAATCACTAATATAAGACAGTACAAACAATACATAAATCGCCACAGTACAAACAAGGCTCTTGTCCAAGGCTATCCTTTCCAAATCCATCTGTCGTCCCGTATGGGATACAACGCAAATGTCGAGTCACAGGATGATTGCCAAGCTGAATGGCGTCATTCATAATTGCGAGTTTGGTGGATTTTTCTCTCATAAAAGCAATCGTTGTGCTTAAAATTTCACCGTTCCAGTAACTGATGTTCGACGAAATGAAACACAATCGATCATTCCGCGTGCATGCCCGACAATAATAACTGACAATTGACCAGATATGAGTCTCAAGGCCAATTTTTCCACAAGATTTCGGTCATCCGAAGTGATAAACAAAAGAGCAAAGTTCACCAAACTAGATAAAATCCTTTCAAATTCAAATTTGCCTTTGCATACTTGTTCAAAAGATCCCACATGACCTCCTAAACGATATGAAAAACAACAGTTGAATTACTGTTCGCATCGGATCTGTTTGTTAAACTAGTAGAAAAGCGCAACGAAGGCTCAAAGATTCTGGACTCGAGGTGTGTAAATCAGTCTTCGAGTTTTTCAATACAACTTTATGCAGCGTTCCATTGTGGAGTGATTGTATCTCCTATGTCTGTCAATGTTACCACGGTATAATTCTGTAAAGAAACAGATTTACTGTATGGATATTCTCGGATATTGATTTTGGGGTTTGATAGGAGTATCACGTGCCCTTGCATCATTGGCATTGAAGATGAAACACACGCACGACTCGATGGCTTAACTAGTTAAGCAGCTTCCCTAGTAATATTCACACCTTTATAGGATTTTGACCCGCTCAGATCAGATCAACGAATTCTGGTCAATTGATTTTCACAGCGTAGCTCCATTCTTATTAGATTAGCTCTTCATCATTAATACATTCAGCCTAGGTATGTAATGCTTGACATGGAATATAAATATACCAATGACCTCGTCTTGAAGTCATTAAGGTTTAAGTATAAAATATGATTAATATACGATATTCGTTAACTAACGTTAAAGTTGCAAGAAAAAAATATTCCACCATGTAAATGAATGTTTCCCCATTCATATCGAATGTCCATTCCAAATAAAATTGTATGGATTTAAACTTTTCGTGAGATCATCTTGGTTAAATGGCCTGAATTCTGAGATACAGGCAATTAACATGGGCGTACTAATTTGTAAGAGTTGTGCGTCACCGACAGTTTTTGCATGTGAGCTGTATAACACATAGATGTATACAATATCATAGATATACGTACAATTCAAAGGCTTTTTGGACAAATATACAAATAGTTAATTTTATAACTGCTATCGAATTTAGGAAAATTGTATATCTGGTTCCTCTGGGGCAATTTACGTTTGGATTAAACCTTTGCTATGCACCCTCGATGCTCGCTGATCATATATAGCTGGTGTCTAAGATAGCTAAATCAACTCGCAGACATGGAATCCACAGGAAAAATACATACATGTCTGCTACCATCGCTTAGTCCTTAGTGTTACATAACTGTCTGTATTTTCTTTAACACAATTGGGAGGAATTTGCATAGAGCGTATTGACTAAGGGAGAGTATACATCGCTTTTACGTTTGTTGGGCTTTTTCCACAGCGCATTAAGAGATCATTAATAAACCGTTCAAATAGTAATACCGAGCTCTACTTGAGAATGAAAATTACGCAGATTCTCGTTTTCTACAGACAATGACGTCTGTTCAGTTAGTTTGTCATGAGAAATTTCCTTGATGAGGAGTACGTTTATTTCGGGTTTGCGTGGGAGGTATTTCGACGGTTCTTGCCAAACCACAGAATTGTGTAACTAAACCTCGAGAAATAGAGAAAGCAGGACGAGTTCTTGTTGCATGTATACGCGTGGATAAACTTAACTTAAGAATGAAGGAGCCGGTTAACAACTTAAAACACCGTTAGCAGCATTAAATCATATCACGAGCCAAGCTATTTGAAATCATGTAATCACTTGAGCTAGCCTCGGACAAAAACCGTTTGACGTCTAAAACTAATTTACCTTTCAGACATATGAACTTACTGGCATTTGTTTCCTTTGGCTTTGAAGTTACTGAAGAACTAAGAAAATCAGAGGAGTTCTCTTTATGCAGCAAGTCTTTATTAAGTCTGAGAACAGTTGATCTAAGAACAAAAAATACGTAATTTTGAGATGAATGACAAAGTAACGCGCTGTGGTAAAACAATCGAAACATTTAAGAGGCTACACATAACAAACCTAGGCTGTTTTTCACCTTGCTCAACTAAAGATCGGGCTAACGTTCGAGTACTTTTTTCGGGACGATGGCGTTGTCCCTCAACCAATGACCATTTCGAAGAATAACTGCCTTCGGGTGGACATTTCTCAGCTCCGCCGTTTTCTCTTATTGTAAATGAAACAGGTCCCGTCCGTTCCTCCGTGGTGTTGTTTCCAAGAAACATTATTTTACCATCGAAGCTGTCATGGCTGGCTACTGTGGTATGAATAACGGGATGTTCAGGCCAGCACCATGTCGGCAATCCCCAGAATCCCAACCAAACGAGGTCGTCTTCCATCACTTGTGTTATCCCATCTTTGGCAAACTGTACAATGTAACTGTCGTCCTGTTTACTTCTAATCAAGCCGGGATAGTAGGAACCATCTTCTTGTTTGGCGTACACCTGGTTACTGAGAATCAGTAGTGAAGAACTACTTGTCCTCGATGACATTAGCCGAGCCAGTTCAGCGAGTTATGCAACAGTCTACAAACTTACCCGTGAACTGCAAAAAGGTGTCTGGCAGTACTTGGCTTTACTGTTTTACCGTAGATCCCCAGTCGATTTCAAGTCTCCGTGCGAGGCGATCGGAATGTCACAGAAATTAAGTTATGCTATATTTGAGAGGAAGTATGGCATTGAATCTTGATGGAGATTTTAATAAAACAGTCCAATATATTGATATCAGGCAAATCCTCTAGAAACGGAAATATACTTTGTCTTTTGAATCCCACTCTATTCTTCTGATCCTTCATATGCCTATTCTGGCACAGTCAGTTAATATGATCCTTTAAGCACTCGGGTCTGTTCATCTGATCCTTTTAAATGCGAAATCCGGCCAGGCAAGTTACGATGATACTCTACGTGAGGAAACCGCTTGTATCAAAAATATTGAGCTAGAATGGCCTTGATTCGACCTCTAGGACATGTATTGCGCCAATGAGTTACTTCATACACATACCTGCTAGCCACGTCGATGTAGGATATTTCCGTCACAAAGGACAAAACTATCGCACGTTGATTCATCGAAAGAAGTTTGCTCTCCGGGATGCCTATAGTGTAACAACGTCGCTATGTTCATTGTTTTCAAAGGTGGGGGTAACTTGTTTTTAGTAACTATTTTTTCGTATAGGCTTCGAAGGACCTCGAATATCCAGAATCTAATTGTCAAAGGCAGCGGGATGTTTCCTGTTTTGTTGACTTAAGACAAAAGCCGGTAAAGTCGGGACAGCCGGCGATAACGATCTAACACCGTCCTTAATGTTTTTGCTGTGTAGGAACGACTATAGAAACTTTAAGATCGGAGGACGTCTCATTGATACGGTCGATTTTATCGGATCAACTTAGCATCATTCCCACCCCTTACGGAAAATTATACTGGACTGGCAGGGAATCAACGGCAAGGCATAATCCCCCCTCAAGAATCCCAGTTTTACCAGCTGCTGTGAGTTCAATGAATCACATAACTACTCATAAGGTCAAGATTTGGGTGGAGGCTCACTTTTATATGATGTGAGTGTCCTACAAGACTACTCCTGGCGTATATAATATCGTCTCAAGGCCACAGTTACTGTTTAGGATTCGCTCTCTAACTTAGCAATACGTCTTGAAAACTTCCGTTAGCTAACCGTGTACATTCGAGGGAACTATCACGAACTATCGTATCATATAAATGTGAGAGTATGTACTCGTGTGTGATATATACTAGGATTCAACGTTTCTAACGAGCATGTACGAGCCACACCGGGTAAGTAAAGAAATAGTCTACTTGACCACGGCTGGGAATCGAACCCAGTGACCTTCATATGTCTAGAATGATGCTCTACTAACTGGAACTTAGGAAGCAATCGAGTCGCAACAAATCTTATTGGTATCGCTTTGACTAATCAAATCAAAAGGAAAAGAAGAGTGAGGGTGATTCCTACCCCATTGTTTCAAATGATATCGAGCCTCAGGGTATGGCAGATCTAGAAAAGTGATGTGTATATAGAGCTTGTATGCAGTATCGGGCCATCGATAAGGCGCGGTTATAAAATACTCTTCCACTTCAGAGCTTCTACTTAGGGGCACAATTCTCCACGACCGTTTAAGCCTGAAGTACACACAAATACTAGCTTGTATTTATGAAGAGCACAGAAATTATAATCGGCAAATTATGGCCTAGTTGGTCTAGGTTTATGGTCATGTGCAAGCAGAAATTTTAATAATCTTTACTTTCCAGGTTTCCAGGGCGTTTTCCCTTGACGAGCAAAATCGTCTGGCATTATCTAGAGTAATATCATTAAATTGCCAAATCGCAACTGTACCTAAGGAATTAAGGAGATAGAATTTAAAACGTACTGGTTTTGTTGCAGAATTATTACCTATATAAGGAGGTATATGTTTCAAGTCCAGATTAGTCCAAGAAAAAATACCACAAACATTTGGCTGTCCAGTTGCTTTGTTAACTTTAATTACAGCGATGGACCCATGCGAAAGGTCTTATTTCCTTTTGATTCAACTTATCAGAAATGGTCACAATATAAACCTCTTTCCCGGGTTCCTTCTTCTTGGCTAAAAGAAAAACGACATAAACCACAGATACCTCAAGTTTTCGGTACTTAGATTGGAAGTTAAGAGGATTTGTACAGGACTCAGATCAAGTCGGTAAACCAATGTAAATGAAAGTAGAATTTGAATGATTACTTTTTCTTTCAATTCGTTTCTTGGTTCTTAGTCCAGTGCAAATGGTTGATTAAATATTATCGACGGTTTTAACGTTTCATCGTTTTTCTTTCACCCTAAAAATAAAACACTGTTGGGGACTCCTGCCTGGGAGGCCTCAGGAAAAAGCAATGTAAACTCGCTGAAACGCTTCCAATTACTTCAAATTTCCAGCAAGAATACGTCAAACAGTTGAGCTGTCAATCATTCAGGTATGATACTAGAGTAAAAGACTTTCACTATTTCACAGCCAATCTAGACTAGGTTTTCCGGTCATTCTATCACATTCCTGTCACAAACAATTGCAAGCCCATAAAGATGAAGAAAAACTCGAATACCGATAACAGAAGAAATCGTTCGATAACGGGTAATTGTTTTTTGATTTTTTTTGGTTCTTTTTTTTGTAGCGCAAGCCCTGACGGTTTTCCCTTTCGTATCACTAATGATAAGAAAATGGTCTTCCAGGAACTTGAACGAAAGTTCCAGGCAGATTACCGTTCTAAGAAAATTCTGAACGGTTACTATCTTTGACCAGTCGCGTGCTGAATAATGTCTAACAATGAATCACCATTCAGTAAATCTATTTTAAAAGCCCGTATGCCTAAATTAGACAGCAGTCAATTATTTTTAATTAGATTTATTCAGCTTTCTCACTCATCGGTAAGGGGATAACCCGAAAAGGCGAGACGACTAATTATTCGGACCCGAGAGCTTAGGAGCAAACGTCGACCCTGGGTAGCTGAGAAGAGCCGAAAGTTTTACCGTTTACTGATATTATCTATAATAATAAACATATCATATAATAGTAATGGTTTGCATATTCTGATTAAAAATAACAATAAACATACTGCTATTTTTGATATGCCAACTATTTCGGAATAACCGTTATTGACAAATTATTGTATTTGTAGCACCTTCTCCTCAGACGTTGAGAAGTGGTCTGATTAAGGACTGAAGTCACGTTTCTCCACTCGCAATGAACTGTGGTGACCATTTCATGTCACTACACCAGTTGGTCAGAACACTGGCAGGCTAGACAAAAATGTTGGGGGGCTGTTGGGCGTACAAACATTCAAGGGGGTTTCAGTTCTAAGACAGAACACTTATTCAGGGATGATGTCATCATATGAAATATGATGAATATTCCATATACTGACATCATCCCTGAATATTCAATATGCTGAAAGTGGTGTGCTTTCACAATTACTCTTATAGCACGACATTCAAATGTAGTACTGTTCGTGCTTACACCCTTATAAAACTGTAATAACATCTGGTACAAACGCATGCCTGAAGATATTTCACAAATGCAGTAGAAGATGCCAAATATTAGGGCTAAACCGCCGGTAATGTCTTCGATGGTGTTATATTCCATGTGAAAACTTGCGACATAAACAGAATTGTATCACAGAAATAACGATTTCTTTTATCGACCGCATGCCAGTGAAATTAATTCCAGTTCGATTTACCACCCTGTCGGTGGCAAAAATGCTGGTGCTTGAGAACAGAGTTTGGTTACCGAAATTTGGGGGGAGGACATACGCCCTCATGTCCCCCTCACCCCACCACAAGGTTAGAGTTTTGATAACTTTCAAAAGACTGGTTTATCTAGATCAATTTCAAGTCTTGGAAGTTGCACAAAATGGAGAGGTCTAGGTAAGACAAATTTTCGTAGAAAATTCCATACTATATATCCAGAAAGAGGGTGTGAGTAACACAAAATGTTGATAACCGAACGAGAGAGTTCGACGCCACCTTTTCGGACACTTGTGGTTGAAAACACTCGATTAATCAGTTTACGACCAATTTATTTTTACTAGGTTGTTCGTTTAACGTCACAGGAAAAAGGAACAACCAGTTTTACCTCACCAGTGGCGATCCAGAATCTTTGACGAAAATGTCAATGGGTTGATTAAATTGACAACTTCAGCCCAAGCGGCAATTAGACTGCCTTTTCCGAGCCCAAATGTCAGCCCACAATCATGAAGAAATCCCTTGAAATCTCTTATTGGGCTCCCAGAAATCAAGTACCTAAAACTACCATAAGAATTATTTAGCCCAGCTGGAATATTCCGCCCGGCTTCCTGGCTGACAAATCACATGTAATCTGGAGAAGAAATTTCACACCTCGGGCTGAAAAACTGACAGATGTATGCGAACTATTATTATAAGATGTCGACAAAACAGTCAGCAAAGATCACCTTGGCATTTCCCCTGGATTCACTTTCAATGTCAGTTTCAGCCTGTGTTGAAATTCCTCGGAAACTTTTACAAGTTGGCTGGCTGGCTTCAACTTTTTACACGCAATCGGTCCGTGTTATCGGATTCCTGAGCTTCGAGAAGGGTGTGTGGTGAAGCATTATTCTGGGACGCTGATGTCAGTTGGAACACTGCTTTGGTATTCTGGAGGAGTAGTACTCCATTGTTAGATGCCAAAAGGGTTAGGGAACAGCCTAGACTTTGAATTAGTAAAAGTGACCTTCCGAACAAAACCACTTCGTTTCACTTCGACGAGGGGCTTCGCTTGAAACGTCAGTTCTATTACTTCAAAATATCGTTAGTTCTGCAACCCCCTTGGCTTCTTCAAGTCAACATTATGCTTTTATGTTCTCTTTTTACCTCTCTCAAGGAAAACGCTAAACCGCACAAGAGGACGACAGCGAACGCAGACCTGGGCGGCCAATTTGAGCATTCATTGAAAGCATGATGACATGACAATGTAAGGTTTGCCTTACGTAAGCATGGAAATGTATTTCTGCTCAAAACAGGGTTTCGCTGGTTTTCTACAAGACAAAGGAACAACTAAAAAGTACTTGGTACCGTAAGTGGTAGTGGAGAGATGTAATTTTTGGTTTGTTGCCGAATTAGACGACAACGGAGTATAAGACTTTGGTAACCAACTTCTAACATCGCTCCGCGTATGAAGATCATCATGGGCGAACAGACGACCTTTGTCTCAGCAGATTTGCAGTGTACATGACTTGAAACTGTTTTTGGCCTTACAATTATATCCTGTTCCGGGACTTATCTCTAGAAGGTTATTGGTGAAAATTATTTGAATTGCGGAGGATAAAATTCGATAAATAAAGTTCCGAAAGGGTTAACAAAGAAAGAAATATTTGCCATATAGACCATGGAGCTGGACTGACCGAGGATCACACATTATGAGACTCCAGTGCAACAGTTCTCCGTGTGAGACAGCGAGATTGTTCTCCATTTCACAATAGTTTTAACCTTCCTTAACTTCCCCCGTGAATCAGTGACATAGCTTTTAACTTGACTGTGATTGCGAAAGAGTAATTTACCTTACTGCTTTTTAACAAAAGTTGTGCCAACATTTACGTCCGGAGTACCATATAGTCATTTAGAAAGTAATTATATGATCCCAAATTTAGTTAAGCTTGGTTCATACGAGCAGTGCGAGCGTACGGACAAAGCGCAAGCAAAATACAAAAATAATGTAAGTCAGGGTAAAGCAAGAGCAAGCACAGGACAAAAGAACCTTTGTTCTTTCGTCAAGCCCTTTCCGTGCGTCTGTGCTTGCGTTTATTTCGTGCACTTGTACTCGTGTTTCCCTCAGCTTCGCCGCTTATCAATACTTTCTTTGCCTTATCTTTTGTTTCGTTCTTGTACTTGCTTGTCTTGTGTATAGTATATAAAGACGAATGGGAGGAGTTGCGTGATGCCCGGAAGTCGTCTGAATAAAGGAGAATAAGAGATATCCTTCCACATGTTACTGAAGGAGTATTTAAAGGATCCAACACAAAGTGAAGGCTTTAAAGCCTGTGATTTCAGTACCTTATTCCTCGGTATTTAAAGATTAGCGCTTTCCTTGCCGAGGACTTTGCCCTTGACGAGTAAAATCGTCTGGCGTTAGCTAGAGTCAAATACTAAAGTCTCCATAGGTCACTGAGGAAGTACGCAGACAGAAAGGAGTTAAGGTTTTTGGGATTGGCCAATTATTTTTTATTAATCACATATTCTGATGCAGATGAAGCGCCCCGATGTATTAAAATGAAGTTTTTGAAAGTTTTAGTCTTGATCAAGTTATATAAATGTGTTTAAGTTGTGTTGGGATGAGGTTGGTGATTCCAGTGGGGTTTATGCAAGTTTACGTCACCCTTGTCGCATCATCACCAAGCCTCGCTTTGGCGTTGAGACAACATGTAACTCAAAAACGAGGCCGTTATAACGTAAACTCGTGTAACCCCGATTACCTACAATTACAATATCACCAATACCAATACCGATACCACAACATATACCAATACCTACACTTATCTCTGTTCCTATCCCCATCATATCCTGATATCCCTACCCTATCCCCTATTCTATCCCTATTCCTGTAAATAAGTATGCATACAAGGATACGTGCCCAGGTTTGTAAACTGAGTGCAATGAAGTCTGGTCAAGAAATATTTCCGCACACAAAAAAGAAGAAGTCGGCAACAGATTTGTCATTATATGTTCTATTAACTATTTACAAGTGAACATCCAAACTTCGACAAGTAATTAGACCTCGTCTTTAGCTTCTCGTTCGTAAACATGTGCATGTTTGGCCATAATGCGGAGGAGCTGTTGCAAATGTAACCACCATTGTATTTTGGGAAGACGGTGTCTGATGATGAAGAAGAAAAAGGATGTCAAGAGATTGTAATGTTGGAAAGCATTGATATAGATGGATTTCATAAGACCTCACGAAGCATAATGATTAATACCTCTAATGATTATTAGACGAGACTTGTTAGTTCAGTATGTTTGAGCATTTCTGCCTTAACAAGGGTTTAGAACCAATCTCCTTAGCTCCTTCCTGGCCGTATAGGTCCTCAGTGACCTATGGAGACTTTAGTATTTTACTGTGGCTAACGCCTGCCGATTTTACTCGTCAAAGGGTAAGTCCTCGGCCAGGAAAGGGTTAAATCAATGGCCACCATCGGTCATCAGAAAGATAATAATCCTCCGATAACCATCCGAGTTCCTGAAGCTCAACGGTTAAAGTACCACATCGGTCATTCGAAAGTCACACATTGTATGCTTAAATACCCTTCCCGAACGCTCGCAGTCCTCAGAAATTGATGGTCGCCAATTCAGTTATCTGAAGGTTACGGTCGCCCACTCACAGCAATCATTGCTCATCTTTTGGGTACTCGTAGCTAAATGGTTAAACCATCGCATCGGTTATTGTTAATTCACGATTTTATTTTCCTTCGGTGATCAGGAAAGTGTTTCTGAATTTATGTACCAAAGACCATCCAAGACCAACAATTTACCCTGCACTCCAGTTGACTTAAGATCTAGCCATACAAAATACCAATGCAACCGCGAATTCATCAGGGTGGGTTAGGGAAAAAAGTCAGCTCGCTGGATTTTTTATGTAAACACTCTTTAGCAGATAACTCTATAGTCTTATAATAGTAGGGGGTCTTGGTGGCTCAGTCGCACTGCACGTGTCTCTCACCACTATGACTAGGGTTCGATTCCGGCACCGTGTTGTTGTCTGACGAAAGTTACCCGTGTCACTGACGTGAAGAGTGGTGCCCAGTTTGACTGTACTAAACATCGAAGGTATTTGCAGGGTAATCCGGTGTCCTTCTGCAGTAACACTGGACCCAAGAGGGATGGCCCTCACTGGACCTCTACGAAGAACAGGTTCGCTGATAGGGTTAATCCAGTAGATATAAAGACATTTTAAATTTACTTACGGAAAATCAGTAACTTTTCTCAATTCATCTAGAGGTGTAAACACATTCAGTTTCTTCTGCAAGCCAACCAAGCATGAGGCAGTCGAGCCTTGGGCATCTACTTCACCTTGTGCAAGAAAAAAGATTTTGCTTATAACTAATCTGTTTATTTAGTGGAAGCCAACAGTCAATTAGAAGTCTTACTTCTAGACATGCGCATTTCACTGTAGAAATACACGTATCTATTTAATATACGTCCGTCTTCAGTTGCTTCAGCTAATCGAGATGTATCGTCTATTTCCTTGCTTCAATCAAAATTAAAAATGCATTTGACTTCTCATAATTCGTAGATCAGTCTTTATCTTATTCTTACCGTTAATTTATTAGTTTGCAGCAGCTTTACTGTACCAAGTTTTGCTTCTAGTTTTATTTATGACCAGGAGCTCAACGTTTTACTATCCTTATGGTTTCTATTTGAGTGTCCTCGCTTTTATCATCTTTGCATCCCCGTTTAACAATTCCTTTTGTGACAAATAATTCAAATTCAGTTCAAAATTCAATTATCACCCCTCGGTAGCGGCATTGGTTCGATGGGGACGTTTGTAATGCAGAAACAAATCGAGGGAATTAACAAATTGCGTAACAAGAGAAAGACTGGTAGTTCTTGAAAATTAACATTCGAGACTCTTGGTAAAAAGGCCTAACATGATGTAACGCTATTTCAGTACACTAAATCACCTGTAAAACAGTAAGCATGGTCGAAGTGGAGATACCACTCATTACATTTTTTAATCAAACGAAGGTGACAGTAATATCAAAAATTAAAATCAACGCAGGATCCAATTGCATGAACACAACCATGCATCAGTATACTGCGTATACAAGTTCAATCTTTTCAATTCTGTCAAAAAAACACAAAGGCTCAGAACTATGGTTGGACATGAATTGAATTCAAAGGAATGACGTTGAGGCTATGCGTGTATAAGGATGCATTGCCATATTTATGCAACTGGTCTATTGCTGGCCCTTATAGATTATTGAATGGTTTACATCCTCTTCCACGATCTCTCAACATTTACCTGCCATAGTCATGTTATCTTTGATCTTCTCAATGATGAACTCTACTGCCAACGTAGCGAAACGAATGCCCAGAATTCGATCAAACGGTGAAGGCGCGCCTCCCTATGAGATAAAAAGTTTATATTGTGCATTTTAATGGATCAAATATGACAATGAAACGTATGGTAGTTTCAACATATTACTCTTCAATGCACAATCCGAACAATAATAACATTTTACCGATAAAGTCAAGTTAGGAATAAGCTTTGATCACCATCAACTGAGCATTCCTGATAATGACTAAAAGTTAGCCGAAATCTAGATTTACCTAAGTTTATTGTATATTTCATTAAAATACTCATCGGCTTCGGAATTTCCCTTAAAAATACGCTTAAAAATACTGGGGAAGGCCTTAGTAGGTCAGATCGGATGAGGTTACTTCGGATCAGGTTGGTTCAAGTCAGGTCAGGAGGTAGGCAGTTCACAAGGAGGCCTGACTAGGCCGTACCTCGTCACAGCAGATCATAACACGGCAAGGTAGGGGCAGGAGTAGTCTGGGACAGAGCGGGACAGGCCAAGTCAGACAGGACAAGACAGGACAAGACACGACCGGTCACGTCAGACCAGGAAGAGGTAAGGCAGAGCACTAAAAAGGTAGGAAAGTACGAGTTATGTTAGGTTAAGGAGGACTGCGTGGATCAGGTCGGGACAAGGTGAGTCAGGTAAGGATTTGACAAGAACGCTGGACAAAACTAAATGAGACAAAAACAGACAAAACAAGTATATATATGCGTACGGTCGTAACTACAAGAGGGTACATATTTTCCCAACAATTAAAGATCTTCGTATATTGAAATGCTAGAGTAGAAGATGAACTCGGGTGAAGAATAATGATGTTAATGCTACTCCGAGCGACGAACCATA
>JBAHVQ010000507.1:43933-81504 GCA_036872915.1 Nanipora kamurai
CATAATATTTACAAACCAGAGTAGCGTTTGGTATGTCGGAAATTTCACCTGGTTGCCGTGAACTTGTATCTTACTGACTGTATCTGGTTTTGAGGACTATCTGTGGCGATAACGTCCGGCATTCCTGTGACAATGGTGCACCAGGAGAATGAAAAGCGAAAGACCATAGGTCTCCGTCTTGCAGCTTTCGTCAACTGATTTTCAGGAACTAAAATTACTAACTGTACTGTTTCGTCCGTTAATTGGGATAAGTTCCGAGAAGTCATATATATACTTTCTTTTAATCAGTACTAATACTTTTAGTCCATGTGTCTAATGACCACGTTGCAATACGCCTTACTGTTACGGTAAGCGCCGAGGATTAGCAATCCCTGTGACACTGGTATAGCAACGACCTGCGAACCCGAAGTTAGTGGCTTTCCGCATTAGTCGGCTGCTTCTTTGCTAACACACTCTGACGGCTGATTTCTCCCTGGAAATATGTGACCTAGGGTCATTTATCTGTGGAGATAAGGGCCGAGAAATTTCATTTTATGCTAAGTGTTGATACACAAATTAGGTTCGTGCGGGAACGTGGTGTATATCAGACGACCAACGAACGTTCGTCAACCTCCTTCTCTCAGAAAAACGATTTCTGAGCCCTAGATGGGAATCGAACCCGCAACCTTCTGATGACTGGGGAGACGCTCTAACCATTGAGCTACCACGACTCAGATGGCGAGCTAAGGTGCAGGTTTGTCATATGTACTGCCTAAGCAGAAGTCACGATATGATAATAATGATGGAAATACTAAATACAAATTTGGTTCATGTGGGAGCTTGGTAATATATATTGTCTGATATATACCGAGCTCCCACAAACACTCACCTTTTTGTACCCAGTCGTGAGCCACCTATGTTGGCCCAGTCATTCACATCCTGCCATTGGATGGGTTTTACCTGAAAATAAAGCACGAACAGACCTATTATTATTATTATTATTATTATTATTATCATTATCATTATCATTATCATTATCATTATTATTATTATTAGTAGTAGTAGTAGTAGTATCATTATCACTATCATTATTATATAACCTTGTTTATTTATTCTTTTTTAAGTATTAAGATTTCAATGTGATAAAAAACTGTATTCTCAAGTACGAACAAACTTTTTGTTTAAAATCTTACGAAAAGTACGCCTACACTACGGTTAACGGGGTTTGAATTTTTTCCCGCCAAAAGTTGTCAGTCGAACTAAAGAATTACAGACCAACAAAGAAACGGACAAATATGTATGAGTTTCCGCAGAAACTCGTCAGCAGGGGCAGTTGTACCATAACAAGTGAGCATGTCAGTGATTTCCAGTAAAGAACTATCTTACCTTGTCAGCCATGAGTCCATCAAAACCGTCTTTCATCCCCAGAACTGTGTGACCTTCGCATTGTGCCAGCCTTACAATAGCACGGCCAGCGGAGTTCATTCCGGCAGCAGGAGCTCCAATATTAATCAATCCCACGTTGAAACCCTATTCAAGTGACACGTAGTAATGATCATATAATAAAAGTAAATTTGTGGAGTATGAAACCGATCACCAGAAGGCTGTGGCTAAGTAGCAGGTTTAATGTTTTGTGTTATTAGTGTAAGGTCGATCAGTGTTAGCGTTTTTGCTGGGGAAGGGAAGTAAGTCTTTTTTTCCTTCGATATTCTTTCTGCACCATAAAATTGCGGACACTGTTGTGTAGACATCTTAAAGGTCAGCAACAACCTCCCATACGAAACCTCCAGGTAGAAGCTAGTTTATGAAAACCTGGCTAGAACATCACCAATGCACAGTATTGTAACGTACCGAACAGTCACCACTCGGACTGCAAGGCCTGTCGCTTGGAGGAGCGATGAGGCGTAACTTTCTGAATACATCCAACGTATTCTGGAATGAGCTGAAACGAAAAGGAACAGAGTTAAAGAACAACAACGGGACTAACTAAATCAACAAAAGCAACAAGAGAGGCAGCAAATACTACAAGAGTAGAAATAACAAATACAGTCGAAGTAACAACAACAATAACAGTAGCATGAGCAGTAAAAACGACAACGAATCCGTCAGCGTTTTGTAATCTAAATTAAGTCAGAATTTAATCACTTGTCCTTGGTACATGACCGCACTTTTGTATAAACAATAATGGAACTTACAAGTCGTTTGTTTATTGATCGCATTTGTCTGTGAATATTAATGACATGCATAATTCTTTATTATATTCTTCATCCATTTCTTCGACATAGAGAAGCTTACAGAGATTTACAGATAGACAGACAAACAGACGAAAAATAGTCAGACAGACAGAAGATACACAGACAAACAGACAGAAGACAGACAAGACAGACAGACAGATAGAAGATAGACAGACAAACAAACGATCGCGAAAACATCTCATGGCGGAGGTAACAACTTCAACAACCATACTTACAGCCACAAAGACATTTATGTATAATTAAATACACATGTTTACCGGCCACGAAGGCTGACGGCATCCTTAAATCTCTTTTCACTAATGGTTTTCTGAATACTCAGGGTCTAAGGCAGCGCAAGAAAAAAAAATTAAATATCGACACAAAAAGTGCAACCGTCACTTTACAGCATAAAACGAGAATTACGCACTTTTTCAACACATTCCATCAATGGTTTCTTCACAATTTGATTGCCATCAATACAAATAACGGACGGTGGTGAGTGTTCATCGGCATCTAACACAGCCAAGGCTGCTTCGGCTCCCATACGCGATCCCTATAAGCAAAGAAATAGGCTCAATATACAAGAAGGAGGTAAACAGTTCAGCTTCTCGTAAGCTGGCACATTTGGAATTTAACGTCGGTGTCAACTTGGAAGAGTGATCTGATTACGAGAAGTTTACGATTGGAAGTTGTACCTGGTTAGTATCCTTTTCGAAAGAGGAGCCTGCCCCATAGAAAACGTGTCCACTAATGAAAGAAGTTTTTTTCAGTGTTTTAGCTGGGTGACAAAAAATGAGAGGCCGGAAAATGTCACACGTATATTTAATTTTCTCAAGAATATCTCTTGTAGAAATCAAGAACCAACGAGTTTTGTTTCGGAGTTACCACCCAAAACGTCATATCACTTTGACTAGCGTGTATAAAGTTCTGGATTTGCCGATGTAAAAGGGCACCGAGTCCTTCAATTTAGCTCCAGCTACAAAGCTATGGTTAGGAGAGGTGCCTGCACTCGAAAGACGTACATTTACAAGAGCAGTCTGGTCAAGAAAAAGGTCCAGTTAAGAGGTATCGAATTAGGAGCAGTGCCTGATTAGGAGAGGCATCTTCTTTGAAGAGGTGTCTGTCCTCTAAAAGACCGGCTTATGAAAGGTGTCTGCTCTTGAGAACTGCCAACTTATAAGGGGTTTCAGTCTAGGAGAGATATTTGATTCTTTATTAAGCGTAGGTCCATCGGCTAAAATATTACAATACGACAATTATTGCTTTGAAGAGGTGTCTGCTGATCAGAGTGTCTGCCAAAGATTAGGGCTCGCATAAGAAGAGAGAGTTGTTCTAAACAGGGGATTGCTTAGATTAAAAGGTGGCCGCTCATGTGACGTGTCTACACATGACAGGCATCTGGCTATGAGAGATTATCAGAAATAAAAAAAATGTTAATTGTAGAAATCTGCAACAAAAACGGGGGAATGAGGTAACGATGTTTCGAGCGAAGGCGTTTATCAGACTGACATGAAGGGCCTTCGCACGAAACATCAGTAACTCATACTCTCATTTTTTCCCTGAGAACTACTTTTCAACTTTTTTCCCACAAAACGTGTAAGCTTAGGAGAAGTCAACACATATGACGATGTATCGGCTAACAAAGGGGCTCCGACTACTTGAAGTGTTGAGTTAGAAGAGGTATCTGTTGTGAGGCGTCTGTCAAAGACAACTGTTCGTTTAGTAGAGAGATCAGCTTATAATAACGGTGTGTTTAGATTACAAGATGTGTCTTATTAAGAGGAGTTTCTCCTTACGAGAGGTTTCTGTCTACGCTCTGAGAACGAAAGGTGTCAAAAAATCTTAAAATGATTAGTGATGCTTAGCATAAATCACGTAAATAACATTTAATGTTCAAACGTTTCGTCGCGTCTCGCAGCATCATCGATGAATGAATGAACATTATTTTTACAGATCTAATTACATATAAATGTTATATCTTAATTACACCTCGGTGTATCGGGAGGGATCAGGTTTGTGGAGTGTATTAAGTGTGGAAAAATATGAACTCAAACAAGTAAGCGAAAAAAACCCAGATAGAATAAGACAAGAGGGACCGAACCAGGACGTTCAGAGCTGGCAGGGAAAAAGGCAATTACAAAAAAGGCATCAAATGAGATGGGATGTCTCCTGGTGATTGATAGAATACTGGGGGTGAAAGATTAACGCATTTTTCGGCCAGTAAGAGTGAACAGTTAACGAGAAGTGTCGACCTAAAAAGAGACATCTCCTAATAAGGTGTCCGCCAAAGAGAAGTGGTTACTTAGAAAAAAAACGTCTGCTGACAAAAGACTATGACAGTTGTCTCCTAACCATAAGTGTCGACTTTTCTGACAATAAGAGGTCTTTGTTGACTCTTATCGATTGCGCTTTTCAAAGTAAGATTTTATGCTTCCAGAAGTGCTCGTTTGTTATCAAAATTACGCCAATACTTTTCTCGTGTTTAAAAATTGTGATGGTTTTTCTTAAATTATGCCTTTCACAAAATGTCTTTAAAAGATCGAAATTAATGGCGATTTTTTTTATATAGTAACAAAAATGAAACGTTGCCTCGCTTTTAGTAGATTACTCCCTTTTTCCTAAATTAAACGCAAAGCAAAATTAAACTACTGCCTTGCTGGCATGGTCAGTGTCCTCAAAATGTTCCCTGCTAACACCGTGTTAGCTTACGAATGGCGTCCGCTTATGAGAAGGGTCTATCTACGACAGGCCTCTGCTTACTAAAGGTGTTGGACAACGAGAGATGCGGTCAGCTTACGAGGTACTGGTCGACAAAAGCAGTCCAGTTGAGACAGGCGTTCATTTGCGAGACGTCCATCCATGGGAAAAACCAGTTTACGAGAGGTGACGGGTGTCAAGGAGTCTGCTTGCCGTAAGTGTCTTCTTAAAATAGCTCTCTGCTTTCTACCAGAGTCTGCTGACTAGTGGTGTCTGCATATGAGAAATGTTCGCTATTAATGAGGGACATTTTACAGCAACGTTCTCCACTTTTACCAATGATATATTAATCCCGAATGCTCGCACATGCACAAGCAATTGCCCATTACATACAGGTCGTTCTCCAGTTTTGCCAGGAATTTAAATTGCTGTGTCAAGGTTTGATACTTTTTATGCAAAGTATTTCATTTCAGAATCATCCTCAGGGTAATATGAAACGATAAATTCACATACATTTAACCTACACTGCAGAAGTCACCTGAAAAAGTTGACTCGAGCGGGATTTGAATCGCGGGATTCGAAGCAGGATCCGAAGGTGCGAGTTCAAATCCCGCTCGAGTCAACTTTTTCAGTTGACTTCAGCAGTGTAGGTTAAATGTGAATTTATCATTTTACGCAAAGTATACTTACTAAAATTCTATCAAATGCAGTAGGTGTTCCCCCGCGTTGGACATGGCCTAAGACTGTCGTGCGAGTGTCATATTGAAGTCTATCCTTTATCAGCTAGAGTAACAAAAACAATTGAACAATAAAATTAATGAAGGACTGTCGTGGGTGTGTCATGCTCAAGCTTTCCTCGATCTTCTCGTCATGTTGTTCTACGCTTTTCCTCGAGATTCCCTTCCGTTAACGTTTATCTTTCCGATTGCCTTTCCCCTCTGGACATTCCCTATGTCTTCCTAGACGTTCCGTTCAGCTATCAAACAGCTTTCCTTGAGCTTTCCTCTAGCTATCCTTCCACTATCTCATCGGATTTGTTACAAGTTGTCAACAACAAGTCTGATATTAGAAAACCAAAGAGTTGGATAACTGCCGGAACTTAGATCTACAATCATAGCCAAAAGTGTCTGGGACACAAGGACCGATCATTAAATTTATCTGACCCCGAGTTCAGTGCACCTTTGATGTATCGAAACCCCTCCCCCACACACCCTTTTCAATGTTGAATGGGAAATAAATGTCTACCGTGATATTATCGGCAATTGTAGGCCAAATAACAACATTGTAAGGGGGGTAGGGGTGGAGACATCTACTTCAAGGTATTTATGGTTTGTGTCCCACCACATTTGGCCATGATTGTAGAAAAACTGATTTTTCGAGCGAAGGCCCTTCGTCGGAGTGAGGCGTGACCTTTCGAAGTGCCTTCGTTCGAAACGTCCGTTTTTCTGGATATGAGTTCCAGCATTTTCCGAACTCTTTTGGTTTTCTACAAGTCGCTCAAAACTGCCTACTCCTCACTCTGCTTTTATATCAAGTCTGGTATTATTTGCAGGGCTCTTTTAATGTAAGAAGTTCCTACAACACATCTCGTTAACAGAGGTGGGAGATTTGTACTTGTGTAGTCATCTTTCTGCTTTCTTTAAACCCTTCTCCAGAGTATCTATCCTTCAATAATCCTTCTACTTCTCTCCAGCTTTTCTCATCTTCTCACAACCTTTCCAATAGCTTTGCCCCAGCCAGCTGGCTGCATGCATGATGTTTCCTTCCACACGCTACTTACCTTAGTAACTTGGCTTGCAGTAATAACATTTCCATGAACGTCCTTGGCTCCCTCTGCAACAATGATTATGTTGAGTCGTCTACCAGCCTCGCGTGTCTGTGGAAATGCACAGGTCAATCTCATTAACACACAATCCCGAAATTCGCCTGTATTTGAGAGAAACTTACGCTTTTTAAGAAGTTACAGAACTCGTCCTCCCAACCATCTTCAGGAGGGTCTTCTGGAATGAAAACCTAAACAAGGTGACAATGGTTGGTGTGAGCACAAGGTGTGAAATTCGAACAAAAGGACATAATTTGTTTTTCAAGACAACTCTCGTTTATATCTTTCAGAAGCCTTTCACATACTTTGCTATTCTCCCAAGGATGTTACTTAACTTAATGGCGACGACTCTGACAGCATTCTCCGTTTTTGTAGGAGTCGACAGGAAGCGATGTTTCTTGAAAAACAGCAGCAACCGACGAACCAGGCGGAAGTCGTAGTTTAATAATAAAAATCAAGGCCCAGCAAAGAACACGGAAAACAGCCATGGTACCACATAAGGTTTAAAACATATTTCATACTAACGTTTCGTTGCGTCTCGCAAACATTGGAAAAAAAATTGGATTCGAAAATGCTCCAGGAAGAAAGAGACATTCATGTTTTAAAAACCGTAAAGAAATGTTTAACCAGAACGTCTCCTGATTTTACACACAATTATTTCAACTCTGTAAATGCCAAAGGCAGAGATCGAAGCAGCTGCTTTGTTGCCCCAAAGTTAATCTGGAGTGTACTAAGAGAGCTTTTTTTTATTATGGCTATTATAAACTTTTTTAATGCTTTTAATCTTTTACTAAATGCAGAACACTAATCTGGCTTACGTGGGAGCTTGGTATAACATCAGACGACCAACGAACGTTCGTCAAGCTCGTTTCCTCAGAAAAACCATTTCTGAACCCTAGACGGGAGTCTGAACCCGCAAACTTCTGATGACCGACGACAAGCTCTAACTGCTTAGAGCGTCTCATCGGTCATGAGAAGGATGCGAGTTCGATACCCATCTAGGGTTCAGAAATCGTTTTTCGGGGATAACAAGCTTGACGAACGTTTGTTGGCCGTCCGCTCTTAATCTGTCTAACTGTACATAGATTATATTAATTCTGAATTCTACATATGATTGATTTATTAGTAATGTAGGTTATTTGACACGGGATTACCACTGATAACAGCTTTATTTGTAAACTGACGGTAAAATTTTCTTTTCAAATAAAAGTATTACATTACGTTAAAAATTTAAACATTAAATTTTATGTGGTATTATGGTTGCTTTCCGTGTTCTTTGCTGGGCTTTGATTTTTATTATTAAATTAGGAATCGATGTTCGTTTCAGGCATGCCCTCGCAATACAATTCACACGCCACTACACTACACATAATGTCACCTTACCCAGTCTGCTCCAGATCCAAGACCGCTTACTAATGCCAGATACCTAAGGGTTTGAACATTTTGTCGTTAGTACACGTAAGTTCCACAGAAGATGTGCGGATGTAAACTCGTTTACTCAAAAAAAAACGCCTTCTTAAAAAAACGAAGATGGAACCCGGAACCTCTTGGTGACCGATGAGACCTTCTGATCATTGAGTTTCGAAGACACAAATGGGCAGTTACGGTGCTACTTCGGCATGTGTGCTGCCTACACGGTAGCCACGATATAATAAATGAGTTTTTTTTACATTATTACAGCAATAATGTGACCAACAGATTGCAAAGTTTCACTGATACATCATAAGTTTTATGGACCTGGGAAGTTAGCGTTTATCTGGCAAGAACGATTGTAAAACTCACCCACAATGTCTTCCCATAACTTCTAACACGAACGCCCTTTGGTGACTGAGTGAAGAAAAGAGAGGTGTTTAAAAATAATTTGTGAGACCAAGTGAGCGAATACTGCACATTTTTTTAACCACAGAATTTATCCTTTTAGGTAAAACCATCAGTAGCTACCAGCGTGAAAAACCATTTTGAAGTTTTAAGGTGTTGTAAAAGATGTCCCAAAAATACCTGGCCATTTGTATCAGATGTAGTTTGATCCTGATTTACCTTTCAAATATTCCTCATACACACAGATAGACAGATGGATGGACAGACAGACGAAAAGGCAGACGGACAGACAAACAGATAGATAGAAAGACGAACAGTTAGATAGAAAGACGAACAGTTAGATAGAAAGACGAACAGATAGAAAGACAAACAGATAGAAAGACAAACAGATAGAAAGACGAACAGATGGACACACAGATACACATAGAGACAGAATGACAGCCTAACAGATGGACAGACAAAAAGACAAAATTTACTGTTTCAACAG
This sequence comes from Nanipora kamurai, assembly GCA_036872915.1. Classification (NCBI taxonomy): domain Eukaryota; kingdom Metazoa; phylum Cnidaria; class Anthozoa; order Scleralcyonacea; family Helioporidae; genus Nanipora; species Nanipora kamurai. The sequence continues at coordinate 52,971 of JBAHVQ010000507.1, forward strand.
TGGGCACCTGTACTCATAGTTACAGTATATTCATATTTGTAGTAGATTCATCAACTACATCATTTTTGAGGGTGAAACAAGAGCCCTGGTGGGTGCTCATCATTTCATGTTCAAATCATGAAAATTAATAATTTTTATTGAAATATGTTTATTGATAAATCAGAACTGGGTTGGGCATGGTTCCCTCATGAATCAAAAATCTGATGGTAAGAGACCCATGGGTTCTTTCTGAAAATTTGAAAGCACTGGTTTAGAATACTAATGAAGAAGAAATTCTTTGATTTCTGCTCATTTACTTACAGCTTACCATACCTGGATGCTGTTGTACTTATTGTATCAATGGCTTCGATAATCCTGTGTAAGGCAGAGTCAGCACCAATAGTCATATCTGTACCACAAAAGTCATTGTCAATCGAACCAACCTAAAACAAAACGAATTAGCAGAAAATACAATTAAACCAACGACATTCACTTGCAAGTTAAAACTGTGCTGTTATGTTTACATGGAATCAGAATCTACATGTAGATGGATACAAGGAAGTGGAATACCACATTAAGATTTTTTTCAACAGAATGACTTTATACCATTGACTCTCAAGCAATAGTATAAAGGGGCAGGATGGCTATTGTCTTGGTCACCAAAATAAGGAGAGAGCAATCATTTTTGTCATATTTCTAGATGGTAATTAAGGAAGGATGCCACAGGTTCAGCACACCTGTAAGTAGTACATATAGCATTTGGCATGCTGTGGAAATATAGGATGCAGTGCAGGCAGTATATAAAACAACCTAGAAAGTTAAAAGGTTGGTAGACTGCTGACTTTATGTAGAAAAATTTAGATGTCTCAAGTAAAGGCCCTTCTTCAGAGAGTGATGTTGAAAATGCTGTTGAAAAAATTCTGTCGAAATGTCAGAATTTTCCTACATAAACTCAGCAGTCTACCAACATGTTTAGCATGTTGTTGATCGGAGTACATTGAGGATAGTTATAGTGCAGTTTTTGGAAGTAGTACATTGCGTACCATTCCCACAATGTTGAGGTAGCCACACTTTTCTGCATCACTAGGCTTAATTTTACCTGCAATATATTGGAAAAAAAAAGGAAAACCATCATAGTAACATCAACCCAAGTCAAGATTTAGTACCTTTACACTTAATCTCAATTATTAGTATTACATTTTTTGTAGTACACGTAATATCACACACAAGTGGTTTTTCACTGATTTCCAAAGGCCAAGACATTTGTTACAAGAACAAGGCAAAGCCAAGTTTTACTGGTATCTAAAAATTTTGGCCAAGTTTGGATATTGGATGAAACATACTTTTCAGGAAAAAATTGAGGGAAAAGTTGACCAAATTTTTTTGCTGAGTGCGAACTCATTTACAGACAAAGTTCTTCCAATTTTATTCTCCCTTGTGAATCATTAATGATTTAAAAATTCATTCAAAAAACCAGATTAAAAAAAAAACAAAAAAAAAACAACTCAACAAATATATACACTAGGGAGCTGTTTGTTTGGTGTAACTACACTCTGTATACTCTAAACATGACCACTATTATTTAAGACCATCCCAGTACCAGAGTCATATAATACCAGTATGTGTTTTGTTCTAAATTACCCTCTTCAAGTAGTTCTTCTACAAAATCCTTCCATTCTTGTCTGAAAATATTAGCTCCTGTTAGACTACCATCACCTCCAATAACAATCTAAATAAAAAGTATTGTACCATTTTCAACTATTTAACCTACACTCCTGAAGTCAACTGAAAAAGTTGACTTGAGAAGGATTTGAACTTGCACCTTTGGGAATCAAGTCTGCCACTTTACCTGTTGAGCTATAGAGCCTACAGGGATTGGGGTGAGTTATTATCCAGCTTAAGTGCATGAGACATTCTTGCAACAACTTAATGCTATCCATGAGGATGGATGTGGAGTGTTTCAATTCTATTTCAGAATCATCTCGAGGGTAATATGAAACGGTAAATTCACATTTTACCAAAATTTGGTTAAAGTGCACAAGATATTCTCATGACAACTTAATGCTTTCCATGAGGATGGATGTGCAGTGTTTCAATTCTATTTCAGAATCATCCTGAGGGTAATATGAAACAATAAATTCACATTTAACCAAATTTTGGTTAAATGAAACCAAATTTTGGTTAAATGTGAATTTATTGTTTCATATTACCCTCAGGATGCTTCTGAAATAGAATTTTCAACTGTATCTCAATGCATTGAAATTGCCATCCATGAAAAGTAGCTCATACTAGCAGACAACTTAAAGAAATAAAGAATGTGACACATTTCAAATAATGCCATCTTCACAGATAATAACATTTGGTTTAAGTTATTCAGTTTATGTTTCATTCTTCACTGCATGGTAACTTTGTACAAAAGTTCCTCACATATCATTAACATGCATGCTGGTTAATCTTCACCCAATTTTTGTCTTGGTCTTGGTTGTTCCTAGTGTCTTACTGTAATAAATCTTTTGATTTGGGGACAGGTATTCATTTAATTAAGAGCAGTACTTACAGTAAAAACTTCATCACTACAGTACCGATGTTACTGGGTGTTTACAAGTAATTAAGAGAAAAAGCTCATCTGTTGGATGTTTATTTAAGTAAATTTAAAATGAACTTAATTTCTTAAAATTGAGACATCCATCCAGTTCCCAGAATATAGAAAGTAGAAAAATTAGTACCAGATTAGATATTCCCCTGCTGATTAAATTTAATGTGGCCTTTTTCCTTCCTTCTCTAGTACGAAACTCTTTCGAACGGGCACTTCCTATGACAGTCCCACCCTAAAATATCAAAAAGTTAATACTAATCAACATATATGGGTAATACATATATTCATACACACACGTATACTGAATTAGCTTTCGCTGAATATTACCCTAGTTCAAAAGATGTTTGATACTCCTATAATGCAGGCACAAATACAGTACTGTATCCTATTTGTTTACTGTACATTTAAATACTGTCAATCAAATAAGATGTTTTACTACTTGATACAGTCATATTTGAACCTGGAACAAAACAGGATAAAATGAATACCAGAAGATCAACAGAACGCAGTCAGTCTGCAGATGGATATGGTGAGAAGTACAGTACGATTTTCATTTATATGGCTCAAGTCAATTATTTCTGACCAACTTTTGCATGATTTTATTGACCTTATCTTATATTACCATACCTGCTCTATAATTCCTGAGACAGCTTGCCAAGACAGTTCCTTAATACAGTCTCCTCCAGCCAGCATTCCTTCATAACCCTTTGGGAACAAAGAAAAGTAAACATTACATGGCATAATAATATTTTTTTAACTAATCAACAACCAATCAACGAACCAAGTGACCAGCCAATCAATCAACCAACCAACCAAGCAACAACTCAGTGAATCAATCAACAACCAATTACCAGTTGAACTGCAACCGACAAGCCTACCACTAAGTCAAACAGCTAACCAACCAACCAGCAACTAACAAGCAACATATAGTACAGTACCATTTAACCAACCATTTAACCAACCAATTCTTTATCCAATCAATCAATCAATCAGTCAACAGTCAATCAATTAACAATCAATCAATCAATCAATCAATCACTAAACCAGTTAAATTCAATGAATCAGGTGTTCACCACCTTAACAAATCAAGTTGAGTTATGGAGTTGATATAAACTTGTTACCCAAAATGGCAAGCCAGTACCTCTTTTGCTTAATAAAATTGTCAAGTGTTAACTAGAATAAAATAAAAAATGCCCAGAAGAAGTACACAAAATCCAGAACCAGCCGACAACTTAAAGAAATAAAGGATAAAGCAAACTCTGAACAAGAGTGTCATCTTGATAACTCAAGATATGAGCTAAAATCAAGAGAGTTATAATGGAATTGTGATATTTCGTCTTTATTTCAAAGATATCATCAGACAGACTAATGTCATTGCACCACTTGTATATAGATCGTGGAAATGTTTTTGTAATTAGTCTGTCTGATGATGTCTTCGAAATAAAGATGAAATATCACAATTGTAACTCTCTTGATTTTAGCTCATATCTTGAGTTATCAAGATGACACTCTTGTTTGGAGTTTGTTTTATCCTTTAGAAGTACACAAAATACTGTAGTTTTTTAATGAAGTCCTACAGAGAAAGCTGAACAGTAGCTGCCAGCATTCCAGTGCTGAATAGGATTGTCAGGTTATGACCTGAATAGAACAGGAAATGGTTGTCTCATGCAGGAAATGGACTGCTGGTAATTAAAATATTCACACTGGACAATAGCAAAAATAATCAAAATTTAATTAAATAATTACCTCCCAGATAGCAAACACCTTTGCTCCAGCATAAAGTCCCATGCGAACAACAGCTCTGATAGCAGGGTTCATTCCTGCAAGAATTTCAAGGTCATGATCACTGCACATGATTACTCATTCTACAGGTTACAAATGAAATGTCTGAAGGAGAGTATTGCAACATTCATTAGCAAATAGCAAGCTGATGTTCAGCTCTTAAGAGTTACTGTAATTGCATGTACCAGAGTGAAGAATACATAGAATGTGATGACCATATTGTGTAGATGTGGCTTTGACAGTTGGATTATTCTTTCACCCATTGATTAGGTTGGTCAGACATATTCACTGACAACATTGGAGACAGGTCAGTCAAGTGGGTTTTCAGGTTGCTAAATTATTGGTGGAAAATTTCTTTGTGGGTTTCGGGCTGTAACTCGATAACCCATGAAATGCCCATGAAATGAAATTACCCCAGTTTATTCTACCGTGGATATCTCAGAAATTGCTTCCAATCGACATTTCTAAAATGCAAACGAGAAACCTTTCGCATGTAAACAAAAGGCTTAGTTCCTAAAAACTAGCTAACAAACCTTGGGCATCTCCACCGCTCGTCAAGACTGCAATACACTGGCCATAACCAGTCACATTCACCATAGAAGGCTGATCTCCCCTAGCCTTCCTCTTCTGCCGCCGCCGTTCAGAGGCTGGTTCGCCCTTGCCATCATCATCGAACACTCCTCCAAATCTGTTAACATCTTCCTCGTCCTCTCCGGCTCCTAAGCCATTAACAGCCTCCCCTGGTCGTCTGTTGGTTATAACACGTCTATATAACTCGGTGAGAAGGTAAAGAACGAAATGCAGACCTACGATCATTGTGACAGTCTTGAAATATCAAGGTCTTCTCGTTATCTCGTCCGCGTACACTCAGCACAATACTACAGCAGCAACAACTCACAGCCACTACAAGAAGTTTTAATAAAGAGGCTTTCAAGAATTATTCCTTGTGCAAAAGTTGTGCGATCTCACTCTATGAAGACGAAAGTTCCTTTGGTTTAAAAATGTAAATAAAAACGAAAAATCTCAAGTAGCTTCTCCTCCTGACACCAAAATGATATCAGTGTGGCGTTCCGTGAGAGAACCGGGCACTAATGTCTATATTTTTAAACTATTTCTTCATTGAAAAAGCAGCGAGTATTTACCTCTTCCTTTCTTAAATTTCGTTTATTAGCATCAACAACACCTAATAAACCAGACTTTGAATGAATTATTTAAGTTTCAGACGTGCAGGAAGACATGTGCTTTGCAGGACACCTCCAATGGGGGTAGGGTGGGGTTACTTTCTCCAGGACAGCTCAGTGGTCGCAGACTAAGGCACAAAATTAATTTCAGAAATGTCTTAAATAAAGAAGCTTCTCTTGACTCCTGATTTTGCAAACTTTTGACTTTTTGACAAGCACTGGAAAAATGAGTTACCTAAAATAAAGACAGATGCAAGCAGGTCTATCCATAGAAAGGGATGCAACTGGAGCAGTTTGACATGCATGATCTCCAAATTCAAGAAGGGCCCTATACAGATACATGCATGAAATGGCGTATGAAATTTTTGTCAAAGGGAGCCACAAAATTTCTTTTTTGACATGGCCCAGACCAGCCAGTTTGGAATCACCAACAACATCATTTAATGGAAGACAAACCATATATCTTATGCAGAAACAGTATCAGTTGGATTAAAGAGTTAAGAATTGGCTAACCCAACTGTGTTTTTATAAAAAATATAAAAATGATAACAAGTGAAAGCTTTGTGGTAAAACCATGTGAATTATCAATTCTATTGCTGAGCTTCAGATCTTCATCAAAGCAAACCTACCATTGCTAAAATCAATAAAATAATGTGGAGTTTCCCAATAGTTTTACTTCTTATATCTACTACTGCCATGCAAACATTCAAGAAGTAGTATAGTGACCAAACACACTTGAAAGACCCTTTGATGAGATTTCCAGACACTAAGAAGTGAGATGAAAATTTAGGCTAAAGCTAAGTTTTTTAACCAAATTCAAGATGTTTGGTAATATCAATTCAAAACAACTCTTAAATGTATGATACTGTTTCACAAAAGAACCAGTATTTGAGGTAAAGACAGAGCTTAAAGTCACTATAATGTTATGTTAATTAAGATCAAATTTCAGAAAATTCAAATTCAAAAACTTGTGATCAAATAGCTTTTATCGAAGGCTAAACCACTTAAAGTAAAAAATGTTTTTAATCTTTTCTTCAAACTTTGTTCAGTATCATCACCAAGAACAACTAAACTAAATGTTTGTCAAGCTTATGATCTCAGAAAAACAATTTCTGAACCCTAGACAGGAATCAAACCCATAACCTTCTGATGACTGGTGAGATGTTCTAACCATTGAGCTACAAGACTAGCATGGTTAGCAAAGTTGCAGGTTTGTCATATGTGCAACCTAAGTGGAAGTTACAACATGATGATGGAAACATTGAAAGCTGTATATAAATGCCGTCTATGTGGAAATTCAAATAGTGTTCATGTTTTTGTCAGAAGGTTGTGGGTTTGATTCCTGTCTAAGGCTCAGAAATTGTTTTTCTAAGATCATGAGTGTGATGAACATTCATTAGTCATTTGATATACTCCATGCTTCCACACATACAGCATTTTGTGTTCAGCTTTCAATGTAAACAACTAAACCATTTCCATCACTTGACATTAATAAAAGACTTTTTCCTCTATTTTTCATAGTTTCAATTGTTAGTGGGACACATTAGTTGTTTCTTTAAAATAGCAACTTTATTACAGAATCCTAGGTTTTTCTCTGTATCATTTCAATATATTTAGGTCAAAAGCAAACAAATGATCAGACAGGAGGGTGCTCTGCCTCTTTACTAGGCCCACCCATGTAAGATCCTTTCATTGCACTTTGCTCCTGAAGCATCCATTGCCTTGCTACGGGAACCAGAAGACCTCCTAATAAGATCTGCGTTGGATGATACATTAATAGTGGTATAGAAATCACTGAAAGATATGAGTAGCCAGAGTAAATTATTTTGAGCATAGGGATTCCTAATGTAAGAGACTTATGAGAGGAACAAAACATTATTGCAACACGGTCTGATCGTGAGAATTCAAACAAAGGAGTCTGCGACAGGTAAAATGTCATTGTGATGAGGAGTACCTGGAGAAGAAGAATTAACAGTGCCATAACAACTAGAGTTGAACCATGGATCCCAATGGTACTTTGTAAAAAGGTATCGCAAAATGTTGTGTATATTATAAGCAGGAGAGTACAGCTGCTAAGTGTCCCAAAAGGTGGCTTGGTCCTTTCCATCCAATCTTTAACACATGTGCGCAAACATTGACCAACGAGAAGTGGAACAACAACTGTGATTGACAGCTGGATGAAGACACTAGTGAAAGGAACTGAGGAAGTTGACCCAATCACTAGGTACAGCAATAAAGGAGTGACAATGATTCCAAGAAAACTTCCAAAAGCTGAGTTGAAGATTGCAGCAGCTTCATTCCCTCCCACGGCCTTGGTAAGAATCACGGCAGAGGAAACTGGTGGGGGCATACAACCAACCACTCGCAGACCTTGAACTAGCCAGTAATTCAATGAGGTGTACTTCAGCGCTGATGTGAGCGCGTAGACAAACGCTGGAACGAAAAGAAGGGTAAATCCTTGAATGAACGCATGAAGCCGAACACGTGTGATGGCCTTGGTGAGATCCTCACTTCGCAAAGACAGTCCACTGTTGAAAAATATGAAGGAAACCGCGACATATTTTACGGTGTATTCGGGCTTCAGTAAACCTCCCTTAGCGCCGATTGAAGGGTCCAGCTTTGCCGATAAAATTACAACAATAATTCCAATGAGAAACCAATGCTTTTTCACTAATGAGAAAACCTCCATCATATACTGGACCAACTTCTGGAATACCGGGGGGAAACAGAGTTGCATGACGACTAAACTCAAGGGGGAACATGGACGACTTTGATCTTCTGTATATCAGCTATATGTCAATTTTCTTCACCTTTTCTCGGATTTTGAGGGCTGAAATAATCTTAAAATTACCCAATGTCTTGAGAAGTTGTGAAATTTCGCAAATGCCGGCTCTTTGTTGGATTTAATTACTCCAAACTTGGTAGTTTCCTGCCCCGTAAAAATCCGAATTAGTTTTGCTGGAAGGAATGTGACACGTCACCACCCCAGGCCACTTGGCGATCGTCCGAGCAAGTCAAAATGGCGTCTTTCAGGTACAAAAAGAGGAGAAGTGTTTCCCATGTGATTCTGGCCTTACTTCAAGTATCGATCAGTTTCGTGACTGCGGCTAATTACAAAGATGGTGACAGGGTACAAAGATGTTTTACAGTAGAACAGCTACTGTTTCTGTTAAGTAAAAATTATTCCGTTGGTGATTCCAAAATAGCTCTTGTTTATGCTTGCTCTTTAGGTTCCTCTTTTTGTGAACAAAGTTGGACCCTATTTCAATCCACATGAAACTTACCATTATTATTCTTTGCCAGTATGTGCACCAAACAAGGTACAAACTACTTATGTAGTGTTATTTGCGAGACGATATCACCTGTCTGTTAATAATTCCACAAATCCCTTGCTTTGAAATGGTAATGAGATAGCGCCGAAAGCCGAATACAAATATCAGGAATCTATAGTAGGGGAGTCTGAGTGAAGATGTTGATTCACCTTTGAGCAAGGGCATAGGGAAACTGCAAAGAAATATCGTCTATTCAAAACGTAGCAATAATTGATTGAGCAAAGATCTCCATTGAATTTACATGTAATCGTCCTGTAATAAGAATGAAAGGGCTGTTGGCAATAAACGCGGTGATCAACTCTCAGCACACAACTCAGTATAATTAATTTAACTACCTTGCCTGGTGCCAATTGGCAGGGATGGAGTCAATAGCTAACTATGATGTCTGCAATTGCCAAGGAAGCCACCAGCAAAGAGGTGCAAAGGTAGTTGTTCTTGAGCATCCAACCAGAAATAGTGGCTCTTGCAATAGGGCATTTGATAACAGTAGGAAAAAAGTCACCACCTTCCCAAAACACATGCCTTTTCGTGAAACAAAATGAACCTGTAAGTAGTTGCTTGTTAAAAGTAACTGACCCCTTTTTATGTCCATACTATGTATTGGTGTGAACAATCAACCATTCAGAGAAAAATAATTAAAAAAAAACAAAAAAACTTTTCTAGGTTGAGCAAAGGAGTTTGACATTAGGAGAAGTGTTAAAAGGTGATAGAATGGCTGTGGCAGTATATGAAATCCACTTTAAAGGTACATTAAGCTAAAAGCACTTGTATTTGTTTCTAATTCTGTAAATGCATTGCATATCAGGGGAACCATCAATATGATCGATAAAGCTGCCTTAAATGTATCTTAAATTTTCCTAATAAGTATCATATTGTTCCTAATTGTGGCTTTGCCTTGTCAAACTAGAGTCACTTCAAGGTAAAGTGCTATGTGCTAAATCTCTATCACCTAAAGAAGTGGACCAGCTAAAAGATGCAATAGAAGACCATTATTACTTTGAACTTGTTTTAGGTAAGGTTGTGCATATAGTGTATTGCATTTTGTTAATTTGATCCATTAGTATTCAGCTAACAAGAATAACTTAGGTTGTGGTAGAGTAGATTGAATTAAAATATATTCCAAGAGCATTAAGGCAACATTTCAATCGCATAGCACTTAATGTATCTCTCATCTTCTTTGGTGACTGGCTTTGCCAGTGTGGATTGTTGCAAGTGCTTTAGGCAAATTTTATTCAATGGAATGAATGAATTCTCATGCAATATGCACAAATTTTTGCCCTGGTACAGTAGTGGTAAGGGGAGTTCTACAGTATAAGAATTATTTCCTCAAATCTTTAATGTATGATATATAAAAGTACATATTGTTGGAGGTCTGATGGAGTTTAATCTTTATTCACAGATGACATTCGTTTACATGGATTTGTTGGTTACTTCAGTGAAGGACATCTCCTTCCTCACACTCACAGTGTTTATTTATATACACATTTGCATTTCGTCATTGGATATCACGGGAATAAGGTATTGCGTAAACTAATAACCACGACATATATGTTTTGTACTAGTAGTAAATATAATTACACGGAAATTCTTTGTGTTATTGCTTGTAGCTCTTAAAGATACCTTCACATTGACAAGCTTAGTAATAACAGAATAGTTGGTTTGGCCAGAAGAAAAATGTCTATGTTATTTCTTCAGATTTTTATTCCTTATGTTTACAGTTCAAAAATTTACAATACAGTGTTATGTAAAAGTTTTTAAATGAATTTAGTATTTTTCTTTCTTTTTTTTTGCAAAAGATAATATTTGCAAATGTGACTACTGGTGGTCGTGAGAGCTTGGTATCAGGTAGCGAGATGAAGGTTGAGTTTACATATGATGTGCACTGGATTGAGACAAAGTTAGTATACTTCACTTGTTGACAGTTGTTTATAACAAGCAGTGATATTGCAAGGTTGATAATTGTATTTTTGGCAATCACAAGAAACAATTTAATTTGACCTGCAAAAGAACTTTAAGCACAGCCTTGCATTTTGTTAAAAATTTTTTGTAGAGTTTAATCTTCTTATTCAAATGGTTTACTAGTACATGTATATAGCAAACGTACTCATGCCAGTTTAACATGTGACATGTAAAATAAGCATTGTAAAAACTTTATTAAAACTGGATAACATTGGTAAATAAGCTTTAACTCCTTCAGGAATTGGGGCTTAAAGTACTGAGCTATATTTTTAAGTAAAAATGGAAGAATGGCAGCCATGGTGATTCATAATTCGAAATCAATAAGTCAAATGTTCTGTGACAATTATTATTAAAATAAACTATTAAATGTTACAGTCTGGCAATTAAAAGCTTGTAAAAAATATATATAATGGGTCAGAGAACATTTAACATATTTATGTGGTACTGGTACTATTTTAGTGAAAAGATTTGTGGGACACTCTTTCCTTTAGACCTGTAGGAGAATTTGTTAACTATTGATTGGCCATGTACAGTATATACAGACAAAAACCTACTAATTAGTTGCAGTAGCTGTAAACAATTCAAAGCTAACATTATAATATATTGACTGTTTTCAGAATTACTGAACGCTCCAAAGATTTGGGAGGTGGTTTCTTCCCCCAAACCATTGAGGTAATACAAACTGTTCAGATAAGAGTTATTCTCAAAAGATTGAATACCACTTACCCTTTAATTCTCAACTGCAAGACACCTTTCTCCTGGTGCAGAATAAAATTGTCTGCCAATACTTAAATGATACTACAGAAGGCTTCCTTCTAGCTAAAATAACAAAGGGAGAAGACCACATACATGTACCCCATGAAAGTGTAGACTTACCCCATCATGCATCATTATCCCGAAAGCTGACCAAGGCCAAAAGCTGCCCAAAACCGATTAGCTGTACCCTTTAAGGAGACTGAAGGAAGTCAGAAAAAAGCATCATGTGATTTCAAATTCCTCAATAGAATAAGCATCTGCAAGACCTCAAGCTAGTCTGCTTGGGTCTCTCATGTAGCCTTGTGTATTTTTTCATTCTTTTTCTTGTTTCAGATCCATTGGCTGTCTATCGTAAACTCTGCTATTCTTGTGTTCTTACTGATTGGTTTTGTTATTATTATTTTGGTACGTAAAGAACAGTGAGTGATGAATAAAATTTAACTCATTGCTGACCCGGAGGTTTCCCTTTATTTAACAATCTTCCTCAGGGTTGTATGAAACAATAAATTCACCATTATCCCAAAGTACTGAAGCCAACTGAAAAAGTTGACTTGAGAGAGATTTGAACTTGCACCTTCAGGATACCAATCCACAGGCCTACCTTTTGAGCTATCGAATCTACGGGGATTGGAGGCAAGTTGTTATCCAACTTAAGTACCCAAGATAGTAAAACCCTCAGGCATTGCCTGCAGTAAAATAGTAGAAGTAGTTGTTTTTGGTTACTTCAGTCAACAATGGGTTAAATAGATGTTGATATTGCAAGGGTAATGTACAAGTAATAATAGAATTTGATTTATTTCAGATTACCTGCATTGTGGGTTTTCCCTATGCCCAGATGAAATGCTTCTGTAATGGAACTTTCTTAAAATATACATTGCAAAGAACCCTACATATCAAGGTTACAAGTAGTAACTTGATCTCAGAAGAAATTGAGAACAGCCAGTGAAATATCATTGAGATCAATCAAATATTAATAAGAATAATAATGATTAGAATAATAATAGTAATGATGATGATAATGATGATGATGATGATGATGATAATGATGATGATGATGATAATGATGATGATGATAATGATGATAACAATGATGATAATGATAATGATAATGATGATGATGATGATGATGATGATGATGATAATGATGATAACAATGATGATGATAATGATGATGATAATGATGATGATGATGATGATGATGATAATGATGATGATGATGGTGATGACGATGATGATGAAGATGATGATGATGATAATGATGATGATAATGATGATGATGATGATAATGATGATAATAATGATAATAATGATGATGATGATGATAATGAAGATGATGATAATGATGATAATAATATTAATGATAATGATGTTAACAATCATATTAATAATAATAATAATAATGATGATAATAATAATAGTAATAATAAGAATATCCTTAATAGGTGGGTGAAACATTTTACAAAAACCACGGCCAGGCCACAATTTCCTTTTTTCATGAATTATTTAACCGTTTTACTGTTTGTATTGTTAAATTTTTTAAGAATATTAGTTAAATAATAATATGTTGCAATAAAAATACGTTGGAAACTTAATAATAGAAGTTTTTTCTGTTTTAGATGAAAGTGTTAAGGAACGATTTTGCTCGATACAATGTAATTGATGACGATGAAGATGCTGCTGCTGACGGCAAGTAGACCAAGAAAAAAGGCCATTGCTACTTTTTAGTGGTGTAAATATTCTACATCAGTGGCATGACTACAGTTAGAAGTGCCACGAATAGACACACAAAAAAGCTCAGCGTTAACTATTTCTTTGCATTCATCTTAATATGTCTCACTAGACTTTCAGAAAGTTAAGAAACAGCTTACGGTTGTGTGTACTAGTAAAAAATGCGAAAACAAGAAACTGAGCTTTTGAGCGAAGGTCTTTTGTCGGTGTAAAACGTGTCACTCCAACAAAGGGCCTTTGCTCAATACGTTAGTTCCTCGTTTATGTATTTTTGCCACTACAAAACCCTTAGACTGTTTACGATTTGATAATACACTGCTTATGCGCCACTCCGTTTATAATTTCATAAAGTTAATCAGGTTTGGTTGCTTGACTCCTACGTGACTGTATGGTTCATTTTCGAACCATAAGACTTTAGTATTTTATACTGGCTAACGCCAAAAGATTTTACTCGTCAAAAGGAAAACTCTCAGTCACGAAGGAGTTAATGGTTCAGCCCTCAAGCCTATTTTTAACTGATATAAGCAGTATGAGGGGCCGAACTTTATTGGACTTACAAGGCGAACCGTAGTAAATCCCATGTGGTTCGGATGAGAATACTGTATATTACTTATCCAAGAAAAATAGAAGGAAAGGACGCATGTAAATTAAAGCTGATTTACAGGCCGATTTCTAGCTTAGATGCTTGTTAAGTTGAAAAGCAGGCGACAGTACGCTCTGTTGGCTGAAATTTACCTATTTTTGGCAATTACCATGCTCCTAAACCAAAACTCGGCCCGATTTCTCGGAGTGGGTAAATGTACCCTGAAGGTACAGAATTGGATATGTAAAATTAAAACACACAGCATTGGAGTTAGTGGATCACAGTGCTGATTGCCTCAAGAAACATCCGTGTCTAGATTTGATTCTCAGCAAACCGTCATTGCTCTGGATTATTGTAACACACGAAGAGTAAGAACTTTACTTCGCCTCAAGTGTAAAATCTTGGTTGCTTTTAGTAGTATTCAGGTGTTCCTGAGGAGAAGTTACATTCATATAACTGAAAGTACGGCAAAATTGAACTGGACCCACCAAAGTTTTTCCAAAAACACAGTATTTTCCTGTCTCGCTGTTGCGTTTGTCCAGAGCCGAGGCTTCGTGCACCACAACATCAATTGAAGTACATGTAGAAATTAATTAATTTTATTAATTTTACCAATTTCGAGGTTATTTTTAACAAAAGACAAGTGTTTTAGATTGGAAAAGCTAACGAAGTTGAATGAGAACAGTAATTGTGAATAAACAATATACTTACCTGTTGTCGATGATCGGATTGTTAGAATAGAATAGAATAGGATAGGATAGGATGGGATGGGATGGGATAGGATAGAATAGGATAGGATAGGATAGGAGAGAATAGAATAAAACTTTATTTATCCACGCTGCCCTAATCACCCGTAGATGTTTTTCATGAAGGGCGTCACACGAGTTACATTATGTATTAAAAATCTAATAAGTTAAATATGAATTAGAAGATATAGAAATAACAATAAGCGCGAATACAGTTAAAACGGAAAAATACAGGACTATACATCGATGTCTGACTCAATTCTGCATTATTTTATTAAATTCTTAGGCAAATTATTCCATAGCACAGCCCACTGTACCCAAAACTCTTTTTTAAATATTCAATATTTGGCTTAGAAACTGAAAGATTGATATCGGTAGCGGTAATCGATTGCCGGAAAAAATGATCGATCAACAGATGGTCGACGGCACCACTGCAATTTTCGACGACAAATAAACAGCAGGAACTTATAAAAAATAAGCTGCAAAGTTACACCACATGGCCAATGTGACGTGAAAACCTTCTCGAGTCATTTTGTCTATAGGTGGTGTGCAACCAATCCCTCGAGATTCAAAGGACAAAGATATTTTCGCCATGTTGGATGAAATTATAATTGCAAATAAAGAAAAACCTTTGTTAAGTTCATCCAACATGGCGGCCATGACGTAACGTGCACACCACCTATAGTGCTTTATTAACATTATGTTCATTATAGAGCAAGATGATTATGGTTGGAAGATAATCCATACTGATGTCTTTCGTTTCCCGCCTCACAAAAGTTGGCTTTGTGCTGTTCTAGGTGAGCACACGTAGGTCGCACTTGACGCCCGAAAAAACGGACTTTCCCATAAATCTACCAATGAATAACTATTAGTAATAATCATCCAACCGGGTTACATTAAATTCTTGTGGGCTTTTTCTTGCAGGAAATGGATCCCAGTTTCTAACCATTTGTTTTTGCATTATATTCATGGCTCTTTGTGGGATGTTTAACGTACACAGGTACGTGAACATTTGCGTAACCAGATTGGTCGTTTTATGCAATAAAATAAAACGTGGTGTTCCTCAAACTGGGTACAGTTACTACTGTGTAAGCCGTCGACTGAAATAAGTGTTTGTCTTTTAAGCTTGCGCCTTTAGGGTTGGCACAATGCACTGAAGATTCTGAGGGCTTGAATTTAAAACTTGTGGTAGAGATCAACCTGAAACACAAACCCCAGTTCTACTGTAGTTAGTCCAGGCTTGAAATTGACTGATCACTGTTTGAAAAATCTTTCTGTAGGCATGGTTCAATGAACACTGCTGCAGTTCTCGTTTATGCTTTGACGTGCTGTAAGTTCACTGTACTTATCTTTAAAGAATGTAACTCAGAGGTCCAGTTCTTTGTTCGGCAGTCCGGAAAAGGTAACAGCTGGGATCGTTTGTTTCGATAGGTGTGTCAGGATACGTTGCAAGTTCAATGTACAAAAGGATTGGTGGCGAAAAATGGGTTTGGAATATTGTCTTAACTTCTACTCTGTTTGCAGGTAAATTTAGGCGTTCAGGATGTCGTATATAACGCTGCTCAGTAGAGTAGACTGTCATTTGTTGTATGACTTGAAGGTTAACGTTACTGAATGATTATTACTGTAGTTCCATTTTTTGCCATCTGGAGCGTAATGAATTCCGTAGCCTGGTACAACCAGTCAACACAAGCCTTACCTTTCACCACTATAATACTTCTTATGCTTATCTGGTTGATAGGTAAGTTAATGAGATCTATATATTTCTTTGGTGTTACCACAATGAAGTCTTCACAACTTAACCCAAGGATCGCATTTCTTGTTGTCTATTCTTTTTTAACTCCTTCCTGTCCATATAGGTCCTCAGTGGCCTATGGAGACTTCAGTATTTGACTCTGGCTAACGCCAGACGATTTTACTTGTCAAGAGGAAAATCCTCGGACAGGAAAGAGTTAAGCCAAGGCATTTGTAACTTTATTCTTCACTTTTATCTAGTTGGCTTTCCTCTCACAGTTATCGGGGGAATTTTCGGTCGAAACTGGGCGTCGCCTTTCAGTGCTCCTTGCCGAACCAAAAACATCGCCAGAGAAATCCCACAACCTGTATGGTATGTACACGATTAAACGTTACACAGACACCAAAATGACACAGAAACACTGATGTTGTGTCTGTGTGCGCATTTTGTTTCATATAATGTCAGTTCCACTACATGTTCACACAAGTAAGAAAGAAAACGTTCTTAAGCACCCAAAACGTTTAGTTAGAGGAAAGATTCATTGAATGTTGGAAATATGGTGTCAATTCATTCCTAGGTACCGAAGTGCTTTCGTTCACATGGTTGTTGGTGGCTTTTTACCATTCAGGTAGTCATGTAGTAGTTCTTAGAAAATTAAAGGGTATCTGTACTACCCTCTTTTTAAAACAGTAGCGATAGATACACCAGGCGGAAAGCGTAATTTGAAAATGAATATAAGTAAAAAGAATAACATTTATTTGCTAACGTTTCGTTGTTTAAACGTCAGCAAATAAATGTTATTCTTTTTATTATGTCTTTTTTAAAATCGCTTGCTGGGCACTTATATTCATTTCGTATTACCCTCTGTCTTATTTTCTATCTTCTTTGAATTAAAGAAAAAGAATCGGGTTCTTCATATGTCCTGCCTAAGCGAAAGTTACGATAATAATGGTAGTAATGATTGAAATATCATTTGCTGAACACGAAGTCGGTTCATGTGGGAACTTGGTATATATCGGACGACCGACGGACGTTCGTCAAGCTCGTTTAAGCCTAGTCATCAGAAGGTTGCGGCTTCGATTCCCGTCTAGGGCTCAGAAATCGTTTTTCTGAGTAAACGAGGTTGACGAACATCCTTTGCTCGTCTCATCGCAAATTGACGTTCAAACGAGGCGTAGGCTAAAACTTGCGGTGGCTTGCGTTCTTGTTTGATTTGGGCTTCACGCAAGTCGTTCAACGCTACCTATACAGCACTCTACTTTTACATCAAGCTCGTGCCCAGGGTCTTATCTCCGCTCCCGCTACTCTCACGCTGCGAAGAGTAGCGGCGATAAGATCCTGGGGCACGAGGTTGCTTTTACATCATTAATAAGATTTCTGCTTCGATTAAGCACAAGTTTACCTCGATTGATAAAAAGTTTATACCCCTTTCGAGTAACATCAACATAACCGGAGTCAACGTAACCTTGACTTAAATTATTTCTCTTTTCAGTGCCATCTCAGTGGAGTTGTACTACATCTTTTCGACGATCTGGGGTCACGATCATTACACTCTGTACGGTATTTTGATGATCGTCTTTCTGATCTTACTGAGTGTTACTGCCTGTATATCCATTGCTTTGACGTACTTTCAATTGTCAAGTGAAGATTACCGATGGTGGTGGAGATCTGTAATTAGTTCCGGGTAAGAGAAAAACAGTATCTAGAGTTTTTATGAGGTCCAAGACCAGACGAGGCGACGCTTGTTTGATGGGTGTGACTTCGATATCTTCAGCAAGCCCAATGCTCGTTTGACATACATTAACCCTGTTTCAAAATAGGAAATGCGTCACCAAATACGAATGCAGAATGAATGAGATTTATTTATTGTAGCTACTAGTTGTAGTCATTTTTTCAATATTTCGTATCTATTTATTTATTGTTATATAAAGTTTATTCGTTATTTATTGAATTCTTATTTATTTAAAAGATATTCATTAGACTTGACGC
This sequence comes from Nanipora kamurai, assembly GCA_036872915.1. NCBI lineage: Eukaryota > Metazoa > Cnidaria > Anthozoa > Scleralcyonacea > Helioporidae > Nanipora > Nanipora kamurai. Next base: position 71,337 of record JBAHVQ010000507.1, read on the forward strand.
GAACAATTTCGACGTGGTCATACCGACTTTGGCTTCACTTTCTGATTAGCTGATTGACTGGAGTCAGCCTTCCAGTCTAGAAAGGGTTCAGCGGTTCACAGTAAAAACTCTCTATACCGCGATCATGAGCCTCTACATCATTAACAAAAACCTTGTGTAATAATTCGATCAAGATCTCTGTGTCTAATAAGTTCTACCGTGATTAACTGTGCCAGACGTAAATATGACGTATGTTGAATGAGACTTCACCACATTTCGAACAAGGGGGCAGTTGTCGTTGCTGTTTCATAAAACAAAATAAGGTCGCCTCGTCTCTGATATCCCAAAATGACACCAGTGCCCAGGGTGTTTGATCAAAGTATTGTCACTTTCAAATCATTTTAACTTCTTTACGGAGGTGACTTGCGTTCTTAAACACACAAACTAACCCAAGCTCTGCTTCAAAGCTACTTTGGTTGTGGGATTCCAAGAAAAATTCCGTTGTATATAGTGTAGAACAATTGTCGACATTTGTGTTGTTTTTACAAGTGCTTCCTACTTGTTTTAACCCTTTTCCCGACACTGTTACCCGTCAAGGGAAACCTCCAGAAAACCTGCCGGGTAAAGGTTGTATTGGCATCGTTTCTGTTTATTGTTTTACTGCTCTTTTTGTTATTAGGTCAACCGGTCTGTTTGTGTTTGCGTACTCTATGTTCTACTTCATGAAGCGATCAAGCATGTCTGGCGCCGTCCAAACAACGCAATTTCTAGGATGGACAATTTTGATTTGCTTTGTCTTCTTCTTAATGCTTGGCACTGTGGGATTTTTCGTCTCCCTCAGATTCATTAGGTACATTTATGTTAACCTTAAAAATGACTGAACCCAAAGGAAACAAGACGGGGATCGCGCTGAATTTATACTTGGCAAACTGGAGAGCTGGATGTTGATAAAAAATTGGTTACCTTTCGAAGGATTTACAACATCAGTCAACACCGCATATGGAAAAGACGTCATTGAAGTAAAACCTGAAATTGTTTATGAATTTGAGCGCCGTATCTAGTGTAAGAGCAGCTTGTCAATGCTGCAGGATAGTATTAAAGGTCACCATGAACCAGTAACCTGGTTGTCGAAATCAAAATAAAGTGATCAACAGCAAAATTCGCCGTGTCTCGAATCAGTTGTAGATGATAAAATGAAAAAAATCAAGCTGACAAATTTTCCTCTGAGAGAAGGAAAACAGACTCGTGGTTGACAACTTACATATTTGCAGTTTGGCGTGGACAACTGACCGACCAGACACATGGCAGTTTATTTATTGGTCATTTTCTTTTTTCAGATTATTGTTAGCTGTCCGCAACAATCCATTTTCCCTACAAAGGCGTTAATTGTATCATATAACTAATGCAGCTTAAAAGTGCATGTAGATTTGAGCTTGTAGATTTCATCGAGGTAATTAAAGTATTTGTACCCTTTAAACACGGAGTCAGTGCATGAGTAGAGACTGAGTAGCCCAGTCGTTCGATATTCATTCAAAATACAGCAAGAATCTTATTGGCTGGTATTTGATTCCGTATTCATTCGCATTTTCTGCTATGAACAGCAGTAAACTGCAATGATTGAAATCCAGGAGGGCTATATCTGAACTATATCCGGCTTACATGTGTAATTTACTTCTTCTCACTCAACGAGTACTTTTCTACGAAGTTCTTTAGCCTCTAAATTTACTTTTAGTCGATAACTAAAGAATATAATGCTTTGGTTTTAAGGTCATATTTCGAGTCATGTTTACTGTGAACGAACTAGCTTTGCTCAGCTGTTACACCAGAATGCATTTCATGGGGGCTCTCCCTTTTATGCGCTCGTGCCGTGTTTAAGCTGTTGTGCAATACCTTTGGTCAAACTGTGTGTTGGTTGTTATTTGTGTTTTGTGCTCCCTGAGTAATACAACATTGGCAATGCAAAGAAACAATATTGGAGAACAGTCCTCCGTAATTCCGGTTTAGAGATGACCTCTTTCGTAATTCTAACGATCGAAATTTCGATCTATTTGTCCCTAATTGCAGTCTTTCTAATTTGGTATTAGGGACTAAACATTTAAAATTGGTAATCAGTCTTTTACTAGTGTGAAAATTAACAAGATCAATCTAAAAATATTTAAGTTTTGATGAATTTTAGAGTGAATTGTAGACTGCAATGCGTGGAATACCCAAATGCTCATGAACCAACCAAACTGGGGGATTTTTGTATTGGACCAATCACTGCCACAGCCATTATACTGGTTTAAATTATTTGTATAAACTTCCTGCTCCAGCTAAAAACTCTTTTAGAGTCTTGGCTTAAACTCCTATTGACTCTTCTCCTTCAAGAAAGCTTTCCTAATTTCCATATGTTGTAATCTTTTTTTTATAAGTTGGCATTTGTGTGTTCTAAGTTGTTAACCATTCCTGATACTAATCTCCTAAACTTTCTTAAGAATATTCTAAAAGTTGTCTGTGTGTATAATACAGTAGCTATTCTGATTACAGTAATGTGTCTCATGCATTATACCCTTAATTCTCTATGCCATTTCTTCTTGTTTTTCGATGTCGGCGGGTATACTTTAACCTAATCCATGCTGCTTTGCAACAATTGATTAACTGAAACAGAAAACAAAGGGATTAAGAACAGTGAGTTATAGCAATATCCAAAAAAATATTAAACTATACAAATGAAAAGGCCAAAAATAAAACAAACTAAAATGAAATAAAATAATATAATACAACCCTGGACAGCAGAAGATATTTTGGACTGTGGGGGCAGAAAGAACTTGGATGTCAAAGTTACATGTTTCCTGGGAGTGAGACATGCTGCAAGGTAATCTTTTTTTCCAACCAACCAAGGAACCTGTTTTAGGCAGCTTTTCTTGCAGTTTTGTAAACTTTCATTGGGTCACTGCCCCCCGCAGAAGAAATTCTGTGTGGGTGATTGTCTATGGCTCCCACTCCTCCAGCACCTATGATATGATCAGTTGTGAAGTAACTACAAAACACTAACTTTTACCACTTCGCTATTTGAAATGGAGGATACATGAAAGATTCTTAAAGAAACTTACTCTTTTTTCCTGTAGTCTCTTGTCATGTTGTATTGCACTGCAAACTGATCTGTAACAGTAATAGGTTCAAGAATTAAATTCACTCAAAAAGCTATGATAAGGGCTGGACTAACTCCTTAACTGCCATATCTCTCCCTTTGACAAGCAAAATCTTCTGGCATTAGCTAAAGTAAAATAATAAAGGTCCCCCGTGGAAGGGAAGGAGTTAATGGCTGTTTATAATGGCGATTTATATCTGCCCAACACATGCGATCAAATAGAGTGGCTTACAATTGTAACAAACCATTTGTGCAAAGCTACTATGGTCTGGCAGTTCTGTGAATTATTCACACTTCAGGGTTGGAAAAACTGTAGAAAAATTTGCCTGTATAAACAATCGTTTGCAAGTGCTGCTTTATGATTCCATTATGGGCAACTTGAAGTTTATATTGTGATAGTTCATGTGAGCCAAGCCAAAGTAAGCTGTCTTCTCTCAGAAATTTCGAGCTTATAATATAATTGTTTTGGCAGAACTACTGGTACTTTATTTTAACCCTTTAATGTGAGGAGTAAAACTTTGTTATACTTTAGACTGCATTTAATTTAACAGGAAGGATAAACCTACACTGGAGGTGTAGGTTAAATGTGAATTTATTGTTTCATATTACCCTGAGGGTGATTCTGAAATAGCGTTGAAACACTGTACATCCATCCTCGTGGGTAGCATTAAGTTGGATGATAACTTGCCGCCAATCCTTGTAGACTCAATAGCTCAACAGGTAGAGTGGCGGACCGGACTTCCGAAGGTGCAAGTTCAAATCCTGCTCAAGTCAACTTTTTCAGTTGACTTCAGCAGTGCAGGTTAAATGTGAATTTATCATTTCATATTACCCTGAGGAAGATTCTGAAATAGGAATTGGAACACTTAACAGGAAGGGCTGAGCAACAACTGACCAAGTTTCTAATGTTCCTTCATTTCTTGATTTACTTCTGTACTATTTGGTTGTCAACCACCCTTACAGTAGCAATACTTGTAGGCATGCTGTGTTTTTTGCATTTGACATCATTGAGACCAATGTTTCTACCTGGTTCTGATTGGTTCTTTTCTGACAGGTGAGATAAGGGGTGGAATTAAAAAAGCAATTTTATCTTTACAGGCTCTCCATTCTCCACCAGAAAGCCTGTTCATGGGCTAAAATAAAAGACATTATTAAATCCAATATTTACCTGATAAATTTTGAGGCCCTGGACAAGTAGCCTCTTTGCATCATACTTATAGACATGAAGAGCCTGCAATGAGCTGCCAAAATAGGATCACCAATTTCCAGTGCAATGAAAAGCTGCTTCACTGACAAAAACCATGCTATTTCTGCCTAAAATGGAAATGAATAAAAAAAGTGAAATACAGTAAAACTGTTTTTAGAGCAGGCACACTAGATTGACCAAGTCTTAGCTTGCAGACTGACACCACATATTGCAAAAGCCTAAACCATAATTGGCCTGTCTCCACTAAAGTTTCATTGGTACCCCTCTGGTCATAAAATATATTATAATGAAAAAATGACCAAAACAACTAAACATCTTGGTATCCACTTCTCCAAAAATTCTGAAACTGCAAGAAATAAATTTTATACCATAATAGTTTGAAACATTTGAGACATACCCTTTGTGAGGTTGTGGACCCCTACTGGTCCTTCAAGGTCGATCTAAATTGCTACTAATAACTGGATATAAATCAAAGATCAATATAGTTCCCTGAAGGAACATAGGTTTCTTAAAATTGATCAGGTTTTCTTTAAATCTAAAACATACCAGTACTAGGGTTCACCTCCTGCTTCCTATCAACCAGTATTCAGCCATCTATAAGTAGGTCTTTCTAGCCAAGCTTTTAGCCAGGCAGCCATCCAGCCATCTTATGGAAGGCCATTTTTGAAAAATCAGAATAGGATGGCCACTTTTTATTTGGACAGGTTGAAACGCCTAAGCAATATTTTTCTCAGACAACAACTGACTGGTTTCTCTTCTTGTGATGTTTACAGATTTCTGTTATTCATTTCAACTATTCTACAGTTTTTATTACTTATGTTTATCAAGGACACAAAGATTTGACAACTGACCATGATTTGATCAATTGGTTTAACACACCGTTGTTTGTATCACAGATTACATAAACTGATGATGTGTGGCACGGGGCAAAAAAAACATGTCATGATGAACAAACAAAACATTGACAAATCCATCTGCCACACCCACCAACATTTTTTGTTGTCATGCCACAGCCATGCATTGCAATTTTTGGACGGCCAGTTTTAAAACCCTGGCAAAAAGCTTGTTCCTAGCAAAATGTACAATCCCATGCAAAATACAAGATTAATGACTGGAATATACATACATGTTTATCAAAGTAATCTCCAAGAGCTGAGTGTGCTCCACCTAAGGTGGACAGCCATGCAAAGATAGCTTCAAGCTGAAGATGTTGATACACTTGAGGTAATATTCTTACTGACCTGAAAAAGAATACACTGGAATTCAATCATGCACGTAAACACAAAAATGTAATGGTAGACTACCCTAATCAATTTTCATATAACACAATATAACATAATGTTGCAATTGTATACAATTACAGTAGTACATCTCCAATGTGTTTTTGATAATTGTGGCTCACTCAGTGCTTGTGGCTTCATATTTATATATTTATAATTATTTCCAATAAACCTTAACATGAAAGAGTAACTTACCATTATTACAAGTCTTAACATAATAAAGGTAACTGAGTATAAAAGGTCAAAATACCTTATCAAAAAATGAATAGTAATTACTATAAAACTGTATAATAATGAATTTCCTTAACAGAATTATGAACTTCATTCTTACTATAGCTTTAATCAATTGCAAGCCCAGTAACTATAATAATAATAATAAAGAATTATAATAACGATAATGATAATTAATAATAATAATATAGAAAAGATAAAAAAGTATCAAGAATTGAAACAAGCAACCAAGAACCTGTGGTCAATGAGAAAGGTAGAAGTAGTCCCAGTTGTTGTTGGAGCCTTGGGTTGAGTAAGCATAAAGTTTGAACAATGGATTGAGAAAATTGGGATAATGATGAAGGTTAAGGAAGATCAAAAACCAACATGTCTCAAAACAGCAAGAATACTTAGAAGTGTGCTAGAAAACTAGACACCCCAGTGTCACCTTAGTTTACTGGTTGTAGACAGCTGGCACTGATGAATATGGTACCAGTTCCATAGTAAACAGTGGGAATCAAATGTAATAATAATAATAATCATAATCATAATAATTATTGAACTGTATGCAAGGGAAGACCTCACCATTTGATTTCTGGCTCAAGGTTGTGCACAGTATCTTCCACAGACCCCATTTTTACCCAAATCATTGTGCTTCTTGTGTGACATCTCAAAGGTGACTCAAATATTGCTGAACAGTGCTCACATAACTTGACAGATCTGAGACTCTGGGCTATAAAAATAATATTTAAATAATTATAGACAATGATACACTGATTTCATGACTTAAACATTTTGTAAATTCTGACATGGATACTGGATCTTCATCAATACATTGAACTCTGCTATTGTTCATGTGAATAATTGCAGCTTGCTACTGTTGTTGTACCATAATTGTATCTTGCTGTATAATCTGTATTATACTTTTGATATTCAAAAATAATTAGACAGAGTAAAATAATAAAGTTGTCACACAACAACTGCACACATGAACGGGTTAAGCTTGGGACAAGTCAGTCCTCCTTATAACATAAGTGACTTCCTTATAACAACCCTAAGTAACAGTGAACTATCTCAGTTCCAGTGGCTCAATCAATAGAGCATTCAGCTAGCACACAACTCTTTAACAGTAACCAGCTGTTATTTTTTACAAAAATAAATACATCTGGTAGGAGATGTAATGATGTCCAACGGCTTGCAGATCAGGAAGTTGTGTTGCCAAGTAAAATTGTCTCGTGCTAGCCAGAGTAAAATACTTAAGTGTGCCCTAGCCCCAACATGGGTTAAACACTGAATTAAAGTGACCTTCCCTGGCCAGCTGAGTTGTAGTAGCTCAATGGTTGTAGCATCTGGCTAGTATTCAGAAGGTTGTGAGTTTCTCTGAATATATATATTACAGGTTTATCTTCTAGTATTATTAAATAATACTATAAGGGTAGCGAGTGTCAATTTCTAACTAAATCTGCAACACTTTAACCTTGTTACTTTCAAACTTTTTCCCAGTTTTTCATTAAGCATATTGCTTCCTAGGTATTGTGTTTAAAAAACTAATTTGTGCTTGTTTTTCTGCTTCTCCTAATTGCACGTGCTTTTGATTTAATTGAGATACAGCAGTTCTAAGCCTTTCCCGGCACATTTCTCCTCGCCACAAGTAAAATCGTCCGATGGCTTTGAGCATATTTTAAAAGTTTAAACAATTAACTAACCTACTGCGTTATTGAATACCTTGACATCTTCGCAGCATTTCAATCAACCAGCATCTAAACCGATAACGAAAAACCAGATAATTCCTTAGTTGCTCTTCCAGGTAGTTTCTCCACAGTGGATGGAGTTCTATTTGGCAAACGACGGAAGGAGTTGAAATCACCATGCTCTGTTTGAATGTATTTAGGAGAGGCACACTCAGGTCTGTTTCCTTCTCATTTTCTCCCGATAGTTTGTTCTTCAAAGAGAACTTTACCAAGCTGATATTACGAGATGTCTGCTGGACTTTCTTCATCACGGCAATTTAAAATCCTTGTTTACTAAATGCTATCTACAGTATGTCTACAGAATAACCAAACATTTGAGCCAGTTCAGAACACAAGAGCTTCAACCACTGGTTGTTGCAGGAACTCGGTGTCCCAAAAATTAAACCAATACCATAATATACAGAGGCAACAGTGTCTTTCATCATGTATCCAACGCTGTTCCTTTGAAATACCTATACATTGATACCGAAGCAGAGCTTCGATATTTCTCAAGTTAGGGGGACACAGACAAGCAACTCAAACGTTTGATAATAGATCACATAAAACATTTTTAAGCCATTATTTCCAATTTCGCTCGTGTGAGGTCAGGATGGCCGAGCGGTCTAAGGCGCTAGACTCAAGGTTCTCACCTTCCCAGCCTATGCTGGTACATGAGCGTTCTAGTCCACGAATGTGGGCGTGGGTTCGAATCCCACTCCTGACACACTTTTTGTTTCCTTTTCAATATGTACTTACTATTTGTAATTTTCTTTCCTGTGCTTTTATATTTTGATATATTTTTTAAAATTTTTTTTCTCCCAGTTTTTCAAAATTTTCAGAAAATTGAACTTAAATTGCTCTGGTTATACCAAATTCAATTTCTTTCTCAAGCAGCTCTAACCACAGTTTCTGTTCACTCTATTCGTGTCATACTCTGACTAATTGTAAAGACCTTTTTCCATTTCAAAATGTGCCAAAATGCAGCATATTCCTTTCTCTAGTGAGCTCTCGGACTGAACTAATGACTTTTAAAGTCATTAGTTCTTAGTTCTTTTGCTAAGGAATTTGTGGAGGACCGTATTGCGCGAGGGACTGAAACTAGTATACAGAGTTGCCATCACCACCCATATGCCATCATCCGCCATATTTTGAGTGCAGTTAAGGAAGTTGATGTTCTCGATTTTATTTACACGAGAGGCTCGCATGCAGACGGTTATGGTTTGAACTTGACGTCGAAAAGGTTATACGTTGCAGGTAATGTTAAATTCTCCCGAAGCGGATGGTCAGTATGCTGCGACAGTAAAAGATAAAAAAAAATATTCCAAATAACAACACCGTCTTGAAAACTCAAGATTCGTATCAATATCAAGATTCGCGTGAATATTAATTTGACAGTATCAAATATCTCAGTTTCATTCGTTCTCGTCTTGATATTGACTCGAGTCTCGAGTTTTCAAAATATGTTTTATCTCCTACGTTTTACAGTAGAGCTGTTGGTTGATGATTCTATTGTCTGTAGCACTAGAGAGATAGCATTTGACAACGGACCAGATACGGGTAGAAAAAGCAACCGTGTTCATTTCTCACTGTGACGCAACAGTTCTAGGACCGGCCTTGAACGTTCGTTTACCAAAAAAGGTCACAAGATTGTTCCTGAAAACTAAGGGCAACAGAATAAGGAGGGATGGCTATGAGAGCAATAGACCCTCAGCACTAAACGAAAACTTTACTCTCCAGAAAACCAGTATGCTTTTCTAGTGCATATTTATTTTTTATTCCTCTAAAATAAATCTGGCAGTTTTCAGTTCACGTTTATTCCGTATTTACCCGTCTACAGAACGTACGTATTAAATCTTATTTTTGGAATCCCTATTTTTTATCCTTTTAGCTAGTGGATGAAGGCAATACAAAGCTACTGGAAATGCGGATTGATATCTGTGTGTTTCGGAACGCTGTGCACAGCCATTGTTCTTTTAATCCACCGCGGGTTACATGGAGAGTATGGCTTCGGAATTCAAGGATTTAGAATTTTAATTTTCGGACTGCTTCCTTTCTCTGTATTGTTCCTCAGGTCTTTTAGTCAAAGGAAACTTTTCGTTTGCGCTTTATGCATAGTGGCTGTGTTTCTATCAGCGTGCGTTGTTTTATACTATCTGTCAAGTAATGGTCTTTGGTGCGCGCAGCATCCCGACATCACGCGGAAAATGTGCGCGAAACTTATTGAGTTTGCGTCGTTCGCAGCGGAATCCAACGTGACGTCTTGGTGGTTGATCTTGGGGGACCTTTTAGCCGTTCAACGCGGCCGCGTGATGCCAATGCCCTGGGAACACGACATCGACGTTTGTATTACACCTGAACAGTTTCCAGTGTTCGAAAAAGCGATTGGGTCGCGCCTCGGTTATTTCAAGCCAGCAGCTATACGTCTGAGCCCGGGACACTGGTATTTACCAATCGACATGGCAAAGCTTGGATTGAAAGCGAGAGAGGCAGAAGGTATGGAATGCCATTTGTTTCAATAATACTTATCAACATATATACAACTTGTTGCCAAGTACATACAACTTGTTGACAAATACATAATACTGCTTAGCAAATATATAAAACTTGTTCGCAAATATACAACTTCTTCTCA
>JBAHVQ010000507.1:81604-103283 GCA_036872915.1 Nanipora kamurai
AGTTTTATATTTGAGAAGAAGTTTTATACTTGATAAGAAGTTTTATATTTGAGAAGAAGTTTTATGTTTGAGAAGAAATTGTATATTTGCGAACAAGTTTTATATATTTGCGAAGCGGTATTATGTATTTGTCAACAAGTTGTATATATGTTGATGAGTATTATTGAAACAAACGGCATTCCATAAGAAGGCGTCAACGTGGACATTTGGACTTGTCCTGAACTTTCAAGTATTGGAAATTTAACGCGCGTTTTTTACTGCAATGGTTTAATGAATGTTCCAGGTTCTTGGGAAGACAGACATATGTTACTGACTAAAACATACGGAGATTATTCCGTAGTGAAATACGATCATCACAACACAATGTGTAGGATGTGGAATGGTTGACTATGGAGTAATTGTGTCTATCTGGACAGCCAAAGTCGGAGAAATTCTAGGACTGAGCGTGTTCGAGAAATGCGACCGAAACCTTCCAGTCGATGTGTCCCTTAAAAAATCTATTTAAAGGGTTCTTTTTTCCGACGACTTGAAGCAGGGATGCGAATTCATTCAGGGACGAGATGTTTAAGAGTTGAAAACTGCATACTGACTGATGGTCATTTAATAATCATTTAATATTTAATGTAAAGGAAATAATTTTTAAATCGTTCTAATCATGTCTGTCCTTTCTTCACTCTCCGTTAAGATTTCCTGACCATCTTTACGGAGGATTATTAAAAAAATCTCGTGAGACCCATGAATCCTCTTCTTGCCTGAAGAAAGCCTTGCGAACGGGCCGAACAACGCCGTTTCAGCTGTCGAAAAGTAGAGCTTTGTTGCATGAGCATTCAGAGGACATGCTTAATTATAGCATTAAAATTCATTGAAGTTACTCATTCCATGAAGTACTGGAATGTAAAAACAATTAAAAAGCTCGTCTACCCGTGCAGGCATGTCGTATCCATCTCGACATCTGAGCAAAATTCAGAGAATCTTCGTAAACCTTGGAATCAAACCACCACTTCGTCGCTAATGTAGAGTTACTAGTCAAAATGCTGTATCGCTAGATGAAGGCCTGTTCGTACCTCTCTAGCATATTCCAAGGTTCTGTCAAAGAATTATGAACCAGTTGAAGAATCTGCCAGACCTTTTAAGAGACTGCTACACGAAACTACTCGACCAGTTTTGTTTCATTCACTTTATCTCTCCATTTCCAAGAAAATGACGTGACGAGGCAATGGATGTACGTCCACTTTAACATGGTGGATATTACTTGGCTGTTTAACCTCTTGCTAGATAACCAAAACAATACTTAAAAATTGGTAGGACAGAACGAACGAACGAGGGGATAGTGTAAAAAAACTAATTTCAATCGGTATCAGCCGTGTTAATGTCCTCTCGAGAGGGCAACGAGAAGATTTTTCCTAGTTTTGCAACTCGCCAAAACATGGATCACAAATGTGAATTTTGCTTTTAAAGGAAACGCAAAAAAAAAGCAAACCAGCCTTCCTTGAATTTTTTTTTTATTTCTGGTGGAACAATTCTGGTGTCTTTAAAACCACAATTTTCATTCACGACCCAGGTTTGGCGCGAAGCCATACTAAAAAACATCGGCGAAAGCCAGATGTGTCCTGGTTTCGGACTTTAAACGTAGCCTCTGGTAGCACTCATTCTAAACATACACAATAGCAAAAACTATCATACACTCACTGGAGCAGATTCTTTAAATATATCTCCTTCGTCCAGACGGCACAAACGACGCGCATAACTTAACTTTCTCTCGGGATCACTGAAATCTGAGAAATCGTGCTCGAAGGAATTTTCGGATAACCTCACGGTCCTCACGCTTCGTGTTTTAGGCGGGATTTCTGAAACCCTTTCTGTGAAATGGCGACCAATGGAATTCTCCGGTCTTGTCGAGGTCAATCTCTGCCTCTCAGTCTTTTCTTCCTTCTTTCTCCAACAGCAAAACAGTAAATTACACATGGTGTATTATGAAAATGTTTGAACGAACCCTACAATTGCAACTTGATTTTGTCAGTCCTCTGGAAGTACGCAGCAACAATTGTGACGTCATTAATTAACCATTTCGTTTGCTCACGAGTTCAGCTGCTGCTCGACTTTGCACGCCCCAGAAAATTGGGAAGAGACACAAGGAAACAAGGGGTTCGTAGGGTACGTGTACACACTGTGATCAATCGGGCCGATTTCTGGTTTCGGTGCACGGTAATTAATGAACAGCGAGCAAATTTGAGTCGACGGAGCATTCTATCGCAATATTCAATCAACCAGAAGTCTAACTACGACATTATTCTTATCCTCGACTTTTTCTCGGCCACCATCTTCCTGGAAAGCGTCTTTGAAAAACAAGTTTCTGCAATAGAGAGACTTGACCTCTCACAAAGCTGTTTGAATCATTTGTAGATGGTCAAAAGGTTTGGGAAACTGCCGGAACTAAGAATGCTTAAACTAGTTTAATCTAATTTTTATAGTAATAAAAATTAATAAAAGTAGATATATATATATATACAATAATATATATTATTATAATATATTATAATATATAATAATAATACATATTATTATATATATTAATAATTATATATATATAATTATTTATAATTCTAATTTTTATATCATTGTTTGAATCATTGTCTGAACTCCAAAGGAAACAATGTGCCTTTTTTACCGAAAAAGGCAATTACGTATAAGCTACAAGTTGACCAAGTCGAGGACGCTGGCCATGAAGATGGCAGCCGCCGAGAATTTAAGGACTAAGTTGAATTTGATACCGAACAGGTCGTCTACTTGATTATTTATTCTGTAATTCTTCTGACTGCTTCTCAACTTAACATGCACATAAGCCAGAAATTAGCCCGACTGATCGCAATGTTTAGACCCAGCCTTAGTTTTCAGGCCAGCAGATGATCGTCAACAGGGCAAATTTAACATTGATGAGAAAAGAATGGAGGAAGGTAGACTCATAATGTGGCTTTATCAACTTTGAATATGAAACTGGCTATTATAATACAGTGGAAAAAATTTAATTACAGGGAATCTATGCGTAATTTCGACGTCGAGTTCTGCATTTCCCGAGCAAGTATTCCTAAGGAGAGCGAAGAAGTTAGTCAGTTTTTCGAATATTCATTCCCGGATATTCCACAGATTTCTCCCACTGATACGAAACAACTCTATAATGACTATATTCAGTGCCACATCGGAGTACCGATGTAGATAGAAGAGAAACTGTTGATCTTGGGTACTTCAGAAAAACATTTTGAAGACAGTCGATACTGTCTTGGATGCAAACATTTGCACTTTTCTTCAGCGGTTTCTAGCGGCCGATGACTCCACGAAAATCGGTGTACACGGTGTGCCAGTCACTCAGTTCAAATCTTCCCGAATGATTACTCTGGAACAATCGTAACAGCTAGTAGTAATAGTAACAGCATAGTTACGATCAAGTCACGTGACTTGAAGAAGAGTCCCGAGTGGTCAGCGTTACCGGATACGGTACCAAATAATACTTTCTCGCCGATTTTCATCGGACACGATTAAACCAGTTCCATGTTCTCCGATGAAAATTGCTCCTTAGAGACACACCAAACATAACTATTATTTTGCCCCAAGCACAACTCCGAAAAAGTAAAACAAACTTAAACACGTTTGACGTCATTGCCGGAAACTATTTCCGGAAAGCGAGCGAGCGAGTTCGACGTCACAATTACAATTTGTGTATTATTAGGCTACGTCATTTTTTACAATCTTTGAGTAACTTTCCTTTAGCTCTTCTACTTCTGAGCTTTCGTTTCTCCGGAGGAAGTTCAGACTCTGATCTCATAAATCCTTTTTCGATGTACTCGTGTGTGTTCATGAAGTCCACTTCCCAGAAGTGTTCTGGCGTACAGGGGGGTGGTGAAAAGTAAGCACGGTGACGGGAGCAAGCCTTGAGTCGTTCTTCAATCTCTTGTTCGGTGAGTTTTAAACTGCCGTAGTACTGAAATGAAATTGCAAAGATTATTAATGAGAAATATTATTGAGTATGGACATGCCATGAAAAGATCGCTTTCACCGCCCTCTACCCAACTCTTACTCACATATACAGTAATTATATAAATTTAAAAAAATAAGCCTTTATAAAAATAATTCTTTTGTGTAGAGGACGCCGTCACTGATCTGAAGTTCTCTATTAGCGACTTCGTAGGGGCAAACCTAAACATTCTAAAAAATTTTTTGACTCAACGGACTTCGCGATCAAATTTCTGAAGGGAAGTAACACTAAACTTCGTTACAACACGTAGAACGTTTGCCACCTAAGACGACTTCAGTTCTAGACACTTGGATTTCCCAAGAAAACTAAGAGTGTACCTTTTCACAGTCTGAACAAAAATATCCATTTAATTTCGCCCGTCTGTCTTTCCCTCGCACAACCTCTGTGTACTTGTACGATTTGCAGTTCTCTTCAGCTCTGAAATAAAGGTTTCGCATTAAAGAAACGTATGAAAAAAACCAATACAGCTCTACATCAGCCAAATTTTATTGCCAAATTTTCCCATGTAAGCGTACCTCAGGCTTTCATATTTCTTCGGAGAAATTGCTACCTGGAAAATGAAGGCACCTAATTTGTGTTGATTCTAAATTTTATGCCTAGCCCGATGTGAGATAAAAACCTGCTCCTTCAAGTATCTCATCATCATCTTAAGTACATTTATTAAAACTTTGAAGAGATCTATTTAGGAGATATATATATATGAAGATACACAGTTTGTTTAGTAAACTAAATCTTAATTAATGTATTTCCTTTACAGGTCATGCCTCGGACCGGCACCAGCATGCTTGGGGGTTCGTAACCCGGGGGTTGCGAATCAGATGTAAATAGCCACCTAGTATTAGATTGCGTGTATAGCAAGAACAGCAACACCTTGGCCTATGGCTTGACTCGGGTCGGTAACTTGGCTTGTCTGTGAGCTTGGAAACAATTGAATAATTCGTACAATGATTACCGGTCAGGTTGTTTTTCTTCCATTGTAGTCTCGCCAAGGTTTAGGTGAAAAGCGAACTTTGATGTATTATCCTCGCCACGTTCCTACGTTAAGAAATACAAAACAAGTCATGTACGTATGTAAAATTTAATTTAACCACGCTAACCTCAACAGCTGATTTCAATGAGGGGCGTCACGCGTGTTATATATACAAATGTGCAAATATTAAAAACAAATAATAGATCCTAAAATGTAATGATCGTTTACACAGTGCAGATTTTAATTCGGTTCGTGAATGTTCTTTATGCCTGATTACCACAATATGGTTACGGCAACGAACAATGCTGTAACAACTTGGGAAATTGCTGTCCGCGTTATTTGTTGTTACTGACAATTGTTTAGATAGTTTTACGTACCTTTTCAATATCTTTATTTCCGTTTTTCCTGTTTGATTCATCATTATCTAGCAAGATCTTCGAAGGTACCACTGTAAACAAAAATTAACACAAAGTTATGTATTGGTGGTTTCCAACCAATCCCATGAGATTCAAAAACACAGTGAAACGGGGGCCAGGTTGGTACCACATACAACAAGTTAATGAGATTCTTTTGTTAAACTTGGACCAGTACGGACGCCATGACGTCACTACACAACAAGCTCGTGGCATTACTGTATAATTTGTCACCCAAGTGTATGCACTTATCTCTTAAGATCAAAATTGGTTTTAATTAATGCTACATCAAGCGGTCATGAACTTTGAAACTTTTTTAAACACGATAGCAGAACACGTAACCTGAATAATCATTTTCGACAGCAGAACGCTCTCGTCAAAATTACCTGGACTCTTGTTGGAATGAGGAGAGAATAGTAACAAGCTGCTGGATTCATTCCTTGTTTCATTAACTGAGCATGGCTTTGGCTCTTTTCGTGATAACGTTGGGGCGTTCGGTCTCACAAAATCACTGTCCTCCAAGACTATAACATCCGGCGAGAGAGTAGGGTCTCCAGCGGATTCCTGTCCAAATATACATGACAGTCATTAACTCCTTCCTGTCCGTATAGGTCCTCATTGACCTACGGAGACTTTAGTATTTGACTCTGGCTAACGTCAGACGATTTTACTTGTCAAGGAAAAGTCCTCGGACAGGAAAGGGTTAACAAGGGTTTAAAACCTATCTCCTTAACTCCTTCCTGTCCGTATAGGTCCTCAGTGACCTATGGAGACCTTAGTATTTGACTCTGGCTAATGTCAGACAATTTTACTCGTCAAGGGGAAAGTCCTCGGACAGGAAAGAGTTAAAGAAAGGAAACGTAGGCTGATGGACTGCATTTGACTAAAATTAAAAAAATGCTTATAGAGGGCATTAGGTCGAAGATAACTAGGGACATATGTAAAAGTATATGTATGTAATATATACCGAGTACGATCGGCCGAATTACATGGGCATTTACAAGGCGAGCCGAAGTAAATCCCATACATCAGAAGGTGTATGGTTATGAACAATTTTAGGCACGCGAAGCCTTTGAGCCAAGAAAATCGAAGCAAAAGGTGATGTAAATTGGGAGGATACGATGTCCAAATTTACAGTATTGATTAAACATTCGTTCTCTCCTGTATGAATCATTAATGAGTTGGATAAATGTATATATACATGGGAATGCACGTGTTTACGTACATATCCAAGTACATGTATATGTATGTGTGCATGTGTAATGCAAGAACTCGTTCATGCACTGGTACAAGTTCATGTCTTTCCATGACCTAACGTGAGGTACGATCTAAACATTAGCCATTGGTGGGTTACAATCAATCCCCCGAGACTTCGAGGACAAAGGCACGGCGGCCATGTTGGTTGGTAGGTACAATAGCATTTAATAAAAAATTCTTTTATTCCTACCAACCAACATGGCCGCCGTGACGTCACGCGCAACCCAGCAATACTAAAAAGTAAGTTTTTGTTAAGAGGTGATTGGGAGAGGGGAGAAGAGAAATATACCCTCCGTTAAAAAGAGCTTCGCTGACCTGAATTGTCGAATTATTTTTAAATTCCTCGGCAAATTTCCGACGTTCTGCAGTCAAAATTGACTCAACACTGTCACAAGGTTTCGCTTTAGGATCGTCGCGTCTCAAATCCAAACGTTTAGGTTTGGCAAGCAATGATCCAAATGTTACGTCAAGACTTCTCTTTCTCTTCGTCTTTCTTGCTTCGGGCGAGGCGTCGTTGTTTTTGTTCTTCGATATGCTGTGCGAACGACTGGGTATCGTAGGGGATTGGGGCTCCGATAACTCAGGAATTTCTCCATCCATTGAGAGAAAACGGAGTGACAGAGTACATCTTAAATCCTCGACACATTCAGCGCCAATCAAAGACGGAGAGGTTTGTTGTAAACCGTCTGTCAAGTTAGAGTCCTCGAAAATCTTGGGTTCTTTGCCGGAGCATGCTTCCTGAGGTGTACTTGATCGGGAAGGGGGACCAATAGGAGAGCGTAGGGTTAAGTCAGGATCCAAGAATATTTTGTTCGGTTCGCCATCAGCATTTTTTGCCGCATTTATGTCAACTATTGTTGCTAACGGTTCGCGCTTTTTAATGTTCTTGTCCCATTCTTGACTTCCAAAGGTCCGCGTATTCTCAAGGACATCGTCATTTCTTGATGCCGTTGTTATTCCACGAAGGTCGAGCGGTGCTACGTCCTTGTAGCGGAAACGTTTTTTATCTTTGTTCGTCGATAGTCTATTGGCAACTGGATTAATTGTTGGCCATTTCTTTTGACTCCCCTCCAGAGATGTGTTCCACAAACTTCTGTGAAAAAACGTTGGCAATATCAGATAAAAGAAACATGTGTTTATTTACACATTGGAACACCCTATCAACTAAGCTGTTCTCCCTATTGGTTCAGTGAGGGCCATCCCTCATGGGTCCAGTGTTAGTGCAGGAGGACACCATATATTGGTCTGATATACATGAATTAGGTGCTTAACCGGCTTAACATCACTGCTACTGCAATTCCAGGCTTTCTCAGATTTTTCGGCGCTGGTCATGGAATAGCTTACCACTACAATTAGAAGCAATTCTTAATCAACTCATTCAAGAACTTAATAAATTGCGTAGCACGAGGCTCGAAAGAAACTAGACTTTTGGCTTTCTATCAAACGATCTATGTATCTTCAGACTATCTTCCAGCATTAGCAGATGTCCGTCAAGCCGCGTTTTATCATCAGGTTTTCTGGTCATAGTTCCATTTTGGTGACATTCCAGAACTCAAAAAAAACATTAACGAGCTATGTCAGTAATTCTTGTTCTTACCTTCCGACATCCCCGATGAGATAAGAAAATGTTTCAGAATTATAAACCCCGTTCTTTTCAATTTCTGAGAAAGCAAAATCCAAAGGTTATAACTTTTTAAAAGCATACAAAAATAGAAGATAAAAGATGAAATGCCTAACCATAGAAACTGTAAGTAGTAAAGAAAGCATTTATCAGGGCCAAAATTAAAAAACATTTACAGCGGCAATAAATTATGTAGATGTTGACAGACGTATTGTATTCATATTAAATCCTGATCATACAAGAGAAGAAGGGACAAATTTTGGGAAGATTGCAGTTTGGTGTTAACAATATTTTGTTTCGCCGCTTCTCAATCTTTTATTAGCGAAAAAAATTTCCGAGCACCGAAAAGAAGAACTGAATGTAAAACATAAATTTTGTACTTGTGAAAGCTTGGTTTTATTGCAGACAACAGCTGAAAGTTCATCAAGCTCGTGTCCGACCCTCACATCAGGTCGCGATTGTTCACAGCCCAGATAGTTATCAGCTGGCTCAGGCATAACGAGTGAGCAGGCGCGTTATTCAAGAACCAGACTACTGGACTTAAAATTTATTCACTGAATTGAGAGATACCCACTCGATAGTTCTACAACGTGTCCCAAAAATTGTTCTCCCACTCAGTCTGGAGGCACAGTGGATTGAATCGCGGTTCAAGCTATAAAATATCGTGCCTGTACGACAACCTAGCATTCCGATTTTACGGTTTGAAACTTGACAGAAACGAACGATCAACTATTTACATCCTTCCATGATAAGAAAATGTACTCCCATACTCTATGTATCTATTGAAGTTGGACAAGTTAAGTTCAGAGGTACCTTCCGTGTAAGTGCTCTAGCTACCAGACAGACGTACGATATACCGTAGAATTTGCACACAATAAAATGTAAGACCGTGGCTTTCATATCAATATAAGTATGCCGTTATGCTCCGCCATCCGAAAAAGATTTACTGAAATGTTTCATGGGGTTCATTTTTGTTGGGACACCCTGCATTCGGCAGATAAAATTTAGGTTTAGTTTTTCAATGCACGGATGACGCCGTTCACTTGTTAGGACTTTTCCACCGGATAAGTTTCCCACGCTTTGAACTACCGACTAGTGTAATTTTTTCTCACACCTGTCATTCTCTCCAATAACTCGGTAAAAAACTTCTTCCAAAACTTCTTGCACTTCGCCAGCTGACCCGTGACTCTGAAACGTATTTGAACATTACACCTAAACGACATCATCGTTACAACAAACTTGTCGACCTATTGCCGAATGGTCTTTCACTTTTTCAGGCCTAGTGGTACATACACTCTCAATTTTCTGACTAATTTGTCACCAACAAGTGGGTCTTAGTGGCTGTTCATAAGGGAGCTGGGAACGAGACAACACTGAGCCGCGGCTGAACGTTAAGTCGGGTATCTATTATCTACGCAAAACGACCTTGCTTATGTTCATTACGTCCTGTTTACACAGAGGAATTGTCTGCTGAGACACTTTTGTCCTGTCCTACCCAACGTGATGCTCCATCTCACTTTGTCCTAGGATGATGTCCCCAAATTTAATTAGGTCATTTCTTACCTTTTATTGAAGTCCACCCAAAGTCCTGGAAGGGGGAGCACATGGCAGCATAAAAATCTGGAGTCCTTTCTTGCATAAATTTCATATTCCATTTCACAGGTGTAGTGGCTCTTCTTAAGCTGGGGTCCCCCGTGCACTGCCCCCTGCATGAGGCTGGCCTGCTTTTACAGTTGAGAAATATTCAAGGTAAAATTATCCTACCAAAAAACACTATCTCGCCTACATGTCCTGTTCAGCCTCCCAGGTAAACAGCCCGTAAATGATGTATGTTAAAATCTATCTGATAGACGGCATGTTGCAGCAAGCATTAAAGTTTGGATGTTTTGGGAAATATGCACAATCTATAGTGACTAAATACTTCTCTAAATCTTTATTTGTTTTATCCAGGTTTTCTTCTAAGGTCTTCATCTTATGAAGTAGACTGAAATACAAATTTAATGTAATTGTTTTTAGATTCAATGTTTTTGAACCATTGCTTTCACATTAGAGCTTTTTACCTTTCTTGCCTCAAACTGAGTTCTTTCTTCTCACTTTTAAAATGTTCCAGGTTTTCCTGCAGTATCATATTCTCTTTTTTAAGTTCTTGCACCTCTAGAAATTTATCAACACCAATTTTATCAACATCAATTATTAATCCATTAATCCACTGCAATTGTCCACTACTTAATCTTCAATAAATTCACATTTAACCTACACTGCTGAAGTCAACTGAAAAAGTTGACTCAAGCAGGATTTGAACTCACACCTTTGGGAATCCAGTCCACCTCTCTACCTCATATTACCCTGAGGATGATTCTGAAATAATCTTCAATGTTCTTTTATTTTTTTTTACTTGGTTGACCTGACTAGGTTTGATCTGAATTGCTTTTAACAGTTGAAAGGTAAACAAATCCCATTTTGCTTGTTAACTTAATGAAAAATCCAAGAGGAATCATAGTCTTGTGATGAATGTAAGAGCTCAGCATAAAACACTGAAGAAAGGCATTTTTATTCAAACATTCTACTGGTTAACATCTGTAATTACTATGCCTTTGTTACTATATAATCATCATACTCTGATCATTGTAATTTAATCTCTGAAGATGCTGCAAGTATGGCAAGAAAACATTAGACTTTAATAAATATTGTATATATCCTGGCTGTTTAAATTGTGTCTTTCCTCAGTGATTTACACTGGGCTCTTATATTCACCACGAGACTATCTATTTTCTAAGAGTGTCCTGGGAAAAGTGAGAGGGCTAACATGCCTGACTTAAGCAATCATATTGAAATTTAAACATATTTCCAAGGCTATTTTAAACTAGTTAATTTAGTTTATATTATACCTCGTATACAGGTTACAACCTAATTACAACCAATATGGGTTGTAACTTGGCCGTTGAAAGTCATATAGTTGGTATTTTCAGACTAAGAACAGCTTTGACATGAAAGAAACTAGAATAAGAGGATATTTGGATATATTTAATATGACAAATAAGAATTTACGAACTGAAACATGGAGGGTGCTGTTGGAAGATCGAGGACGCTGTTCCTATCATAAACGTGATCATGTAGTAAGTGCAAATAAAATTAGACGTATTTTTCTTCGTATAACACACTCGAAAACTAACAATCTTGGGTAAGGTAAAGCTGCAACCCTAAGTAAATAGCAATTTTTCTAGGTACGACTGGTCAAGTGAGACAGTTGGACAAGGAATCTTGCAGTTGCTCACTTATCCATATCGAAAGTTTGTATATACATATCGGCAATATGTATCGAATAGATTGACAAATAAGTTACCTTTTGATTTGTTAGTAAATATAGTTTCGGCTTCGTTCAGAACAGATAAAAATCTGTCCTCGCAGGATTCATTCATAGCTTATCAACAATATCCAAATAATCGCGGCAATGACGGTCACGTGATTTGACGTGGTCACCTCGACTGTGGTAGAGACTAATCAATATGATGGTGAAAGCATTAATGTTAAAGTTCATGGTGCATTACTTATGAGCACTAAGATTCAAAGAGTTTTGGTTTCTTGACGAGTTAGTTATTCACATCCTCACAATCTATTTTCTAATGCAGTCAAAGACTGTAAATCAGACATCTTCCTAACCCCAAGAATGGTCAGTCTTAATATCTGTAATCAAACTCGCACGACGTTTTGTACTTTAACTCTCTTTAACTTTTAATTCTCGTGAAAGAGAAATATGATGTATTGAATTTGTTGAACATCAAATTGAACTTCTTCACTTCAAGTGAGAAACGTTATTCCAGTTTCTGAATTTATTAAGTAAATGATTTGAACCTGGGAGAATCGTTATGGAGCGTTGGTCATCTTCAGAGCCAACTCTCTCACTTGACTCTGAAGATGACCGCCGTGAAGGACGTCGAAACGTCAGTCACTTCCACCAACAGTCTTTCTCAAGACTACACTAACCTGAACGATCAACTTCGACAAAGATGTAATTTATTAGTTATTAATTTTAATTCAAGAACATTCTTTTCGGGCGAAAAATGAGTCAGACAAAATCTATTTACATGTGTTATAGGGATTTTTCATACTCAGATTCAAGCAGTGATAGTTTCATTAGGGTAAATTTATGGCATCCCGCTGAAAAATTCTTCCCGTACGTCCATATCATCTTTTTATAATAATACTAATTTATTATTCACACAATCTAGTCTACAAGTACTATGGTAAATCCAAAGGTTCATTTGGCAAATAATGTTAGGAACAGCGTCAGTAATAAACAGTATATAAGAGTACACAACACGGCCGGAGTAGGGTTGCGCGGGGTTCACAGTATATTTTCAGGGCGGGGCCCCTGCCACCGGATCCACCCTCTAAAGCAGTCTGGGGGGCCCCGCACTTTTAGGGCCCCTTGCTTTAGGGGGTACCCGCGGTTCTTGTGGCCCCGTGATTTTGTGGGTCACGCATCTACTGGGGCCCCGCACTTTTTGAGGTCCCGCACTTTCTAGAAAGAACCCGCAAAACCAAAATTGAGGAAGGACAAAACGAGGGCCCCAGAAAGCGCGTGACCAGCGGCATATGCCGCTTCTGCCATGCGGTTAATCCGGCACTGGTATACAAAGGAGGTTCATTACAGAGCTAATTAATAAATACATGCATAGTTTGATTAGCAGAAAAAATATTCAAGGTAAAAAAAAGCATACTACGCCAGTCAATGGGAAAACAATCTCCAAACGAACGACACAACACAATTTACTTAATGTCGAACACAAAGTTTGTTCATATGGGAGCTTGGTAAATATCGGACTACTAGAGGACGTTCGTCAAGCTTGTTCTCTCAGAAAAACGATTTCTGAGCCCAAGACGGGAATTGAACCCGCAACCGTCTGATGACCGGTGAGACGCTCTAACCATTGAGCTACCACGACTCAGATGGTGAGGTAAGGTGCAGGTTCGTCATATGTACTGCCTAAGTGGAAGTTACGATATTATAAATATGATACGATATAATAAATCGTCTTTTTTTGAGAAAACGAGCTTGACGAACGTCCTCTAGTCGTCTGACATTTACCAAGCTCCAACATGAACCAACTTTGTGTTCAACATTAAGTATTTCCATCATTATTATCATATCGTGACTTCCGCTTAGGCAGTACATATGACGAACCTGTACCCCCCCTCACCATCTTAGCCTTGGTAGCTCAATGGTTAGAGCGTCTCACCGGTCATCAGAAGGTTGCGGGTTCGATTCCCGTCTAGGGCTCAGAAATCGTTTTTCTGAGAGAAAGAGTTGATGAACGTCCTCTAGTCGTACAATACAATTTAATGAGGAATGGTGCGACAAGAGTAAAAGCGTGCGAACTTATTGGTTAAAAAAAACATAACAGGAAGTCGAACGGTCAATCGTAGGTGTATCCAAAGACACGTCATGAGATTCATCAATTACTAACAATATCACGTGTGGGGCTATGTGTATCTGGAGGAATATACATAGTATTTATACTGGGCTTACCCCGAAACGTCGGAAATTGAAGTTATTGATACTGATGAGGCCCAAAAGGCCGAAACGGTTCCGTCTGTAGTTATATATATATATATATATATATATGAGATCTTTAAAAAATCATACGAATAGAGTGCTCAATACCAGAGTAGAGCGAATTATATTAGTAAGACAAGGTAAGCTTGGGTTACTTCATAAATATATACTATATAAATAATTATATATATATATATATATTTATAAATATATTGGTATATATTTATGAAGTAACCCAACCTTACCTTGTCTTACTAATATATATATATATAATGTCTTGTCTTACTAATATATATATATATATACTAATATATATATATATATATATACAGTAATATGTCACTTACCTCAAAAACTCACTACAATCTGTTTCATCTTCTGAAAGAATCTTCTGGTGACTGATCTTGAGGCGAGTGACATAATACTGTTTGCTCTATCTGTTTGGTATTGAGCCCTCTTTGTATTTCGTAAACCAAAACGTTCACATATACACAGTGAGATATTAAAGAGTTCTCTCGTCGCTACTCTGAGTTTCACGTTGTTCACGATCTTCAGGCAACTGGTATATATACAGATATATATATATATGTATATATATATATATATATATATACACATTTTCAAGGTCAAATTTAACCCTCGAACTATGTCCCGTGTACATATCAGTCACTATCAAGAGATAAATAATAATTAAATACTTTTATAATTTATAATTTTTAGCGATATTAGCTAATTTTTAGCAAATATTTCAATTATTATAGTTAATGTCAAAGTAGGTTAGTTATCTTACAAGAGTCGATGTGAGGATTAATTTAACTTATGCCAGTAAATAACACCAACTGTTGGTTTCAAGCTTCTTAACTCCGTGATGTGGGTTGAATTATTTAGCTCACACGACGATTTTCCTTTATCGGCGCTGTAGTTAAAGGACTCACAGCGATCGTTATGTCCTGCACACATTAGGGCACACTCTATTAAACTTTTTCCAGCAATAACAGAGAATACATGGCCGTAAAGTTTGTGGTTGTCAATCCTTGTGGCAGAGAAAGAAGTACACTCTGTAAAAAAAGAATTATTTAATCACATAAAATGAATCTCCAGCAGGAAAACAGTATTGAGTGAGTAGTAGGGTATTAACATCTCGAACCTCCTAATCTTTACTTTTGTTTGTTGTTTCTATTTTGTTTCATTTTCTTTCGAAATGTTGTACTTCAGTTTATCAGGTTGTGTTCCATTGTTTTTCGCAGATTCTTCTCCTTTCTTTTCACCCTAATTTTTTTCCCGTTTTTCCTTTTGTAGCTGGCTGATTTTCACTCTCACTTTCCTTTATACTCTCCTTTCTTTTCATAAATTTCTTTTTGTTTCTCATCCTTCCCTGACCTTTCCTCATCTTTCCCATTTTCCTCAATATTTCTTACACGTCTTAACTCTTTTCCACTTTCCTCTGTTCCTCACCTTTCTATTTCTTTTTGCATTGCAACAAAAAAGAAATTCACGCTTACTTTGCTTAGGGCACAACGTAAATCTGCAGTAGAGAGTCCTACTCTCGGCTACTTTGTCTCCAGCCCCTATCCACTCAGCTTCGGATGAAATGTTGCCAATCTTCCCGTACGGGACTTTACCATCCTCGTTTTTGACATAAGAAACAGCTGGAGACCATAAGCTGTCCACGAACCCTACTGTATTCCATCGTGAGTGATATTGATCCGTACAAATCCACCCCTGACTTCCAGTTACCGTAATATTACCAATTTCTCCTAGAATTCGTGGAACTTTCGTTACATGTTCACAAGAAATGGCCAGAAGGTTGGAACCAAAGGGTACTTTAAACTCGCCTGCTGTTTTGTAACCAGTTTTCTCTTTGCTTATTTGTTTTCCATCAACATAAACTTTCATCAATTCATCACAAGTTAACTTGACTGTGGTCGGCAGTTGCGTACCTATATGATCAAGCAGAATAAGGACAAACAAATAACCGGGATAATAAGACGAGAGTAGTGTCAATTCGGTGTTTTCGCAATAAAACAACGACCGACCAATCATCGAAGCCCTTATATGATAAAGTACACCTCGCAGTTTTCCCAGAAGAATTCGCCAAGATTATCAACGTGACAATTTCTTAATAATAGCTTTTATTGTTTTTTTTTTCTCCTTAATAAGCCAGTGTACACCTAGGTTTATTTGTACAAGACATGAAAAGGTGATTAATCATTCGTTTCTGCATACTCAAAGATAATATAGTTGCAATCCAATGAAAGAAATCTAAGTTGCATTGGGGACATGCATGTATATTCAATGTTTTAAGAAGGTCGATATACATATACGGTTTCTTATGACACATCCGAATGACAAGCCCAGCAAGATGTTTTCTACGTTTTGATAGATCAATGCTTTTAATTAAGCATCTTGAGGCCGTGGCTTATGTTCGTCTAGGGCAAGTTTTAACTTAGATTTAAACTTACGAAGACCCCTGTTACAGAAAGCATAAATAAACATGAATAACTTTACATAAATAGGAGTCTTTTCTGCGGAGATCTTTTGACGGTTTTACTTAAAAAATGATAAAAAGTTTTCCCAACACGCAACTCTTGATGACTTAATTCATGACAACACACTAGCTGATTTTAAAGCCCTTGCAATAGCTAAATTTTCTAATAAAACTAAGTTAATAAGACCAAAACGTACCTTTATTATCGTCACAAAGAAGATTTCCTTTGGTTAGAACAGTTATGGCTAAAAGACATGGTAAAATCATTGTGATTAAATATGATTCTTTATCGCACTACCCTCAGTTACGATAGCGCACGTAAATAATTTTAAAAATGAATCATTAGAGGTCCGTTATCATGTTTTCATTTCCACTTTATTCAATTGCTCGTTAACCAATGCCTGTTTAGCACCATTCTTCTGCAGCGATACTTTTTGTGTAGAGCTTGTTCAGCTGACATATCCTTATTCGGAAACTTATCCAGCTTTGTTGATCCCTCGAATTAAATGAACATTCAAGTTACTCATTCTAATTTAAAAAAATTAGCAGCACTAATTTTTAAAAATTAGAACCGAAATTGGTGAACTCAGATTGCAGATTAAAATGGCGGAAATTTTACCCTTTCTCAGTGGAATTTAAACACTATGTAATTTCCGACAATCTGATTAAGTAGTCTTAATATGTAGAGATCGTTTGGCTTTGAAAGTTATCAAGGAAAATTGCTCTCAAAAGAAAGTCAATTTTGTATATCAAAAAATGCTAAAAGAGTGAAATTTTACATTTCGGTTTTAACCAGACTTAAAAGCGTTTCAAATATTAGACGAGAATATTTTTGTTCGATAATCCCCTTTTTCGGTTTCTAGAAATCACTTGTATATGATCGAATTTTACTATTTAGAGGCGAATTTGTATTTTTGTTAACACTCTTCGGTGCGACCACCTAAATATCTGACATCAAAATACAACGTAAACGTTTGCAATTTTTATCTACTTCCTATTCGTATTTCGACTGGAAACAAAGTTTTTTGGGGATGTACGTATAAAAAAACTGATGTGGGTCAAAAAAGTGTTTTTTTGGCCCAAGTAATATGTCCGGGTTCGTTGCTGCACAATGATCTGTGACAGAAAGTTTGGCAAAAGTTTCAGTGAACCATTTTTTTCAATTATCTCGGACTTTAATAAGTTAAAGCCATCTTGAAAGTAATGAATCAGTTAAAAAACGTAATATATTTTGAAACTAATCAAACCAACTTAAAAATGAAATAGACTTCGATTAAATTGACCAGTCTTAGAGTGCGTTCGATTGACCCTATTCCGAAACAAGAATACGTGGAATAAAGCAGAATGTCCTTTCGACTGAAGTACTATTATAACTCCAGAGTAATCAACAAACTATTCTAGAATATTCCGGAACAGATTCTTATTCTGGAATAGGATCAATCGAACGCACCCCTAAAAATCGAATAAGTTTAAAACTTCTTGAAAGCGCCTAAAAATTGTGACTAACATGAAACCCGACCTGTTATTTTAGAATATACTGGTTTAACGTACGTGAACTCATTGACCAAATAGTTTTATTACTTCATACACATAACACATATATACTATAATACGAATTCCAACTCTGCTCAGCATAATCTCAATGATTTCTATGAATAGCTCATGCAGATCACAGAACGCGCACTGTTTGAATGGTTTAATAAAGAAGCATTAATTTTTGATGGACATTCTGAGCGATATAGCCACAAATATCGAACCAATTAACAACAATTAACATTTCTAATCAATAAAAAAAGATTTAGATAGCGTTCTTTTAAATACAGGCCACAAAACAAAATCAAAAGCCTCCCGTGGATTATCTGAATATAACAACCTGCATAGCTGTCAATAAACTGAATACTTTTACCGGTCAAACGATGTCCCAGCAATTTCTTACCAATGAACACAAATTACATAGATTGTTTGTAATTAAATCAGCTATTTCGTTAACGTTAATAAGTTTAATTCGAAGTCTCTGATACTTTTAATGAAGGTAAAAAACTAAAAGCCATTGGTCTTGTTCTCATATAAGATTCTTCGCAGTTCTTTTAAATACTTCTTGTAGTTCGTTAAAATAAACAAGTAACAAATCACTTTTCATCCAAATCGTAGAAGTAAATTTATTTTTCGTTAACTCTGTCGTTATCCTGAAAAGTTCGCGTCACGAGCTTTGCGGTATACAGCCAATCCCGAAACATATAATTTCAAAACGATGGGACTTGGCTTTTGTAGCCCCATTCGCATTTCCTGGTACTCTATGGTAACCAACTGGACTTCCAAGAGTCAAACATTTGCATACGCAACCTAAAGAAAATATTAAGAGAAAAAAGTTTACAAAAATATTAAGAGAAAATCATTGCCACCCTTGAAATTAAGTGATTTTTAGTCGTCTGTTCATCATCAGAGTAAATCAAATAAAACAACCACGATGGTGTCTCAGCCATTTTCACCTCCGTGGATCTTCACGTGTCGGCCGGCGGTGGATCAACTGATGATGAGTGACGCGTTGCTAATATAACTGGTGTTGTCGAAGAGGAGGGCGCGTGGAACTGTGAGCTTCTTGTACAAACTACCACCTTTGTTTTGTGTACCGACTCACGTCTTCCTTGACGATATTTAAATAATTTGGATGTGAATATCCGAAAGGGTTGGAAAACTGCCGGAGCTTAAGTGTGGAGAAAGTGACGTTTCGAGCGGAGACCCTTCGCCGGTGTGAAAGGGCCTTCGTCAAAGGCCTTCGCTCGAAACGTCAGTTCCTGCACACTTAAGTTCCGGCAGTTTCCCAGTCATTTTGGTTATCTACAAACCGTTCAATACTACTACCGACGCAGCACTCTACTTTTATGTCATATCTTGGATATAGTTTACTTACACTGTTGTTTTCCTTACCCACATATCGCTGGTTTCCTCGACGGTTGAATTTCAGGCTTGTGTAGCAACTTGGCGATGCAGTTTCTTAGGCGAAGATAACAGTGGTTTTTGTAGGCCACCTTGTTGTTACCGCAAATAGGAGTGTCAAATAAACCTTCCTTATTTTTTGGGCACGGAATGCAACCTTTAGGAGCTGTGGAAAATGGAAGAACATAATAAAAAACCGAACTTACCGAATGATTTACTGCTTCTTTAAATCTTTCAAATTTTACGTGGTCATGTTTGTAGCAAATGGCACCTCGAGGAAACAATAACCAAATGAATATTATGTCAAATATTAATGTTGACACACAAAAATCATAACCTGGTTTGGGTGCGTCAAGAGTTTTTCTCACTAAACAAAAGAAAATGGATAGTTTCTCGCCCCCATAGTAATCCCTCCACCATCATTGTCCTCCACATTACAAACCTTGGAATACCACAAAGTAAATTTTAATGTTGATCATGTGTGTTTACAAGACTTTTCATGGAATTGTTTTGATTTCATTGTAATAGTATCATAATCTTGTGCAGGAACATAGTGATTTAGTAGCTATTTTGCTATCGAAATTTGTTAACAAACCATTACCGTTTCCTTTACCGTTGTCAAATTCAAGACGTTCACTCACAGAAAGGATAAAATTGAGTGCGCCTCGACTTATGCCTCGCTAACATGAAGTCTCCTTAATTGAGAAACTCTGAGTTTTGTTGAAAGCTGAAGCCAAGATCCGTGGTTTCATTTAAATACTGAGGGTAAGATTGCTTTTGCTGTGTCATCGTACCTGGGGTCAGTTGCAGAAAGTTTGATGACTGGTTGTACTGGTCTGTGAACGTCTGAATTTAAAACGAGGAGTTCACTTGAATAGATTTAACGTAGGACGTTGGCCGTAAGACCAGGCATCAACTTTTATTGACTGAGCCAGAATGGTAGATTATAGAAATAACGACGTAAGGCTGTTTTTCTCGCATAACCCTGTAACGTCTAAAATGTTTTTGTCTTTGGTGGCCTGGATAGTGTTGAAGCTTGACAAGAACTAGAAGTTGTCCTGTGTGAGCCATAACCTTTTGAAATCAGGCTACAAACCTTTCTCGCCCCAATACGTCTCTTGTGTACGGCCGGTGACAAAGACAAAAGCACACGCGAAAGACAAAAGGATAAATTCGACGAACCATCGCATCATCGACATGGCGATAAAAAACGACGCTATCTGGGAAACAAATATGTCGTGAAAATTCTACCATACAGTTGGGTGTCAGGCTCTTGCTGACGCTTATTTCACCACTACACGAAGACTTCAAAATCAATGAGAATTTGGAAGGTATAAATGTTTAATAACTATAACAGCTGATGCGTTCAGCGTTAACTGAAGTTGCAGTAGAGAACCAGTTGAAATTGCTATGACAACCAGCGTGCACAATTATTGCTGTCCGTTACAGGTAAAGCAATGTAACGCTGCTTAGTTGCTTCAACGCCTGGGAGTTTATAACGAACTAGCAAAAACGATCTGGCCAGGTGAAGCTGGGACTTGGTAATCTCTAAAAGCCTATAGATGAGCGTTTTCATTTAATCCTTTCAGTGTCATGGGCTACTTTCATTGTTTTTTTAAATATACACTCGATAACATGAAATGTGTAAATACATATATATGTGTATGTAGGTATGTATGTATGTATGTATGTATGTACGTATGTATGTATATATGTATGTACATACAGTATATAGGTTGCTCCACAACCTAGATGTGTCGAGCTCTCTCTTGACTAAGTGAACACTCGATATACACTTTATATTTATATATATTTATATATATTTATATATATAAAAACAACCAGAGGCAGTCTTGAGTTACTTCATTTATTTCTTATCACTACAAATTTTTTTCGTATGACGAGCAGAGCTCGCCACACTCATCAGGTAGTGATTTGAAATAAACGCCACACTCATCAGGTAGTGATAAGAAATAAATGAAGTAACTCAAGACTGCTTCTGGTTGTTTGTATGTCGCTCTACTTTGGTATCGAGCACTCTCTTCGTATGGTGTTGCTTTTAACAACTATATATTTTTATACATATATATAGTTCAATCTACACACACGTGTTTCGCTGTTCTACAGCTCATCAGTGTAGCTTGGAACAATCCAGATGTAAACACGTCATGTATATATCCCCCAGTAATTGTCGGTGACAACCGAATGTAGGACAATACTAACATGCGAACATCTAGAGAGCATGAAGTGGTGTTGAGCCAAAGTGCTCAAACTACCACGAGGGAGCGAGCGTTGTATTATCGCTAATGGACACCTATATATATATATATATATATATATATATATAGATAAATAAATGTAGTGATAGAAACTATCGTGAAGATAGAGACTAGCGCATACAAAATC
>JBAHVQ010000507.1:103383-122630 GCA_036872915.1 Nanipora kamurai
TTTAACATTCTTAATACCTGTAAATCCATTGTAATTTTGTACCTAAGATGGATGAAATAAACTATTATTATTATTATAAGCTCGTCGTGGGCGTAAGCCCCTTTGTGGCAAGTACCCCAAAATGATAATCATTACCAGAAAGAAGTGGATAAACCCTCACATATGAAGACACTGATGATAAGTATCCGGGAAGTGGTAAATTGACAAATGCAAGGGACATTCAGTGACGGTAGTGGGTAAGTGGTGACACACCAATATTAGTAGCTACCCAGCTTTCATTTACGAATTTACGGAAATCCGGAGATGTTACGACGGTTGCCATTTTATTTAGTGGAATAGCGTTGACTTTAGTGACTGATAACGCCAACTATAAAGAAGCCTCACTCTCGGCGAAATAACTAAGTGGTGATATTCTCGTCACGCCACTCGAATCCAGTATGGCTCCGTCTGACTGGTACGAGATGTCAAAGTATTTAACTCTGATGTTTATAATAGCTTGGTTGAGGATTTTCTCCTAAACCATGGGCAACCAATTCTTAAATGTTAATTTTCGGACGCCGTAAATGTGTCGATCGCTTATTCCAAAAGTCGACAATCTTATCTTCGGAAAAAGTACCCGCGATTCACCAATATATCGGTATATCTTTGCGTACCGATCTGTAATGGGTTCTTTACAGGACTGCGTCATGTGGTACAAAATCCACCATACTGTATGGCAAAGGAACGTGAACAAGATGGAACACCAAAGAATTCCAATCACTGAAGCAGGATTTTCTTTTGTTTAACGGATCCTCCCGTCCAGTATGGCAGGTTTTGCGCCACGTGATGCAGTCGTGCAACGATGCCCATTGTAATAGTAATAGTTAATTTTATTTGCAAAACTATTTCATACTTTTCTTCCGATGAAGTCTTCTAAGATACTGTTTTTAACCAATCTCAGATCGCGAGTAAATTTTTCCGATTTCAAATTTTTGTAGCGTTGTTGTTATTGCCACAAGCATGGTGCATCAGCTGGCTGTTGCACGGAAAACTGTAGAAAAACATTTCATTTCCCATGTGGTGAACGACTAAAGTGTTTGTTCCAGTACTTTGGAGAGTTCCGGTATTTGTTCATGTAATATTTCGTCGATTCTCTGATGTCTTTTGTAGTACTGGGGTATATGTGTTCACATCACTCTTCTCTTTATTTTCACATTTCCAGTGCATTTTGCACTGAACATCGACCTCGTCAAAAAGTATCAACCTTTTCTTCCCATACCTCGAAGTTTGCCACATGTGCCATCTGCCTTGAGGATGTACCTTGTCACGTATCTCCAGACACTCTGAAAACTCCATGCTGCAAAGATACCTGGTTACACAGATCTTGTGTTCAGGTAATTTATTTTTATGAAATAACATACATCGAACTCTGACTTACTGATATCTGTGATTGCACACGGACATCCAAACGTGATAAATTTCCTGCCAGAAGTTTGTTGAAGTTTGTGTTGCCTCGATCGTACAGAAAAGGACACGTGTACCTGCCACATGTCTTCGCGACTTGGCTCCTCATGAGTTTCTACCTTTCTCCAGATCTGCCGCATCACGCCATAATGGATGTCTTCCAAACAGGACCTCCGTGTTACGTATTTCTTAAGGGTTACGTTAGTGTGTTACAACATCAACGTCGTTTGTTAAGTAACATGTTCATGTCTTAGGAAATTTTTGCTGATCAAACTGTGGGACGCCATGTACTCGGAAAACTCCGAGCTCCAGACGGGACTCGAACCCACAACCCTTCATAATATGTAACTGAAGGTTACCGACGTCTAACGCCTTGCAGTCCAGCAAATCATTGCTCGTCCCAGGTTTAAATACCGTAAGTAACCTTGCTTTGCCGTCTGAGTTCTAGTGGCTCAATGGTTGGAACGTCTGGCCGGTATTCGGAGGGCTGCGGGTTCGAGTCCCGTCTGGGGCTCAGGGTTTTCTGATTACATGGCGTTCCACAGTTTGATCAGCAAAAATATCCTAAGACTTTAATAATGTCAAACTGCAAACTCAAAGTTCAAACAAATGTTCATATTTATTTTAGTTTTTCAAACATTGTTTCTTTTAAATCGTTGTAGTTATAATAATGTGTTCTTCTGTAGATTCTATATTTATAAATTAAGATCTTTTCTTTACATAACAACCTTTTGAAAATCAAAATTTCCCTTTGAAAAGTCAAGAAAAGCTACCGTGTTTATGTAATTTCAAATAATCGTAACTGTTGTTAACTAGCTCCTCTCTTTGTTGATAGAACCAAGCGTCAGTAAGTGGATATTTTTTCCGCTGCGCCGTTTGTAATGACGAGAAAAAATTCATTAAAGAAATGAAGCAAATGGGAATCTACGTTCCAGACAGGTAAGGTTACGATAACTCATTAGGAGTGCAGCGGAACTTGGCTCCAGCCAGTTAAATCCGACCAGAAAAAGCATAAGTAAAGGAAGGTCATGATAGGAAAATATCTTCTCAGTGTCTCAATGACGGCCCCAGGGCTGCATGCCGAGGGTAGTTATTGAGACTAGGTGAAATATTTTGATGCACGAACCATCTAAAAGCGGTAAATGTCTTTTTATTCTGACTAGGTTTTTGTGTTTATGTTGCTCTGTCATCCAGCTCATTGTCTATAGTGTAAATGTTCTTTTTTCAGAATCAACTAGATAATAAAGCTCGCATTAAGACCCCCTGGTAGACACGTTTAGACATTTTATTGTGTAGAATTAGCAAACACGTCGCAATGTGTATCCCTTATCTGATACCATCTTCATTTTGGTTCCAGGGATGCGGCATGGGAGGAAGGCGAGAACTATGCTGAACTTTTGGAGAGATACAATAGGTGTGACGTTGTCACATGCAAATGCCCATTTGGGAGGAAGTATTCAGCCGACGGCGGGTGAGTGTTTTGGCGAAAGGATAAATGCCAAAATTTCATAGTAAACACCTAGTTCTGCTGACAAAATTTCTAGCGAAATGCAAAATTTTCTCTCACTCCCTTAAAATTGCTTTTCGAGTTTAGTTTTCTAATTTTTCAGCGAGAAAAATCTCTTCGCTTGAAAGTTGGCATATTTTCAAATCCAGGGGAGGGTCACGTGAAATTGTTTCAAAGGAAAATTCCACGGAGGAAATACAGCTGAAGATTTATATTAAGGAAGCCCCCTAGGGTAATTTTTAATAGGAGGCTGGTAACTAAATATTACTGGGAACCCATGCGTAGATAGCGATCTTGTCGAATCGTTATTTTGTCACAACAGCGCCGTCCGGGTCACTGCAAATGTGAAATTTTCGGGTGTTTGCTTTGGTGAATTTCTTTTAGACTTGGTAATTGAAGCAGAGAGTAAGCTCAACAACATCTAATTTTCAAAACTTTTTAAAGACGGAATTTTTCAAAATCTACTAAATCTATTGAAAAAATCTACCTTGAAAACCTCCCCTGATATTTTGATATTTTATTCTTTGGTGGAATATTTAACCTCATGCCTATCTTCAAAAAGATTCACCGAAGAAATCAGAAGATAACGTGTCTTAAATGAGGTAATTGTGGAAATATGCCGATGTTCTCAGGCTATTATTACCTTGTTATCAAACGAAAATTGCACAATTCAACAACTATCTCATGTTTGTCATGCTTCTTCCACAGTTAGACACACTTTGTATCGAACTTACAACTATTTTAAAGATAGAAATTCTCATAAATGGAGACCGTACTAATTGCATCCTGTAAACAGAGAGTTTCCCAGAAACTCTCGGGCACATCTTCAGTTCGCTTCATATACTTTTCAATGTTGTTGTCTGTTATCCCTGTGGAAACGTGTAGAAAAAAAATTGTTTCGGTTATTTTGCTTCTATTTTAGGACTTGGAAACTGGTGCTTTGTTGCAGCTGTGGTCAGTATGGTACTCATGTTGGCTGTAAAAACTGGTCCACTAACCCTCCGTCGTTCTTTTGTCCAACTTGTAGACCTGTACATTCAAAAAGTGACAATCTCAAGTTGACCAGTACATCACTTTCTTTACCCCGTAAATCATCAAGTCTTACTGAAAACCAGCTCATTTTAAAGGCGGCCTCGATATCTGACGACGAGGATATGACAAGGATTTCTGCCGGGACCTCTCGGAGGAAGGGCAGGCGAAGCAGGAATAAACGAGGCCGAGAGACGTATGATGACGAAACGGACGATATCTCTCATCTGTTAAGTGGACTCAAGCGACGGGCGAACGAAGATTTTCAAGGCTTGGATCTCAATTCAGACACCAAGCTTGTTGTACAGAGGGCATTGGCTGCGGCAACCGCTGCTACCAAGTACACTGTACGCAGTGAACCTGACAAGGAGGCTAAGGGGCTGTACTATTCCAGCAGTTTGGAAGTCAGAAATGGGCGAAAAAGTGGCGATATACCAAACCATTCTGTGAATGGTGACGACGATTGTGTTATAACGAAGTACATCTCAGGCTGCGCAGTCTGCCCGAAGTGTCACCGACGAAAACCGATGAAGACTGTTAAGCCTCAGTCTGTAAGTGAATCTCCAAAAAGATGCTCCACTGGATCTACTTCAACGGTGACAAGCTGCTCTGTGAAGTCGACACCAACAAGAAATGATAGATTGAAGGAAAACCTGGTAATCGGTGGTGGCGACTTAAGTCGTCCACCTTTTATGGAATCTCTCCAGTCAAAATCAAACTCTTTCTTGCCAGAGCAAAATAGAGAAAAAGGTTTCGAAGCGATCGAAAGAGCGGCTCGATGTATCAACGAGTCTTCCGTGTTTCTGGTCTCTCCAGTGAAAGAAGGGAGCCAATCTTCGTTGGAGAAAAGGGCCGATCCGTCCGATCTCGAAACGATCCAAAAGAAAGGCTCAAGAAACAGACAGACCGTTGAAGACATTGTCGATAGCGTCACCTCTCAACCAGAGTTAACTCAAGGATCTGCTGCTGTCTCAACATCGTTCTTGACAAGCTCTGTTGAAAAAATAGTCCAGCTTTTGAGCCCTCGCTCTTCTGAACCAACGCGGAAGAGTTCCCTAGGTACAAACGCTTCCTCGCATAGATCGGACGACGTTTCCGAGCAGCCTGCGGAAGCTGAGCCACCTCCCGGTACGGAATCACCTGTCTCACTTTTACCAAACAATTCTACGACTTCTTCCAAGGTGAACCAAACGCTTCCGGACCACAATTTTGAGTCCAACGGGGTCGATAGACTTCCCTTTCCATTTCGGACTCCCGCGAACATAGATACACAGACCGACTTTGCAGAGTATTCTATCACCCACCCTCGTCCCAGTTTCCTAGAGGAAGGTCTAACTGAGACTGACGTTGAAGTCACAGCCTCTGAAGCCAAGCGACCTGGACCTCCTCGCACCTTTCCAAGATCGGATCCGGAGAAAACGGTATTTGAAGCAGCAATGGACCATGCATACGAACTGAGAAGCTCTGGAAAAGTAATGACCCATCAATGTTTGACCAGTTGCTAAAAAATGTCCGTTTTTTCCCGTCGTTTATTGTCCCCTAATCGAAGTACAAGTATCACTTGCAGCGCTCAACATAAATTTTTTGAAGGTATCGCGTAACAAGCGATGTTGGTTGGAAAATATATCAGTCACCCAGTCATGTTTTGCTCATTGGTACATCTAATCAGGTAGTGGAGCTTTAAATGCCTCCTATATTAAAATGGTGGTTATCTTTGGGGACCATCACAGCTCATTAATCTTCTTAATCTGGCCAGGTGGGTATCAGGCTAAGTGGGGCTATGTGACACCTCTTGCCCTCTGTCCTTCCTCAACTTACCAGGCACTTCTAGTTGTGGGATACAATGATAGCAGACTGTGCAATATGACATCTTATCGGATTTCTCGAAATAAACATGCCCTGTGAGTTTTCTTGACCAACTAAACGCATCCAGCTGTAGAAGGTGCAAACTTTGCGATACAAGATTTGTTGTCCTCTGGTGTCCCTCCTTGAATAGCGAACCTCCAAGAACTTTTCCTAGCCATACAGTTCACCTCCAGATGTTTGTACTGCAATATGTGCGATACAACTTATCATGTCCTCGGTTATCCCTCCTTGGCTAAACAAGCTCCAAGCACTTTTCACGACCAACCAAGCCCTTTCAGCTGTCGTTGGAAATTCTTCAACTCTCATCCTCATGTGTTCATTCCCGACAAGCGAAGTTCCAAGGTACTTCAGGAAGGACAGTGTGACTGGCACAAACTTTGAGAGGTTTCAGTGGCTTTCAGAAATTCCACGTTATTTGGCGTTAAGAGTGGCCTTAAAGGTATTCAAAGATTCTATCGATGATTCATAAAAGTACTCTGTATTTCTGTCTATAGGGCGAGTAGACAGGGAGGATCCGGGCGATGTTTTTGGCGTGAATTGTCCTTAGGCATAAAGCCGTTAAGGTTGCCATGTATTGACTGTTCGGTGAGAAAATGTGTGAATTCCAGGGTCTTCATTTTGAATCCGTTGAAGACATTTGTATAAACTCCAGTTTAATAGAGGAAAAGATGAAACAAATGCAAAAAAATACTGACATCTTGAGAACCCAGTATTTGAGTATAACACAAGGATGCGGGAACTGGGATATTTCGACTTTATTTCAATATTATTGTCAAATGGAACTGACTTTGAAATAAAGTTGAAATGTAATCGTGGTTTTTCCTGCATCTGGTTTTGTGTATATCACGAATTGTCAGGATGTGAGGCTTTTTCGGTGTTTGGGTACATTTTCAATATAAGGATAGTCGTATTCTGATCTGTTAGGTATAAGGATACTTCTTTGGTACCCTTGATCAACCAATGAAAATAAATTTTTCCATGAAGAGAAAAGTGCTTTACATTGTTTGAGTGGTATTTCAGAAGTTTCCCAGGGAGACCTCGAATCCAACTTGAAAGCCAAACCACTCAAGACGGCAAAGGCATTAAACGTCGTGGAGTTTGGTTGTATATTTCACTTCAATTAAAACTGCACCTAACCCAAAAATTGCCTTGATTTTGCTTTAAAACGACACTTAAAATAGATAGCAAAGAACTGCGAATACTGTTTTCCAGGAGTCGGTCGTTCAAAACGCAGATAGTTTGTCCGCCGAATAAGTCGTAGCGAGATCTACGACGACAACTTTTACGACGGCGTCGTCTAAAGAAAAGAATTTTTCATTCAAAACAAATGGTATGAATAATTTTAAATATCCAGAGAATTCTCCACAGCGTCGTCGTTCTGTATGCAACGCCAATCAGACCATTTTTGTCGCAAAGGACAAAAGCTGTTACTAAAGATTAAAGGTCTATTCTTCACACTGGAAACGAAACCGCAACGCGACGCGACTTTCCAGTTTTTAAAAGTTAATAAAATTATCTTAAAAATGAACGTTTGGAGGTTTTTTCATGCACTAGAATTGACAAGTTATTCTGTCATTCTTATTTTATCAAGCTTCTCATCAGGGAGGAATTCATTCCCTTCCGAAATTACAAAAGTGGAAAGTCAGGCGCAGTTCTTGGGAAGAAAGTTCTGTCTACTGTATATCCCATTCCCCAGCCTCGCCTTATTTCTAGCACACGTCATAATATTAAAGTAGATTTTTCGCAAGTTTTATTGACTTTATAACTAAAAAAAAGCAGCGAAATGTATAGAATGAAAAAATTTAAACTTCGGGACAACTTAATTCAACACCAACTATAAGCAAATCTCGATAGGAAAATTTTGAAATTTTTCGTCTTTCCAAGTATACTGGCAAATTTCCTTTTTTTTTTAATTAAAACAGGATCGTTTGCGATAAAGTTGATTTCAAACAAAGAAAACTCCATAAATTCTACTTTCCACATCAACTATGATGTGATACGTCAAATTCGTAGTTGTAAACAACGTTAAATTACTTGACTTAACGCATTGCCATGGTAACTAAGTATATATATATATATAGAGAGAGAGAGAGAGAGAGAGAGGCTTATATATATATACATGTATATACTAAGTATATATAGAAGCCAGACACAAGCCCTTCTAGCGTTCAGAAGGTTGCGGATTCGAGTCCCGTCTGAACTCAGAGTTTTTCTGAGTCCATGACGTTCCACAGTTTGATCAGCAAAAGATTTCCTAAGACTTTAATAGTATCAAACTACAAATTCAAAAGTCAAAGTCTAATTTCCTTGTGTATTGTTTTTATTTTCGTTGTTTCTCATCGACCACTTGGAAACTCCTGGTTTCCCAAGTACATAATGGGATCAATTCTAGCAAAAACTATCGTGGCGAATCTGAGAGCCAATGAGAAAGTAGAGAAAAGTTGTACGCCAGCGAATTTTAGCCCGGTGGAAACTGGGCCGAGCTAATTAATGAATGACAACGATTTCTGCTGTTATAACGAATGCGTTATAATGGTAGCATTGACGTTTTGTAGGTTATGTATAGCAGCTCACCCAAACGTCTTGCGCATGCGTACAACCGTCAAAATCAAACGAAGAACCACAGTCATCGATATTACTCTCGAACCCTTTGCACCATAGTCCACTCTTCCAAATAATGCCAGAGGCTAGCGATAAATTGCCTGCGGAGTATGTCTCCCTAGCTTTTCCTTCGAACCCTAACTGCGTACAAACGACATGGGCTTCATTCATATCCCATCCCTTGTCACAGATAGTTCCCCAGTTAAAAGGACGAAAAAGCTCCACTCGTCCCTCGTAATGATGAGTACCGCCAACCAGACGAAGATTCTGGCACACGACTCCAGCATCGTAAGTGCACGTGGTACTCACTGGCTCTTGGCGACAGTCGGCCAAACTGGTTTCGTGTCCTTCGCAGTGCAGGCCGTCGCGTAAAACCAAATAGCTCCCGGAATGTCGAGGCTCCACGAAGGCCTCTATAGCACCCATTGCGTACCCCATTTCCCGACATGCAACTTCACCATCTCGAATATCCCAGTGGTTTGCACACGTTCGTCCCCACTTTTTATCCCTATAAACTTGGATAAGTCCCTTGTTAGTTGTTGAAGAGGTGAAGGTTGTACCACTGTTGCAACGTATAGAGATGTCGTTGCCATGGTTGCAGTTGCTGGTATTAGTTGAATAACTGCAGTCGAAGATTCTCTCCTCGGAACCTGTGCAGTTTAGGTTACTTAATTTGATGCTGCCTTTTCCTTGGCCGTAGAATGCGTAATTCCAATAGTGGCCGTAGGCACTGCGGCCAATCTGAGAACAAATCAGTGTTGCCTCGCCAGGCTGGAAATTGTCATCGCACAATGTTCCCCACAAATCGTCCTTATGTACCTCGACACGTCCCTCGTTACTATGGGCTGTTCCAGCCAGACGAAGAACCTGGCAACGCACAGCCGCATCACTGCTGTGGGTGCAAGAGGGTGAAGATTTTTTCGGGCAATAGCGGATATGACGTTCTGTTCCGTCGCACTCAAGGTCAGTCCAGTGAATAGTACCAGTCCCCTCTCCGAAATGAGCCTGGCGGTAAGCAGCCACAGCTCCAGCGAATCCGAGCATGCGGCACACCACGTGCGCGTCATTGATGTCCCACAGGTTGTCGCATACCGTGCCCCAGGTGTCGTCTTTTAGTGCTTCAACCCGTCCCTCATAGTAGTTGCTTGATCCCGCGAGGCGTACGTGTGCTTGACACACCACCCCCGCGTCTTCGTGATGCCCGCAGTTACTCGTGGATCTTTTTGGACAGCTATCCAACGCCAACTCGCTTCCGGTGCATGCGACGTCGTCGAAAACAATGTCTCCGGTCCCTTGGCCGTATCGCGCGAGACTGTTTGCCTCAACCGCACCTGGGAATCCGAGCTGCCTACACACAACGACAGCCTCGTTCATGTCCCATGAGTCATCGCAAGCTGTTCCCCAAGCCCCATTCACGAGTTTCTCCACCCGTCCTTCACGATAACTTGAGGAGCCAGACAATTTCAAAAGATTACACTGGATACTTACATCTTCTTGGTGGCCGCAGTTGTGGGTGGTTATGTGAGGACAGTGCAGGACGTTGGACTCGCGGCCGTAGCATTTAACGTTATCCAAAACGATATCTCCAACGCCTTCACCTTGACCTTTGCCATGGGAATAGGCAGCGGTGAAACCAAGCTGGTTACAAACCACGTGAGTGTCATCCATGTCCCAATAATCGTCGCACACTGTCCCCCATCGTCCTCCCGTGAACACCTCGATCCGTCCGTAGTGATCACCTCCTCCGACCAAGCGCACATTTTGGCAAAGAACTCCCGCGGTTTTGTTTTGCGAGCAACTTTCAGTTTCAAAACTAGCGCTGCAATGTTTTAACTCTGTTTCGTTGCCCATACAATCAACATTGGTGAGGAAGATTGGTCCTGTACCAGGGCCGAAGGCCGAATATTTGAAAGCACGCAACGCACTTGGAAATCCAAGCTGCTTGCAAACAACTGTAGCGTCGTCAATGCCCCAGTCGTCATGGCCAACGGTACCCCACTGGCCTCCGCTGTAGATTTCCACTCTTCCTTCGTTGTCGCTAGACGAGCCGGCTAATCGCACAGGATGATTATCGCTTGTGTCTGCAGAACCTGGAAAGTATTAAGACAATTGTTACAGACATGAGTTAAATAGTCTGGTACGTGCGGGCGAAACATAGACCGGCATAAGCATAAAATTGAGCCTCGATAAAGTAACGGTAGGCTTGAATGAATTGAAGTAATGTAGGCTTGAATGAAGGGTTTTTAAAATTTAAACAAAATAACTCACAGGTTGGCGGTGTTGCGTTCCAATTTCGATTAGCCTGACATAATAAATTTTCTCTTCCCACCAGAGTGTACTTAAACTTGCACTGGAAATGGACAATAGATCCTTCGGCATGGAAGCCTTTTCTCCACCCGTTGGTAGGATTGTTTAACATGGGACAAATGTCTACATAGAAAAGATGACAAGATTCAGGTTAACCTGATTTAGATTTCTCTGTCAAGCAGCAGTAAATAAATTAACCTTCAGAAAATCATGGCGGCCTGAACAGTTAACCTTAATTCAGTATTATGAGTATGTATACTAGTATACTATTTCCACTAGTATTATTTTTTACGTATGTGTATATTTAACACTAATATATACGATGTGCATGCATTTTCTATGAGCATAAAGTCAACTAGGGCGAAAGCCTGAGCTGACTGTCAAACATAGAAAACGTGGCGAGTTGTCGAATTGTTTTAGCGTAAGGTTGACTTGGTATTTTTCTTTAGTTCAATATTACATGAAAAGTTGTTACAGATTAGTGATTCATTTTTTAAAAAATGGGCCTCTAAGTAAGGCGGATATCGGCAAATGGTAAATGCCGGAATAGCCAATAAATTCATGGTACCAAATCCGGGAGTTGCTCCAGTAACTAAGGGATGATTTGGAAATAAAAGTACCATTACATGAGGAGGGAAAACCCCAAGATTTTAGAACTGTATCACTTTGACTGTCAAATTCATTCACCTTTCAAAAACTACAACCTGTTAGCGTCATTTGTTTTAGGACTTCTCTCGTGACCTTGCCTGTTTCAGCATCCTCAGTAAAGAAGGCTACAGATTTAAGAGGCAGAGGTCACCTTGTCTACGTACAATACCTAATAAATACCTACGTATAATGCCTAATATAATATATACGTAAAGTAGACACATCAAAAGTTATAAAAAGGTATAACTTTTGCTCGCTTGACTGGTACTATATTATGAATTTTGGGGACTAAGCACATGGACTAAAAGCAGTGTTTTGATGATTTCAGTCGACTGTCGTAGAACAAGTAAATCATAAAATTTTTTCTTCACACAATTCTGTTGATTAATCTGAAACACTCACCTAAAACTGTTAAATTTATAAACTCGCTAACTGCCGTTCCAAGCGCATTTCTTACTTTAGCTTGATAAACGCCACTATCGGAACGCAACGGTTTATGGAAATACAGACCACCGGCTTTAGTTATTTTAATTCTTCCGTATGTTGCGCTGACATCAATTTCCATTCCATCTTTATACCATGCCTCGACCTCGGCGAAGTTTTGATGGGTGATTCCAAGGAAAGTGTGAAATATCCGACAAGTCAAGTGAGACAAGTGAAAAGCTCGGACTGTGGGTGGCTCTGAAGTTAC
The DNA here is from genome assembly GCA_036872915.1 of Nanipora kamurai. Classification (NCBI taxonomy): domain Eukaryota; kingdom Metazoa; phylum Cnidaria; class Anthozoa; order Scleralcyonacea; family Helioporidae; genus Nanipora; species Nanipora kamurai. Next base: position 115,476 of record JBAHVQ010000507.1, read on the forward strand.
ATATAAAAAATAATTAATTATGAAACATTATTAATACTGTAATTAATATGCGATTCCATGAATGTGTTCAATTTAATTACTGAATTTGAATTTATGGCAAAATGGTTGTGTGTATGCAGAAGGCCTTTTTTCCTCTTGGTTGCACCTCTCGACTCGTTTTCTGGAAAAATTTCTGGGTTTAGAAGGTGAAATATCATTTCCAAATTTCCAGCAAAGTATTTTTTGAGCCTGGTTCCAGTATGGTAAACATGTAATTTTCAAACGTTCACGGTACAAACAGTATTGAAACTACGATACTAATGTATCAGAAAAATGAGGTCATACGCAATATAGCAAAGAGCTGTCACTATTTCCCTAGTGCCCTGTGATCTCCACCACTTGTTAATCCCTATTATCACCCTCTTTAATTCTTAATTATCTTTACAACATGTAAATAAGTGATGACATCATCTTCTATGTATATATAGATCTCAGCATGTTTTGTAAACTTAGTTGGTTTGATAATGACTTTGCAATAAAGTCGAAATATTACCGCACCTGTCTTCGTCTTCTTTTCACTTGTATCTCAAGTTTCAAGACGTTAATTTTCGGATTATGTTTTATATAGTTTACTTTTTAAAATTGCCGGCTGGTTATGGTTCTTATACGCAATATAGATCCTCAACATGTAATCTTCCCTCTACCATCTGAATCCGTGTAGCTATGGTTCGAGCATCTCACAGGAGATCAGAAGGTTACGGAATAGATTCCCGTCAGGGTCTCAGAAAACTTTTCTGAGTATATGCCAACTTAAGGAATATGTGTACTTAAGATAGGTCGCTCTATGTCCCCCTGTGATCAATTCTTTCCACTGTTTATCTTCACATTTACGATTGTACTCACCTAATAATAGAATTTCCACACTCTTGGATACCATGGAACCAAGAGGGTTGGAAACGTTGCAGTAATATGTACCGCTATCAAAAGCCGTGAAGTTCTTAATTTCTAGACTTCCATTCGGGAAAATGTTGATGCGACTGGTGGCCGAGAAGTCCAGAAGCGTGCCGTCCTTAAACCAAAAGTGCTGCTCAGCCCTGCTTGAGTAGCAATCGACAATGGCAGTCTCTAGTGGAATAATGGCTTGTCGTTTAGAGTGGATTTCCACGTTTGGCGGGACTGTTATCAAGAGAAGCAACAGAGGCAAAACGCGTGACAAAGTAAACAGTGGCGCTGACGGAAGCAATTTGAAGGAGGAGAGGAAATAATATTAGTAATGTCTGAGGTGAAAGTCGGCCCTGGTTAGTACGGGAGTAAAGGGAGAATCAGGCATTCGTGGGAGGGTGAACATGCTGGGTGCATGTAACCATGCCTTGTCTCGAGTCCTTGTGCTGTGGGAGAACACACTGCAAAGGACTGATTTTTCAATATTGAAAAAAACGGATTTTTTAGAATAACAATTTTGGAATTTACACACGGATTTTGAAAATTATGAAACATGTATGTTTGACATTTGAAATATGGATAACAGATTTTCAAACTGCAGATTTTAGGTCTTCAAATCACGGATTTTGAATACTTGTATGGATTTCTCCCTCAAAGAAAGAACTCGTCTGTGTAGACACTTTTGTTAAGACCCTGGTCAACCACTAGAAATACTGGTTACCTATTGCTCAGACCTTAGCCCACCATCTCAGCTCAATGGTTAGACCTTCTCACCAGTGATCACAAGTAGGGCTCAGAAATCATTTTTCTGAAATTCGGAGCTTGACGAACGTTTGCTGGTCGCCTTACTTACTCCAAGCAACCACATGAACAAGATTTATAAACACTTACAGCCGACTTGACAATGAGATCCATCGAATCCTGCCGTACAAATACAGAAAGCGTCATCCGGTTGACAGTAAGTTTGACAAGTTCCACCGTTTTTGCATTCATATCCTTGACAAAGTACCTAAAGTAACAAGTAATTACAATGCTAGAAAATACTTCAACCTTTTTCTGAATTTTCGTTTAACTTTTTCCTGTCCGAGGACTTTCTCTTGACGAGTAAAATCGTCTGGCGTTAGCCAGAGTAAAATGCTAAAGTCTCCATAGGTCACGGAGGACCTATTCGGACAGGAAGGAGTTAAGGAGATAGGTTTTAAATCCGTGTTAACTCTTTCCTGTCCGAAGAGTTTCCTCTTAACGAGTAAAATCGTCTGGCGTTAGCCAGAGTTAAACACTAAAGTCTCCATAGGTCACTGAGCAGACGGTCATGGAGAGGAAGGAGTTAAATTCAAAATTTACATTGGGTATTAGTATTGTGTCATGTTGTAGGTACTCAATTGACCGGATCGATTTTCCTTATTCTTGGGAAAGACGCCCTTTAAAAGTTGATTGAAACTTAAACCGCGTGAACCAGGTTGGTTACCTAGCGCCTGTTACCCAGAACCCAGTCTCCTCAGGGTTTCTGGAGCGATCAATTCAAGATTTCTAAGTTGTGCTAGAGACCTGGTAAATAACCAGGGTTGCATTGCATCTTGGGACTATTTTTGGTACGCAAACAAAAGTCTTATCCTTAAAAGTGTCCCATGATTCAATGTCAACTTCTTTGTAACCAGGTCCCCGGCCCAACCTCAGAATGGCCATTTGACCACTTCAGAAAACCCGGAAAGAGTTTGGTAACCAGCGCTACCATATGATTGGTCGTTCTAAATCTTTAGCCAATCACAACTCACCAAGGTTACCCATCAATAATGATTGCGGCTTGTACATTTATCATCGGTTAAATTATGTAAAACAACATCTAGAAACATTTTGATGTTCCCATGGAAATGAAAGGTTACAACTTCATTCTTAGAAATTTTAATGTCTCGCAAACTTTACTGTAATTTGATAGTTTTACTAGACAGGAATTTTGTGTACGCAAAAAGTCATGGCATCGATTCCGTACCTGCTATTTTGAGAGGACTGAATTGTCGTGACGTCTTAAATTATCAATGAAATGAAAACCTCATTGGCAGTGTTTTTAGTTAATTACACGGAGAAGTGTCACAGAAATATTCACTGAAAATGTCACGAGATTTCAGTGTATAGTCTTCCAGCTATAAACTCGCCAAATTTGGGACGGGTAATCCACTTTCGGCGAAATTTTAATGCTCCGTTAGAATGCGCAATGACGTATACAAGTGTGCAACTATGCAGAAGAACAATGGATTTCAATATTAGTGATCCGTTTGCACACGTCATTTACACCATATATTCGATCCCATTCCTTTCTCTATTTTATATGCCAAGGAGCCAACCTTTACACTCAATACGACGAAAGGAGCATACCGCACAGATTTCATTTTTTGCTAAATGATTATTTAGATGGCGAGCTTTAATTTTCGTCAAAAATATCAGATCGTAATTTTTCACTTCACAGACACTTTAACGTGAATGATCTATCTTCCTTACTTACTTTTTCGGCTTCGTAATACGTGTATCCTGACCTCGTAGTCAACGTGGCGTCTGCTTTTGTTCTGTCCAAAAGTTCACACGAGTGCAACTGAGCGGCCTCGGTCTCGTGCTGGTAGTTGTAAGATTTACACAGATTGTTCCCCAAGCAACTAAAGGCACAATGAGCTGACGAACTCACTTCATGAGTTGAGAGAATGTTGCCAGATAAGGAAGAACCTGTGAAAGTAAAAATGTATATCCATTATGCTGCATGGCGACTTGAGTTGATGCTTTTTGATGGCCATGACGACGATATGGCAGTGATATTCTATAGAGCCGCTGCAACGTTAAACGGAATTTCATGGGAAGTGAACTAATACTTTGGTCGTTTAGACTTAAATAGACTTATAAAACGTCTAATTTTAAGCAATCATCATCGATTATTTGAGACAGAATTAAATCTTTAAATTTCACGGCAGAATCAGTCTGGATAACGCCCGAAAGGATTTAATTTGTTAGAGGAAATATCCTCTCCCGACAGATGGTCAACGTTTCTGCATTTTTCTCTCCCAAATACAAATGAAAATGTAAAAAAAATTATTATAGAATAAAAATTAAAATGTGTCAAAAAAGAGTTTGAAAAGCAAGTGATATTCAATGTGACATGCTAAATGCATTCATTGTATACTCCACTTATTATTAAAACTGGGAAAAAATGATCAGGGAATCGAAACATCACCATTTTATCACTTGGAAATCATTTTTAAAATGAACGGTATCATCCCGTTTTCAAGATTTCCTTTATAATTGTTTCTTCACCCAGGAGGTAGACTTTTTATTAATCTTTTGTAGTGTTTAATCACTTGTTGTTTCGTTTATTTGGCGTAAGCTGATGGGCCAAAAGCTTAGCCATACTGAAATAAAGTAGATTTTTCGTTTTTAGCTTACCGATATCCTTGGCAAGAAAATGACCATCTCTGTGACATGACGACCGGAGAGGTCCCGTCGCAATCAAGACTTCTATTTGAAGAATTAAAACGAGAAGAAAAGTTCCCATGGCACTTAACTCGAGACGCTGAGACTTCAGCCGAGTTTCTTCATTATACTTAGCCGAGGGCCTAGCATTTTACAAACACTGCAAGTAGACTCTTCATGCAAAAGTACTCCTCAAGTTATGGAGTTCTTCGTCAGCCGTGGCAATGAATGAAGCTTTACAGTCGGACATCATTAAAGATTAATCTCGTGAGCCGTAAGAGTTAATAAATATTAGCTGCGGTAGAATAACTACCTGTCATTGAAGCACCTAATCAAGCCGCAAATTTAACCTTCTCCCATCAGAATGATATGTCTTTCCTTAACAAGGAAGATAGTCCGGGGTAGCAAAAGGAAAAGAATAGAGTATTGATCCTGTCGTAAAAGAATTATCGAGACAGTATTAATGTGTTGATGATGTCCAGAAATTATTGGAGGAAAAAGACTAGAATACATTACAATTCATGACTCAATAATCCTCTAAAATATAACAACTACAGAACATCTGATGGACTTATTTTATCATAAAATGCACCGGTATTATACTTTGAAATTAAATCAAACTTGGTGAATCCGTCAAAACATTTGAACCAGGAAATAAAAAATGATTTTTTTAATAAAGAAAAGATAATTGAAAAAATATGTACAGAACAAGTAAATTATATGAGATAGTGGAGGGTAAAGGAACTTTCATAGCCCACTGTAAAAATTTGTGGCACTTGAATTTTAAAACATTCTTCTGATAAATGTTTAGACATTAGCGATGACCTGTGATGTGGTTTACAGTTGGGATATCTATACCAAATTTCTTCAGTTGAAATATATTTTGGGCACCTGGTTTCAAGTTGCAAACTACATCGATAAATAAAGGACATTAGAACCAAGGCATCTCCACTAATTAACTTTAAGTGTCTCGGAAATATCCTTTGAAAGATTTTTCACGAAAATGACTGTACGTGTCAAGGAAATGATTACAAGTTTGCTACTTCAGATGTTGAACGGCTTGTTTTCTGTAAACTTTGGTTTCAACCTGCCGTTTGGATGGTATAGGAATGAAAACAAAATGTCAGGAGGTGCCAATCAATAGAATTTGGCGAATCAACATTGCCGATGGATGCAAACAGTTGTACAAACAGCTGGCAATATCTAGGCTAGAAATTTTGCAGAGTGATCACCTTTAGCACCTTCGTAATTGACACCTTTATAATGCGCGTAAAAAGCTGTTCGCAACTTTTCATAGTTCTCCATGGTGCATACTAGTTTCTTTGTTTTTGAGGAGCTTGTCCATATGCAGGTGAGCCAGCCGGCGGGTGAGAGAAGTTGTTCCTTGCCCGAGTTTTTGTTTCAAGCCGAACACTGAACGAAACTCCCTCATGTTCGGTATGCATGTAATATTCCCTTATTGACATAACAACATGACACATGACACAACAACAAATATTTATACTTAATGCTGAATACAAAGTTGGTTCATGTGGGAGCTTGGTAAATATCAGACGACTAGTGGACGTTCGTCAAGCTCGTTATCTCCAGAAAAACCATTTCTGATCCCTAGACGGGAATCTCTGTGTTCAGCATTAAGTATTTCCATTATTATTATCATATCGTGGCTTCCGCTTAGGCAGTACATATGACGAACCTGCACCCTAGCTCACCATCTGAGTCGTAGTGGCTCAATGGTTAGAGTGTCTCACAGGTCATCAGATGGTTGCGGGTTCAATTCCCGTCTAGGGCTCAGAAAACTCAGATGACGAGCTTGACGAACATCCACTAGTCAACAGATATTTATGTGAGATGAATAATGATTCCGGATACTTTCTGGCACGTAACTAGCGTTTGTTGCGAGAGCGGTCCCAAATGTTCTAGGGTACTTAGGTCTTGCTTTTGCGGAAAATTTTTGAATACTGACGATGACGTTGCCCTCCGACGCAGGGTCTTCCGCCAAAAAATCAGTTTACTATCTAAAATTTCGGCAGTTCTCCGGCCTTTTTGCCTGTCTGCACATCCACTTTACGTACTCATTGCCTAATCACAGCAATCGTCTTTTGAATCATTGATTGGAATGCTTAAACCTCTAAAACAACATTTCTTGCTATTTAGGAACAATTTGTACAGAAATAAGAAGGTCAATAAACGATGGATTGTCTTTGTATTTTTGTGGGCACAGGATTATTATTCGAAGAAAATCCCTGTTTTTCTGACGTGGGTGGTGGCCGATACATTACAGGTAAATATTGTGAAACATGCCCTGTATGTTAGACCATGATGATCAAAACAAGTTCCATGAAGTTTTAGCTTAGTAGTATTACTCAAATATCTGTGGTAGTTTTACTTTTCATCCATGATTAGTTATTTCTAAAATTTTGTTTTCGGCGGATGGGAGGGCTCAGGATCGGGTATTTTCCTCTTTGCGCTTATGTGCTAGAAGAGTCAACAACAAAGAGGCTGGGTACGAGTTTTGGGTTTCAGTGAGCCATGACAGAGTCGGAGTCAAGAAAACCAAATGAAAACAAATGCAAATCATTATATGTCAGGCGAGTTACAAAGTTGTGACTAATTCTATTTGTTCCTACGGGCCAGACAACTAATTTGCTATTCGTCAAAATTACTAATAATTTTTTGTCGTCGATTAGCAAAGTGCTACACGCAGTGGCGTAACGGAGCTAGTGGAGGCCCTTAGGAGAATTTTGTTCGGGGCCCCCTGACCCCCCCTTAGATTAGACA
>JBAHVQ010000507.1:122730-140496 GCA_036872915.1 Nanipora kamurai
GTCCACTGTCTGAGAATATGTCCAAATTGGACATAATTAATTAAAATTTTTAAAGTCATGACGTCATCATAGATTTACTGGGGCTCCTTTGAGGTCGGGGGCCCTTAGGAGTTGCTCTAACCCTGACCTTAGTCCGTTACGCCACTGGCTACACACCTAAAACAAAATCTATTTTTTGCCAAGGTAGTCTAACAATTTTTGATACAATAAAATTTGCCCTTCCTCCCCCTTGGTGGATTGGCGACGAATTCCGATACGGGACCACCCAGGTTAAATCCAATATGGCGTCTTGTTGTGGTTACCGCACAGTTCAAAAGGTGGATGACCTTTATCCGACATAATATCATCTAGCTATGGAGGAAAATGAAATTCTGTTATCTGAAAGACAAGAGAAGATTCTAGAGGAGCTTGTAAGCCATACAGAAAATGATTGATGCATTATTGATATTGTTATGGAGAAATCCGATTAAATTGTGCGACAGTTGTGAGATGTTGTTGGTAAAAATCGTAAAATCGACATCAGTGATTTTGATAGCAGGCTGACATTTACCTCTGGATTATGCAAGAGTGAAACCAAGGCCTACATTGCCATTTATGGCTGGTGCCTTGCATAACCTAGTGCAAAAGTGAATGAAAACGAGGCCAACGTGTCGGCCTGTAAGGATGTCAACAATGATCTGGGAAAACTCTTTGTGATTGTTGGTAGATAACGCTTTGAAGTGTGCGCTCATATTCAGTTTCTTAATTGCATTTGTGATAATTCCAAGGACCTTGTATCCCATAAAAGGTGCCGTTAGTTCAGCCCTTTGTATCATATCAAGCACTTTGTAATGTCAATAAATACAGTCACATTTTGAATATGCCAACAGATCTGGCTCAGGAGCAAAGTCAGCACCACTGTGATGCTCAGTGCATAAAAGATTGAGTCAATAGAACATTTCAGGTCCCTTCAGACTAACATCAGATTAAGAGACAATCAAAGTAGTCCAGTGTGTATTCCATGCATGGGATATGCTGAAGGGATACCAAGACAAACTTTGTGTATGCCAAGAACTCTATAAGCCATTAAATGGCCTAAAGAATAACCCAAAGGACCCAGCATAATAGCTCTACACTGTGTGAAAGTACTGATGTACTGAAAAAGAAAATATATGCCACCTACATCAAGAACTAAACTAAAATCCATGCCAAAGATCACTGGAGTTTACTGTGTGGAATGCCCCATGGAAAATAGCTAACTATGACATTAAATATTTGCTGTTTGCAATTTGAACAGTCTGTGATCATATGTTGCATTAGTTTTACTCTTAAGCATACTGTCATACCGTACATTTATACATTTTTCAATTAAACTAATACAGGTTGCATGATGGTATTTTTGATAGTGTACCTGTAATGGTGTGAATTATGAAAAACTTAAAGATGGCAGTGGTAAAGGAGTGCAAAAACTCGAGATGTTTTTCTCAGGATTTCCTGAAATTGTTGGCTTGTCTTATTTTCCCAACCTACATACATTATGCCTCATGGGACAAGACATGCTTGAAAGGATTGAAGGATTAGATAATCTTGTTCATTTAGAGGAGCTGTGGATATGTGAAGCTAACATACAGGTAAGCAATGGAGAATCATCAAAGTTTAGATTCTTGGCCCAGTCTTGACAGATATTTGATTACCAAAGAGTCATGAAAGTCATTTAAGGCTGGAAGAAATGTTTTGATCTTAAGAACTTGAAAAATGCTTGATAAGTCAATAGCCTAGAGGTGATTGGGCAAAATACCATATAAAAATTGCCCTCTAGTCTTTCAGTCTGTTTATAAATTAACAAACAATTTTTTCACTATCGGGAGGAATTACCAACCTTACTGCGATTTTTATTTCTATTTTGTTTTTATTGTACCTAGGAAATACGTGGTCTGGAGAATTGTTGCAAATTAAAGAAACTGTATTTGTATGACAATGCCATCTCAGAGATCGAAAACCTTACAACCTTAACACTTCTTGAAGTGCTGTGGCTGAATGATAACAAGGTGACATCTATGCAGGTAATGAAGTGAATCATATATTAATTGTAGTTGTTTCTACATGGTGCATTTATCAGAAAAAAGGAAAGGATAGAAGGGAGGAGGAGAAAGGAGAGGAAAAAAGAAGGGAGGAAAGGGGGTAAGGAGGAAGAGGGAGGGAGGAAGATATGAAGGGAGGGAGTGAGAGGGATAAAAGGAGGGAGGGAAAGAGGAGAAATTGAGGGATGGAAGGGGAGAAGTAAGGAGGAAGGGAGGAAAGATGGGAGAAAGAGAGGAAGTGAGAGAAGGAAGGAGCAAGAGAGGGTGGGAGGAAAAGGGAGGAAGGGAGAGAGAAAGGGAGGGAGAAAGGGAGGGAGAAAAGGGAGAGATAGAAGGAAAAAGGAATGTTGGGAAGAAGAAAAGGAGGGAGGAGAGGTATGAAGGGAAGGAGGGAAGAGGGAAAGATTGAGAGAGAGGAAGGAAGAGTAGGGAGGAAGGAAGGAAGGAAGGAAGAGAGCGAAGGAAGGAGGAGGAAGTTAGTAAGAGAAGGAGGGAGAGTGGAAGGGAGGGTGGGAGAAAAGAGAAGGTGGTAATGAAAGGAATAAGGGAGGGAGGGAGGGGAGAGAGGGACGGAAGGGAGGATGGAAAGGAGGAAGGGAAAGAGAAAGGAAGGGAGGGAGAAAGGAAGGAAACGTAAATGGAATGAAACATAAATTATGAATGTGGCTATTTGGTGATACCTCACAATCTTGATTCTTACTATTTCAAGAATTAGGATTATGAAATTTAGATACCCTACCTCACATGTTTCCAGTAAGGACTACATATAGAGTATTATCACTTGATGTCAGAGCAGCCATATTAGAGCTTCTCAGCAAAAGAACTATCATTTTTCATAAGGTACATCAACATAACCTCCATGCTGTAAGGACTACGTAAAAACACTCCATAACTGCACTTATATCTATTTTTAAATTAAGCTATGAGACATCAGACTCAATCTACACTTTGGTACTCCATTTAAAATGATGACCAAATCAAAGCAGAACAACAATCAAGTCCTCCTATTTCTAACACCAAGAATTCATGTCTAAAAAAATGACCTTAAAACATACACAAAATTGGGAATCAAGAGGTCACCAACTGAGGTGATTATATTTGCACTGAGAATTTATTTGGTTTTCACTGTTTTCGGCTTCCTGTCTGCTTGATTCTGTAGGGGCTGGATGGATTATCCAACCTGAAGGACTTAAATTTGTCCAACAATAGAATATCTTCAATCGGTAAGTTGTGAAAAATTTTTCCATAGTTCAACATTTCAACAGATGTAAGTGTACGCTGATAGAAAAGTGGAGTGAATGACAACCTTAATTAATACCCTTAATGGGACTGTTTTGTTTTAATATTATGCTTTTACACCACAACTCTTGCAGGCAACTCCATGGAAAAGCTGTCAAGATTAGAGACGCTTCATCTATCAGGAAATCAAATCAGATCATTCAAGGTTAAAATAATTTGAGATAACATAGCAGCTAATGAATGTGGCGAAAACGCTACCGGTGGAATTAACGAGAGGAGATTACTATGTGCCTAAAATTGTTTTTCGACCTTTATCAAAAATCTCAAACCCTAACGGATACTTCACGAACGTACTCTTTCTCTTTAGACCAGTACGTTTTAGTAGGAGGTCTTTTTGTGCACAAATCAATCGGGCATTACATTACACCATTCAAGATTTTGGCCTAGAAAATTGCGCTGGGACGTATAAATTACTTTTCTTCGAATCCTGTTAAGTTGGGGCTACGTTATACGAGCTGTCGTCGAAAATTTAGCTCATCGAAATTCTTTCGAATTCAATTAATTTTTGTCCTTTTGCATTGCCTTTGAAAATGTGGCAACATCTGCAATTTTCGCCGTGTTCTTGGGACACAGTAGTTTCAGGCTAACGCAAAGCGAAAATTTCTTGAGGTTGATCAGAGCTTCAGAAAGGTAAGTACTGTGTACTGGAATGGACTTTGTCTAGATGCCACAGCTTAAAGTTTTTGATATAGGATGTGTATAGGATATAACAGTGTAATATAAGATATCTGAAAACGACTGAAACCGCGAAGGTGTGCATTGTTCGTGCTATTTTAGGACCTGTATAATCTTCTCCACTTACGAAGTCTACATACGCTGAGCCTGAAGGATCCTGTTTATGGTACCAACCCAGTGGCATTAATGTGTAACTACTCCACGTATATTTTCTACCACTTGCCTAAGCTCAAACGACTGGACGGCTGTGATGTGGATAATGAACCATTCAAGGGATTAGCAGAGGTAAATTATATTATAAAAATTATAAAATGTACAAAATATAGAATATATAAAATTATAATATGTGGAGGATAAGAAGACAATTATTTGCTTTTTTCATAACTTTCAATGACTTTGAAAGATGATATCACTCATTAATTTGAGTAACATCTGAAGATTAACGGACACCTAACGGCTTGAAGACCAGCAAGTTATTGCCGACTAGATGGCTCGTCCCAGGTTTAAATACCGAAAGTAACCTTGCTCTGCCATCTGAGTTCTAGTGAGTTAATGATCAGAGTATCGGGGTGGCAACCAAAAAGTTGCGGGTTTGAAATTCCGTCTGGAGCTCAGAGCTTTTCTGAGTTCTTGACTTATAACAGTTCGATCCGTAGGATTTTCTAGGACTTTAACTGTATCAAACTGCCATCTACGAAGACAAATTAACGGGTCACTTTCACTTTCGCATGTTAGGCTACGGTGAAAAAGAAAAAGATGTACTACAACATGCGAGTGAAGACTTTGGAAAGAAACATGAACAATTTGATGAAACAAGTGGAAGAGGAGAAGCAACTTTTACGAGATACACCTTCAACAAGGATCCGCAATTTGACGAAATCTCTTAAAGCTGTAAGTTCACGAAGTTGATTAAAATTACCGGACACTGTTCCCAAATGGTAACATTAATTTTACTCTGGCTAGCGCCAGACGTTTTTACTCGTCTAGGGGAGATCTCCTGAAAACCTCCCCGCTAAAGCGTTAATCACTTTAATGTAATTAATCACTTTGAGTACTGGTCTTTATTTGGACTAATTTAAGCTTGAACGCGAGTTAGAAGAAGCATCCGAGGAAACTAAGCCAGAAAGAGAAAGTGCTGACGACTGTTGTAAACCAAATCACGTACCTTCAGGACCGAGCTACAAACAGCAACTTGGGATAAAGATAAACCGCATCAAGGATCGTGTTCAGGACTTGGAAGTAACATGTGACGAGTAAGAAATGGCGTTGTTTAGCATTGAATAGAAAATAGATCCCGAATTATCGTTAGTTAATCGCGAACAATCGTAAACAGTTCGAGGTTACCTCATGCGGTTACAGTCACAAACTATTTACTTAAACACAAGCACATTTCATTTCACATGTGCAGAGATTTACGTGCAACATTTATCGTGTGAAAATGTCGTCTGGAGGCTCTTCGGACAGTCACGAATGCGAAACGAAAAAGTGTTTTGTCCAATCAGGAACATGAAAACACCTTTTCGTGCTTTTTCACCGACAGAGAAAACTTCAGTAACTATGAAATAAGCAAATTACAGTAACGTTAGTTTGTCAGTTAGTTTGTACGAGAAATCTCACTCTTCTCATCTCGAGCAGCTGCTCATCCGAGTGAAACACTCCTTCCGCATCGTTTCAGCTCGGACAATAGCTGATCATTTTTGTCCAATTTGTTGCCGATTCCTGCTTGTGGAAGTACATGCAGGTTCTGCTTCGCAAGGGTTTCCGGGATTATTTGGATGGACGCGGGAAATTTAGGATGGCAACTTCAGTGCGAAAATACTTCTCAAGCTCGAGAAAAGCCTTCCTAAAATATGATATACAGGGAGTAAGGCATCCACATGTGAATCTGGACAAATCCACTGTTTCCCACCTCAGAAAATTACTGTTACGAATAGGTACAGAAACCAATGGTAGAAAACGGGAACTTATCTTATGACAATACGATATGAAACAATTAACATTCTCAGGCATTTTAAATGCTGGAAACAATCAGCTTAACTCAAAATGCGACGTTAACATGAACTTTATTTTGAAGATTTGTCCACCCAAACTATCCCAGAATGCTTACCAGGTCGAGCCTGGACCCGGTCTCCCCGAAGTTTTTTGAACGGTGAACTGCGTTATTTTTTATATTTGCATCGTGGTGATTTTAGCTTCGGCAAAAGTTTGCAAACTCGTATTGCTTTGTCGGGTCCGCTTCGGCGTTCGTGAACCTTAAAATCTTCGTTGTCATTCGACGTAGACACCGGTGACAATGGGAGGGAGAGGCAGAGTTACAGCGAATTCTTTATTTTTTAGAATTGATCAATGTTTCAGGGAAAGTCGCGACCAAGTACAAAACATCTCGCGGGCCACTGTCCAGAGGTTGTTTTTAGAGTTAGAAACTGGTGGGAACGTACGATTTGAAGATGGCAATCCAAACGATATTTGGTAAGCAAGCTCTTTGCTCTCTTCACTATTCTGTCTCTGTCCTCTAATTTACTCCCTACGCAAACAATCTCATTCAATTCCTTATCTATTCATGGTTCGTACAACCTTGAAAAGTGCTTGAATTTGAGCATCTGTGTTGAGAAGTCCTTGAATTCCATTTTTCCTTGAAAAAGTTTTTGAATAAAGAGCAAATGCCCTTATAATATGATAAATAATCCTTGATTTTATTTAGTTCCAAAAATTATTGCAATTGTTGTTTAAGATTTTGGAATTTTCTGATAAAAAATAATTTTTAGCCGTTGTTCGTTTGATAGTATAAAATTCAATATGGCGCTGAAAGCCTTGTTTGGATGTTTGGAAGTTTGGGGTGACCTGGAACCAAGATAATAAACTGAAAATAAGATGCAAACGTAACATTTAGCGTAATACGGAACAGGAATGTTTTTCATTTAATAATTAAGTACATGCCATTGTCCTTCAAACTTAAAAAAATGCCCTTGAAAGGTCCTTGAAAAGTACTTGATTATTTTCTTCATTAAGTTGTACGAACCATGTCTGTTCTATCTAATCCCATCCAATTTTTTTCCAACTTTATTCTATCCGGTCCAATCCTGGGCTTTTCTTCCCTGTCTAATCCTATCTAATAGTGTCCTGTTCTATCAAAAAGATTCCCATCTTTTCCCATCTCATCCCATCCCATCCCATCCCATCCTGGGAACCACTGACATTTTTAATCATTGCTTGTAAGATGAACAACTCTTGAGTGTATTTTTTCCGTCCAGGTACACATCGTGTTATGATTTGGTCTTATCCAGATTTTGTGCTAGTGATTACAAGGTTGTTAATTTATATTAATTATATTTACACTAATGTTAATTATAAAATAACGACATACAACGACTTGAGGGACTCTTCACCGTAATGTATTAGTGATCCGAGTTTGAAATCATTTCTTGCTATCACCTTTAAGTTTCTAAGCAGTATTTGTCCGAATCAAGCCCCGAGTACTGAGACATTTAAGTAGATGCTTTTAAATCACATGTAAATCAGGTACTAAATGTTAGGCAGTTTGCAGCTTGCCAAAAAGAACTCAGAACAATGAAAAATCGGAGAGCAATGAGAACAGTGGGATTTCCAAAACAAAGAAAAAGACAGTGCACTGGATCTCGCTTGCTCTCCAGATATTTTTATGCTAAGTGATTTTGGCCAAGCTGTAAATGGCCCATTCGGTCTGGTTATTGCTGTCATTTGTTTTTCCTGTTCAATTTTCTTTCTCAATGAGGTTCACAACGACGAGTATTTTTACCAAAGCTAACTTCAGAAAATTTGTAACAATGCCGACGATGCCTCCACCGTTAATCCTAGTGTTTTATTTATGTCTTGTTTGAAGGGGTACGGCATTATTGGTGTAAAAATACACCGAATAACTAGGATTCACAACAGGATACTCCGCGTTGCATTTGATGAAAAAGTCTCCACCTTGATCTCGAAGAACAATGACATGGATATCGCAGACCAGTAAGTAACGTTCAGTTATTATCTGTGATTTACCTCAATTACCCAAGTGTTAAATCATCGAAACGACACAGTGTTACCCATTTTACGCCATTTGACGTGTGAAAAACATGTGGAATTGGAATTTTCGTTTTATATTTAAAATTAGGGCAGTTTCACGCATGAAATTAAAGATTCGCGTGTGAAATGGCATGATTCAAATTTTTACATGTGAAAACTTGGTATATGAAACGCGTATTTCGCATAGGAAATTGGAGATTCTGTAATGAGAATTATTTCAACGTGTGAAATTTTCATTTTACATGTGAAATGGCATGCGAAATTTTCGTAATAGAAAACATATTCTTCATATATAAAATATCTACATACATAAAGATATTATCTATGTATATAAAAGTGACCTGTATATAAACAGTATGACAACTGAACAGTAAGAAACTCATCAACAATTAATGCAGAAAACACAAAGAAAAATCAAATCTTTGACGTGTCTTGTACCATTACCGTGCCAGGTTTTTTCAGGAATGGCTCTCTCGAGCGTTTTCAATTGTTTCAAGTCAAGAACTACTCACATACGCTTTTTGTTTTATATTTTTCTAATAGATAATTTATGTACCCAAAGGTCGCTGAAAAAAATGTGCGACCGAAGACTAAAGGTTAAATGTAATAGAGACACGTTTGTGTTTCTCCATGAATTTTTTTGGTTTAGAAAAAATTGATTTTCAAATACTCTTCGTCAATTAGCGTAAACAGGAGGTCAACTTTGAAGCCATTTCAAAAATTCGTAGTACGTGTTTTATTGATTTTAAAACGGCTGGCTTCTCCTCGGGTTTTATATCCGATAAAACACTCCTACTTGTGTTTCAAATAGTATATAACTAAACTTAATTAAGAATAATAGCTCATGGTAATCTTAAAATAATTGGTAATAATTAATACTAAGAAATAATTATAGTAATTAGTGAATTAGGAATTTCTATCAGTTCTGATAAAGTTTGATGGCCAAAAATGACTTCAAACCAGACCTTTATATTTTTAGAAAGAACCTATTCAGAAACTCAATCGAGTATTTATTTGCTGTCTGGAACTCAACTGTAAACACCAAGGACGGTTTACTTCGTATTCTTGAAGAAGGGTGTAATGAAATCCCAGAGGACGAGGTAGGGATAAAAAATTTATCGAATACACTGGACCTGTTAGGTAATTTTTGTCTGAAATCGTTGTGCAATGTGTTAAGAAGGGGAATTAGGATGAATGGGGTTGATGAGGGGTAGGAATGAATGGATTGAGATTGAATTGGTTGGAAAGGAAATGAATACGATAGAACGGAATGAAAATGAAATGACTTGGGATTAGAAAGAACAAAAGGGGACATGAAGGTATTATGAAAATAAAGACTGTGGTTTGGTGAAGGAGAAAATGTGCTATAGATTGACCAGGCAGGAAACGTAGTCTTATGACAGATAGAAGCGCCCAGCATAAAATACGGAGGAAAGGAATGATTAAAACAACAAGGAAATATATACAATCTTTATTAATTTCTAACGTTTCGTTGCCAAACTTGCAACGTCTTCAGAGATGGAATTACAAAGAATCAGAGTACGTCACTGTATATCATCGTACTCTGATTCTTTGTAATTCCATCTCTGAAGATGTTGCAAGTTTGGCAACGAAACGTTAGAAATTAATAAAGACTTTATATATTTCCTTGATGTTTTAATCATGCCTTTCCTCCGTATTTTATGCTGGGCTTATATATTTGTCACAAGAAAACGTGCTCAAATCTACTGTAGAACATTTACATGAAGTCAATGTTTTTTGGTGTTTTTTCTAATTTTCTCAGTATGGTGGCGTACATCTCTCCAACAGTGTTTTCAACAGTGATCGCAAGCGACTCGAGTTTTTAAAGAAACAGTGTGAAATGAAACAACAGGGCGATCGTTGCCCTTACAGACATGGTAAGGCAGCGGCCAACTATATTTAAAATGTGGTAAAAAAAACAGGCTGTCGCTGTGTACTGTAAACAGGTTTATTTGTTGGTTATTTAGGTCAGCTTGTGGTCTCTAAGGTCTTTGTTGGGAACATGGAGTTGAGAAAGGAAGGTGAAAGGTAATAAGAAATCAAACAAATATGTGCGTAATTAACGCGAGTATATGTGACGTAATAGATCAAACGTGGGAAAGAGAGTTTCACCCGATCTCTAATCACTGAGAAGTGTGTTAAAACAACGAGGCGAAGTCTAGTTTTTGTCACGTACCGCGAGATGTTTGAAGAGAGGATGAAACTTTCTATCGAGTATTCGATCTAGGTTTTCAAAAAATCCGTATTTTTGGAGAAAATCATGCTAAAAGTTGTCAAAATTTATAGCTAACTAAGGCCACATATCCAAACAACAGGTAAGAGCGATTGTAATTGAGAAAATGTGATGACTTACATCGCTTAATGTACTTTCGGAATACTAAAGATAAGCTATCATGACGATTATCGTCTTCGTGCGTTAGTTACGGCAACAGTTACTGGTGTCGCAATGGACCCAGATGACATTTTCACTTCGTTTGACTTGAACTCAAGGTTTACCCTTTTCTTCTTGAACTTCTTCCATTTAGTATCACTCAAGAAGAGTTCCCCGAAGCGGATTCCGTGTTTGTCCAACTTCTTGAAGATGAAGATGATTCCGAACCAAGCACTTACACCAAGATGGCCAAACCATCGTGTGACTGTCGAACAAAACAAGGCGACTGGATTGTCTTTGACGGTGATCTTGTGTTACCGGAATATGTTGTTGATTTCGAGTATCTTACGAAGGTATAACAAACTCCACACTATAAGTATCTATTAAAGAATGACACCTGTAATAAGATTTTGAATCCCTGCTCTTGAAATGTATGTTGCTGTTTATATGATGATTGACGAAGGGATATTTTTTTGAAGCGTCCACTGGCGGTTATGTTTGGATTTTTTTTAATTCCATCATATACCATTTCAAGCTTGTTCAGACACTTTAAGTCAGGTTGTTGGGAATAGATTGATGCAGTTTATTGACCCAGTCCTTTCCCGGCTAATCTTTCCGGGCTTCGTACAACCAACGTCTGATGACCAGTCAGACGCCGATGTACAGTGCAAGTTCTAAATTCTTGATCTTTGTACTTCAATGCCACAGAGTGTCGTTGGTCATCATGCAGTTACGCTTTCTGCAGCAGGAAGGAATTTGGAGGTCAAGAACGAGTACAATTATCTGTTAAACTCCAGGCCACCACATTCGCTGCTGGCGTGTGTGTTTTTGTCTTTCGTCTTAAATCAACTAGTTATGAAACTGTCAATTTTGTTTTAACTTGTTTGTTAGTTCTATTTCAGAATCATCCTCAGGGTAATATGACACGATAAATTCACATTTAACCTACACTGCTGAAGTCAACTGAAAAAGTTGACTCGAGCGGGATTTGAACTCGCACCTTCGGGAATCCAGTCTGCCGCTCTACCTGTTGAGCTATTGAGTCTACAGGGATTGGAGGCGAGTTATTATCCAACTTAAGTCAACTTTTATTAGATATTGAGTATTATTATTTAATAAGTATTTAAGTAATTATATTTAATAATTATTAATAAATATTTAATAATTTAGTAATCATTTTATTTAAGTATTATTATTTATTAAGTATTAGTATTAAGTATTATTATTCTATTAGTAGTAAGTCAACTTTTATTAGTTATTATCCAACTGAAGTCAACTTTTTCAGTTGAATTCAACAGTATAGGTTAAATGTGGATTTATCGTTTTTAAGCAGTGTAGGTTAAATGTGAACTTATTTTTTGTTAGTCCTTTTAGGATGGACGTAAAATTAAAGTAAATCATGAAGTAATGAAAGTTTTTGCGGGTTCATTTACAGATGAAACCTGTGTCACCATTAATCTGTTACTATGGCGATACATCATGTAATAGTGAGAAAAGTTCCTGTGATGAAAGCACTGACCTAGATTCCGATGTTTTAGACATCGAACCATCCTTTCAACTCAAACCTCGGTAAGTGTACGGTGATTTCAACCGTTCATGTCCAGAACATGTTTTGTCTTAGAAAACGCGAACAAACGTACATTTAATGTTGCTTATTTTGCTATAATTGTTGTTGCAACCAGTTGTTTGTTGGATGTTTGAATTTGTTGCCTTTACCGTAATGTATTTTGTTGTCCCACGCTGCGTTGTTTTATTTTGTCTAGAGTCATATCGTTTTTAGTCGCCCCGTATTATACTGAATTGCACTAACTTTTGTCATATCCCACTGCGTGTGCGGCCCCACGGCGCATGTCATGACTGAGCAGTATTTTTATTTAGGGAAATTTTTTTAATGTGTGTGAGCCTGGACCCGAGTATTAACCAATCAGATTTGAGTATTTTTTGAATGGACCAATCATATTTGACCCTGTGGTGTATTTTTCGGGGGGTAGAAACCAAGATGGCGCCGCTTGATTAATATTTCACGTGATTTGGTAATGGACCAATAAAGATGAAGTGGTGTTTTTCGGGAGGATTGTGGTTTACGTTTTTCGGCTGTGTTGGTTTCAAACTGAGGGTTTTGAGCCAACACGTAGCCAACGTTAGAATGACAGAGTTTTTGTTTATAGACATTATTCTTGGGTATTTATTGTGGGATTTTATACGCATGTGCACTACTATGACAATAAAAACCAAAGAAGAAAAAACCGAAAAAAAGGGGTGGGTGTGTTGTTGAGCTTAGACCTTACGACCTGTGCACTATATTTATGAACTATAGATTTAGATATAGGTTACCTTGAGTTCCTCACTACTAGAGGTATCACACCCACCTCGATCTCTGTATGAATGTTAAATGTATTACAGACAAACACAGCGATATCTATAATTATCCATGTATTTCATAATTTTTTTATGATTATTGATACATTTTCGTGATTATTGATCTGCAGTTTTGACGAATTTGAGAGTTTTTCTGTTTTATACAAAACGGTTGTAGTGAGTTGACAAAATAAAAATGGTAACACATTACAACTGGTTTTTATAAAATATTATTTCCAAATTTTCTCTACACTACAATTTGTTCCAACAGCAAGTTTTTTTTAATTTTCCAGGATATTCATCAGCAGAGTAAACATTTAAAAAATATTTTTATTTTACTTTTTTTCTTTCGTTCAGTCCTCTCCTTTTATGATTTACATCAATAGACAGTTTGAATTGTCTCCCGAACTACCATAAGTAAATCCTCCTGATTGTTTGTTTGATTTCTTTAATCGCTTACCATCCTTTTTCTTCCGCTGCCTAAATTTTCGCTTTGGACGCACTTTCGGCATTTTCTCACCTGTGTGTGTACCTCCCGGAAAACACTACTTCATCCTTATTGGTCCATCACCAAATCACGTGGAATATTAATCAACCGGCGCCATCTTCGTTTCTACCCCCCGAAAAATACACCATAGGGGTCAAATATGACTCGTCCATTCAATTGGTGTGATACCTCAAAAAATTATGAAATACATGGATAATTACAGATATCGCTGTGTTTGTCTGTAATACATTTAATATTCATACAGAGATCGAGGTGGGTGTGATACCTCTAGTAGTGAGGAACTCAAGGTAACCTATATCTAAATCTATAGTTCATAAATATAGTGCACAGGTCGTAAGGTCTGAGCTCAACAACACACCCACCCCTTTTTTTCGGTTTTTTCTTCTTTGGTTTTTATTGTCATAGTTGTGCACATGCGTGTAAAATCCCACAATAAATACCCAAGAATAATGTCCATAAACAAAAACTCTGTCATCCAAATGTTGGCTACGTGTTAGCTCCAAACCCTCAACAGGGTTTGAAGCCAACACAACCGAAAAACTTAAACCAAAACCCTCCCGGAAAACACCACTTCATCCTTATTGGTCCATCACCAAATCACGTGGAATATTAATCAAGCGGCACCATCTTGGTTTCTATCCCCCCAGAAAAATACACCACAGGGGTCAAATATGATTGGTCCATTCAAAAAATACTCAAATCTGATTGGTTAATACTCGGGTCCAGGCTCACACATTAAAAAAACTTTCCCTAAATACATATACTACTGACTGCGCTATTATTACAGTACACTAGATTGCACAGATAACTCGACACTTACTGGTGACGTGTCGTATGAATTTTTCGATTTAGTACCATCGGTCGTAAGTTCTGTGTTGGCGGAAAAGAGCCAGGGTTTTGAGGCATGTGTTCAAAGTGACACTTTTGCCGCTAAATTAGACCGCTATTTGATCATATTGATCGAGGACTCCCGCTTAAAGTGCTTGCCGGAAATAGCAAGCTGTACTTAGACACACAAATTTCTGATATTTCAGATTAATAGAGTTGACCGAGGAACTACTGTTGAAGTATTGCGGAGTGGAGTCCGTGAAGAACATCACAATACTTGACTTACACAACGGTGGTCTTAGTCGACTCAAAAACATTAATCACTTATCAAACTTGAAGAAACTTGTCGTGTCCTTCAACGGATTATCCAAACTTGATGACATCACTAATATGGTATGTAGTTCTCTTTGGGAAAATTCTTAATTTAACCCTTTGAATACACCCTTTGTTAAACTGTGAATTCCCATCATCGAGTTTCTTCTCTGCCAGTTTTGGAGTTTGAAGCTATAACCATTCTACAATTATCTCCTTGGAAAGTATGAGGTACGAAAAACTTACAAAACTGTGCTCAGCCACCTTAACAATCTTGTTTTCAGCAAATGACAAACGTGAGATTACCACGTGACCGGATTTTCCCCACGTTTGCTGTTTGCCTAATTTAGCCATTTCTCAGCTTCGTGTTTGCCATCAGTACGAGAATTCTTTGCCATATTTCTCTTGTTTTATCCCTTATATTTTCTACAAGAGAAAACGAAGGTATTTTCCGTTATGACAATACCATACCTTTCGGCAGCTGTAGTTATAACACGGTGATTCAATATGAGCATCTGTTGATATGTCGAAATAGCACAGGACACTGTTTTTGAGTCAATAGACTGATTGATTTCACGTGTTAGGTTACTTCTGATAATCTTTCAAAAAGTAAGCTCTCATTTGACGTTTTTCTGCCAATTGACGTAAAGCTTAATCTTGCTAACTCGAAAAACTGAATTTCACCTACGTCCATTCGTCGAGATGAGTGTTTGAGTCCAACCTAAGTTTCTGTTCACTAACGTCGAGACTTCGTACACAACAGAAACTTGGTTGGTGGATTGGTAACCCGTAAACTTTAGTGACTGGTGTGACTTTTCGGCACCCAATAATGTTTCTTTTGTTTTTCAGTCCAATCTAAATTTCGTTGACGCCAGTTTCAACAACGTGACGACGTTGGATGGTATTAAGGTATTGTTCAGATGTTTTTACCCATTTTTGAATGATGTATTCGAGCAAGATGGATCTCTGAATAGGCCAATATGTCTGGAAATGGCCAATATGGTGGTAGATCAAGTTGGGCGCGTAAACTATGCACTTTGATATGCATAATTATGTGGAAAAAATATTTGAACCTTCTAAGTTACTAACACCTTAAAATATTAATTAAACCATCGTCAAGTTTGGATAAACTTGTCAGGGTGCAACGAGACATTGAGAATGTGTTGTTTTTGATATTTTTCCTAGGGTTGTCCTGCTTTGAAGTATTTAGACGTCAGTTGGAATAAGTTGAAGCACATTCGAGAAGAAATCGGGATTATTAGAAAGCATGCACCGAACTTGACGTCACTAAATACGCGCCATAATCCTTGGCTCAGGGTATGCCTTGGATACTTTGTTCGTCTTTTCTTCCTGCATCTGTATTTACTTTTTCGTTTCATTTTTGTCATCTCTTTCTCTAATTCGTTATCGTTGCCGTGCAATTTTTTGCTTTGTATTGAAATATTTTCCTTTCTTATCAGCCTTTATCTGTATTCCAACCATAATTGTCGACCAGGGGTCGATTATTAAAAGTCCGGATTGCTCAACCGGTAGATAAGTCGTAATTAGCGCGCTATTGGTGGTTTGCAACCAACTCTTAGAGATCATAAGACAGTTACACGGCAGCCATGTTGGTGCCAAATACAATAGAAATTAACGAGACTCTTTTGGTCTACCAACATTTCCACCATGACGTTACGAGCAGACCATCAATTTAACCATTTTGTTAACTGAGGAGGGACATACCCAGTGGATAGCAGATAAAATTTAAACTCGGCTGTTCAATGCATACATAACGCTGTTCAATCTTATATAAGTTATTCAGGTGTTGAGCAGCCAACTCTACGTCTTTTGAAATGGCTTCGTGTTTATGTACCGAACCTTAATTCCTCTTTATGATTCGATACATCTCAGGCTGATAATTTCCGTACCTACACCATTGGCCGACTAAGATCGCTGCAAGAGCTGGACGGAAAAGAGATTGCCGAACAAGAAATCGCTTTAGCTTTACGTCAAGCAGCGTCGTCGCGTATTTCTTCTTTCACAATTCTAGCTCACTCCCGAACGGATAGCGATGTTATGCGCTCGTTAAGCCTTGCTTCGACAGCTTCCGTCATCCTAAAGCACAGCAAAAACAAACCAATATTGCTTGGAGAAGACGATACAAACTGGTTGCAAAATGTAAGTGTAAAATAAAATAGGATAACAGTGATGCGGTCATCCTTTTTCATTTATGTTGAAATCAGTGACGAGCCAGCTCGACAATTTAGTCCTGCTATGCAAATATTTTCATGTTCACTGACTGTAAAAACAATCAATTTCTAAAGAAATGAATAATGAAGATCATTTAAAATTTGCATGGCGGGACTAAATTATCGGGCTGGCTACGCTACTGGTTGAAATACCAGTGTTTATGTTAGCAGGGTTAGTGAACTGCCGACATTTTAGATAGAAAGACTGATGCTTCGAGCGTCAGAATAGAACGTGACGTTTTAATCCGATGAAAAGTATTCGCTCGAAACGTCTGTCTTACTATCTAACATTTCGGCTGTTCCTCGACCCTTTTGACTTTATAACATCGTTGGATACTGCCTCGGCAGCACTCTCCCCTTTTATAGCAGTGTTCATGTTACCATGCTCTGCCGTCAGACGAAAACTACACATGACGTCACACGTATCGTTTCACGTGATCACATGTGAAAAAAAATATGCTTCAATTTCACACTTGAAAATTTTTCACATTTGGTTTTTTCCTAGTTGAAATTTTCACATGTTTATTTACACCTCTCATTTAAGTTCACATGTTTGACACATGTCGCTCACACGTGGTTTACATGTGGTTTTTCGAATTTCACTGTATCTGGCATGTAGAAGTTATCACAAGGGCGAGGCTCAATTGTTGGAGCATCTGGCTAGCATTTTGAAAGTTGTTCGTTTGAGTTACGGCCAGTGTTTAGTTTTCATCTGAGCAGATAAGTAAACAAAAGCACTTGACTGTGAATGCCATGGTACCACCTTATGGACTTTCCGCAGTGTGCATACAATATAACAGCTCGAAATCGAGGTTGGTAATGAAGTTGTAATGCATTCACTGTTTTCTTTCATGACCAACCTCGAGTCCAAGCGGTTGTCTATAACCACTGAAGCAAATTTGAGAAGTGTTTCTGTTTGTCAGTTTAAATGTTTTATCAGTTGTTACTATCGTTGATGTTTTAGTAGATGTTGTTGTTGTTATAAAGTAAATGGTTTGAACCTGGGAGAATCTTGACATGTTTGTGGAAGTTGATCGTCCAGGTTAGTGTAGTCTTGAG
>JBAHVQ010000507.1:140596-163537 GCA_036872915.1 Nanipora kamurai
TTCCTTCCTTCCTTCCTTCCTTCCTTCCTTCCTTCCTTCCTTCCTTCCTTCCTTCCTTCCTTCCTTCCTTCCTTCTTCCCTTCCTTCCTTCCTTCCTTCCTTCCTTCCTTCCTTCCTTCCTTCCTTCCTTCCTTCCATCCTTCCTTTGTTCAATAAGAGGATTAGGTTCGAATGAAGCCAAATCACCACTGTAGAAAAGTTTCTCTGACTGCCCCAACCGGGAATCGAACCCAAGGTCTCTGGCTAAACGTGCCAACGCTCTGAATCACTGAGCTATTGGGACACCCGGGACATTTGGCCTCATTCGAACTTAGTCCTCTTATTCCGATATCTACGCTTCTGAAGGGCAACCTACACATTATACTTCCATTTTCCCTTCCTTATTTCCTTCCTTCCATCCTTCCTTTCTTCTTTCTTTCTTTCCTTCCTTCATTTTTCCTTCCTTTTTTCTTTCCTTCTTTCCTTCCTTCCTTCCTTCCTTCCTTACTTCCTTCCTTACTTCCTTCCTTCTTTCCTCTCATCCTTACTACCTTCCTTTCTTTATTTCTTTCTTTCTTTCTTTTTTTCTTTCTTCCTACCTTCCTTCATTCCTTTCTTCCATATTTCCTTCCTACCTTAGTTTTTAATTATTATAAACCTCCTTTGTTTTTCCCCTTTATTGGTTAAAGATTTTCATTATATGTCGTTAAAAACCTTTGTTTGACAATACTATTCAGGGTCTTGATACTTGCACACAGCTAGAAGAGCTGTGTCTTTCCAGGAACTGCATCAACAAGATCGAAGGTAAGTAAGTTTAATTGGAATGACAAAAAATACCTGATAACAGTAAATATGGTTAGAAATCAGCAATGTCAAGAATCAAGGGTATGACATGTATAATTATTAACTTAGAGATTTGAAAACTCTTTAATAAAAGATGTTTGAACATACCTTGACTGACTTACGATTATGTTTATTCATATCATGTGAGCAGGTTTGGCTAAATTACCCAACTTAAAACGACTTACTCTGGACCACAACAATCTGAAGGCTTTGGAGAGCAACGTTATGGAACACTTGATTAACTTAGAATATCTCTCAGTAGAAAATAACAGTGTTTCGTCCATCCAAGGCCTTAAGGTGAGAGTAAGTAAATGGTTATTTTGTGTCTCAATTTCATTCTCAACCAACTGCGTGTATCGTTGGAAAGGAAATGTAGATCGTATTTCTTGAAACAGTTCCTTGCAACAAGTAATGTTCAAATTTGTTCATTACCTCACACACCAACATTTTAATGCGGCCTTCAAGTGAAAAAGGTTGGTCGGCCATGATTCGAAACGTATTTTATGTAGTGTTTTAAATTAAAATGTTGTAGAAGAACCTGCATAAGGCGTTTCAACGTCACGTAAAGACAGCATTTATCATCTTGATGCCAAGGTAAAGGCTTGAAGCCCGGACAATAAGAATGTGAATTATAGACACGTTACCGTAATAAGAAATTTAAAAGCAGAGTACGGACGTAGTAATCAAACGCGAGATTTCCCTGATCATGAGGGACTAGACACGACAGGTTTTTTTTGTGTGCATACACTATGGTCAAACACTCTTGAAACACCCGTAAAAAATTGGTTGGGTAATGATTTCAGTATACCGTTTAACGTTCCTTATTCTTTTTTTAGAAACTTTCGTCTCTGCAAGAACTTTTCGCTGGCAATAACCAAGTTTCTAATACTCACGAAGTGTTTTATTTAAAGGTTTGGCAAATGGACTCAACTTGAATACGATCTCATTTAATTACTTACAGCTCTCTTTGTATTTCTTTAAATGTTTAGAAACTTCCAAATTTGGCAATTCTTGATTTGAGCGGTAATCCGACTGGCTATTCCAGTGAAAATCATCGTTTGTTTGTGGTTTATCACCTCCCATCACTGAAAGCGCTTAATGGAACAGCTGTGGTAGGATGTCGAGTACTTTTTACAAACACTCGTTTGGCCTGATTGTTGGGTAGATTATTTTTATGACAAGCATTATGATGTTGACTGTAAATTTGACTTGACCCTGGTTGCAATTCAAATAGTATGTAGATTTTAACTTGTTTTGATTCAGTGATCTCGAAACACAAAATAAATGTAAGTAGTACCGCAACTTGAGTGAAATTAGCGATTGTATTGCCAGGACAGGAAATTTAAACATCAAGTTCGTTATCTCAGAAAGAACAATTTCTCAGCCTTAGACAGGAATCGAATTCAAAACCTTCTGATGACCGGTGAGACCCTCTAATCATTGAGCTACCAAGACTCAGATGGTCAGCTAAGGTGCAGATTCGTCATATGTACTGCCTAAGTGGAAGCCACGATAATAATTATCGAAATACTGAATGCTGAACGCAAATTTAGTTCATGTGGGAGCTTGGTATATATCAAACGACAAGCGAACGTTCGTCAACGTGCACCTTAGCTCTCAATTTAAGCCTTGGTAGCTCAAAGGTTAGAGCGTCTCACCGGTCATCAGAAGGTTGCAGGTTTGATTCCCGTCTAGGGCTCAGAAATCGTTTTTCTGAGATAACCGGCTTGACGAACGTCCACTAAGTCGTCTGTTATACACCAAGTTCCCACATGAACCAAATTTGCGTTCAACATTCAATCCAGTAAATTTATTTCATCGTGTTTTATTTCATTTTTACGTAAAATAAATCGAAATTAAAATGGAATAAGAATAATTTTATTTCTTTTTTATTTTCTTTATTAATTTTCTCTACTTTTTTTATTTGTTATTAAAATCAAATAAATTAAAATAAAAACTAAGGACAGAATTAAAACAATATATTTTATTTAATTTTTTATCTTACGTCTCTTTTGTTTTAGTTTATTTAAATAAATTAGAATTAAAATAAATATTAACAATAATAATAATAATAATTTTTTTAATTTTTAATAATTTTTTTTAATAACTTTTTAAAATTTTTCATCTTACGTCTCTTTTGTTTTAGTTTCTTAAATAAATTAGAATTAAAATAAATTTTAACAGTAATAATAATAATAATAACAATAACAACAAATATTCTTTGAATTTATTTTGCTGTTTTTATTTTCCTTTCAGACTTCAACCGAGCGTTCCAGCGCTAAAGATACACTTGGTGGCAGGTGAATAAAATTTCTGATTTAAAATCGTTCGATAAATTTTTTCATTGGATATGTGGAATTAGGTATCAATACTGGTAGTCTACTGTCCGTTGAATCCGGATCCGGTAGAATGGTATCCGTTGCATCCTTACAAAAATCCAAGTTTTTTTGTATAAAATTTTTGGCGGATTGCAAACTATGTTTATTTTATTGACAGGATGACCATGGACTTCGTAGCTGAACGTCTTGGTCACGCCAACTTCACTGACCTACAGGAAATCGACTTACCTCACTGCGATCTTCGAACCATTGACGTCGGCAATGGTGAGGTGTTCAGAAACTTGAGAAGGTTAGTTAAAACATTAGCCAGAGATTGACCAGGCGGGAATCTCAATTTTAATACGAGATAATTTAATATGCATTCTAGGTTAGTTAAAGGGATATCACGGGAGGATCTAGCATTGTTGTCTAGGGCGGGCTTGGTAGGTCCGGATACAATCACGCAAGGCAACCCCGCTCTCCAACTAAAACATATCGTACATATCTACGGTTTTGCAAGTTCTGATGCATGCGCATAGCGTGACGTAACTGTGACAGCACCCTCAGGGGTTGGGTTGCTAAATGTTAATGTTTAGTTTTAATTCTGAACGTAAAATTGGGCATTCCACTTCTCATGAAAACGATAAAATGATAGGCTTTCCCACTAAACGGAGCAACTGCATGATTACATTACGATAAAGCTCTTGGTTGTTAATAGTTATCTCAGCTTTTACCTATAAGACACTCGATGTTATTCAACGAAATAATTCCCCAAGTTAAGTTGGAAAATTGTAGGGGACTTCTGTTTCTTTAACCCTTTGGCTTCCAACTCTTTGGCTTTCTTCTCTTTCTTATTCATTATAGCATTAATCTAGAACATAATCACCTGACGTCCTTTGGTGGACTGATCCACCTTACGAATCTCAAGGTAAAGTATGGCAGTCAACTGATGAAATTGTAGAGTTTTACACTGTGCATTCTTTGAGGAATAAGCCATTTCGCAAGCCCAAGACTGACACTCCGTCCAAAATCTCATTGAATTGAAACTTCTGATGTTGAACTGACCTAAGGTTAGGATGATAGTCGGAGTTAGGATTGGTAGTAAGTTCTCGGCCAAAAGACTGGTTCTAAATAAAATTGTTAAATCATTTAAGACCTGTCATTTTGAGTCTGCGATCTGAGCTCTTTCGTCCCTCTAGGGGCGTGCTGTTTAGTTTTTCTTTCTTCTGCCTCAACTCCTGCCCTTGCGTGGACGACCACTACATCTCCTTCTACCGCTCTCTCAGTAACCCGTTTTCTTCCAAGCTTAAATAAAGGGTTAAGTACAATTTATATAATGAACATGCCTAAAGTTCTATTGCTTAGCTTCCTGAGACTACTGTTTTTTAAAATCGCTTTCTCGTACATTGCAAATCTTCTTTCGTTTTGTAGGTGCTTTGTTTAAACTATAATAAAATTGACTGTGTGTTTTCTAAACGAAAGAGCACATCGCCTACGAACAAGAAACCGTCGAGTCAGACAAACAACGGCGATGTTGCTTCTCCTCTGAGTTTTACCCCGGTCTTGGAAAAACTTGAAGTCCTTCATCTTGGGTAAGGATCGGAGTGTTAGTGCGAGCTGTGCCTGCTTAATTGTATCGATTTCGGGTTAAACCAAGTTAACTATGTATACGGGGTGCTGATAGCATGACTAGGATTCGATCCCTGGCTCCGTGTAGTGTTCTGATGAACATTACCTTGGTCACATGTGAGAAGAATGTTGTCCAGTTTGACTCTGCCATGTATCTCAGTTTTTCTCCGGTACTTGGGTTTCCTCCTGTAGTAACACTGGACCCTTGAGGGGTGGCCCTTACTGGACCTCTAGGAAGAACGGCATAGTTTAGCTGATATGGTTATCCAGTATAAATAGGACATCTTTACCTTGAACTTTGCTTTCACTTCCAGCGGAATAAATCTTCATTTATGACAGTTATATCGAGAATATATGGGAAAGAATTATTGTAATTATACGCGAATGACTTCAAGTGGAATGCTTTTTATTTTAAATTTTTAAACACTATTTTTGCGTCTATTTGAGCTCGCAGGGAAAACTGTAATTAGAATTATCTAATTCATTAATAGCTCATAAAGGAAAAACAAAAGAAAATGATAATTTAATCAATGTTGTAAATATGCATACAGCATCGTGTAATATACATGCACCTTTCCCTTCGATTTTCTTGGTTTTCTTATCTATCATAAAACACTGCCGACACCACTCTACTTTTACACTATCCAAAGAAAGGTTTAGTGGTCCAAATGTTTTCTGGTTTTTTCTTATTTCTCCCTGACTGACATATGATTTGCAGTTCCAAACTAACGCATCAGCCTCGTGATAATACAACTCTAATTTACGTTGTTAAAATTCTCTCTAGATGCAATGGAATCACCGATCTGAAAGCTTTGCAGTTGTCAAGGATTCCAAATTTGAAAGCCCTGTTTTTACAAGGTATAAAAAATTTGGCTTTTTTACCAAGGCGCGCCGGCGTATTGTTAGTAACTGTACATAGTTTGCTACACGAAAGTGTTTGCTTCTCAAGCTTAAATACTCGGGCAGTAATTTTCAGTGACCATTCATTCACATGGACTCAAATGGGAGATCGAGTTTTAGCATGGGCTTTCGTTTGTAGTGGATATACAGGTGCACTGACTACATATTAGACGTGAATTGGGATATACTGTCGTTTTTCGTCCTCAAGGCAACGAAATTTCAAAAGTTGAAGGGCTTGAAGGCTTACAAGAGCTCAGAGAATTGGTTCTGGATCAGAATAAAATAAAGGTAACAAGTATCATGTTTTTTGTGTAAATTTAGCACATTAGAAAATTGTAGACTGGTAGTTATAACAAAACAAAGTTTATTTTTGTTCACTGATTTTTCTTCCTGCAGTGTAAGTCGAGTGAAGAGCATGCCGCATTAGCGTAGAATGCTTTTATTATGGTAGATTTCAAATCAAAGCCGTGCAGGGCATTTCTATTTAGCAGCTTAAAATGTTTTGATGTGTATTTCAGACGCTTTCGGACACTTCTTTCATTGGTCAGAGAAAACTTCAAGAACTTCACATAGAAGATAACCGACTGAAAGACCTGACTCACTTTCAGCCCTTGGTAAATTTACAAAGATTATATCTGGGAATGAACAAGATCCAGGTAAAGCGATGTGTGTATGCTGAAAAATTTTGCACGTTACTTTGTTCGCTTCCCAAATTTTCACGTGAATGATTTGAACACAAGGGTTGTGTTAAGTAACAGACCATGGACATCCAGAGGGGTTCGTTTCCAGGCCAATTTAGTGGAAGTAATTTTGTATTGCCACTCCAGAAACTTTGCGCAGACTTGGTCCCACCATGATGTGGTGGGCAATTTGGGGTATTTTGTGTGGACGTGTGGACAGATCTTCAAAATGTCCTAATTAATGAAATAGATAGATAAATAAATGAATAGATAGATGAATAAATAAAAAATAAATAAATAAATAAATAATTTAATTAATTGATTAACAGGTAGAACCAATAGATAAACGAATAACTAAGTAATTAATTTAATAAATGATTTAATGAATAACTAAATAACTAACTAAAATAAATAAATACCTAGAATTTCCTTCAATTTATTATTTTAGGACCTGTCGGAGTTGCACAAATTGGAACGTTTGACAAACTTGTTTGAAATCTCCCTCATCAGCAATCCGGTAGGTTGAGACAGCTTGGCGATGAATGTTTAACAACTCAGTAATAATTAATGAGGAATACCCAAGTAAGAAAAATCAGTATCGAGACATTGCTTGGAAATTTATTCTTCGTTACCATAAAATTTGGGCAACTATGAAGTCGGTTTTGTCCTTAAATAAACATTCATTTGAGACGACAGGTTATACGCCCGAAAGTCTTGCATGAACTGATTTTATAACACCTCGAAGTTACTTAAAAAATTCCACTATCTTCTCGTTTTTCAACTCACATCTTGGTACTTGGAAATCAGATCAAATCGGCCTTCTAATGTATGATGTATTTCTGAGAAGAAGTTGTTCTACTAAATCATATCTACTGTAGTACATCCATAATTTCCAGCTAACCACCATTTATTACGTCGTATACTGAAAATTTTAGGTGACACGTCGCTTGATGCATCGTCCAGTTCTGGTGTATCGCCAGCATAACCTTTTGTGCATTGATGGGATTCCGGTGACCAACGATGAACGAACTAAAGCTGAGGTTTATTTAACAGAACATCAGGTAACTGGATAGATCAACAGAAGCCAGGAATGTCACTAAATGTTGAAAGACTGTATGTTAAAAAGTTGTTTGATTCAGTCTTTCCATCATTATTATCATATCGTGGCTTCCGCTTAGGCTGCACATATGACGAACTGGCAACTTAGCTCACCATCTGGGTCTTGGTAGCTCCGTGGTTATAACGTTTCACCGGTCATCAGAAGTTGCGGGTTCGGTTTCCGTCTAGGACTCAGAAATCGTTTTTCTGCGATTACGAGCTTGACGAAAGTTTATTGGTCATTTGATTCACTTGTCTCTAATCTACTTCCTGTTTTATCTAGTCAGCTTCAGCCGTAAATTCAGATCACGTCGAGTCTAACTTGCCGAACCTCCAACTTAAGCCCCAGGCTCCTCTCAAGGTAAGTTCTTTTACTGTTATCCAAAGTACGACTTGATACACTTACTCGTCTGTTACACTATATCTTCACGGTTGCCTAGGTCACAACAGTTCAACTGAGCACTTCCTTGGATAGTGGATGGAATGTTGGTCAGCGGTTCCGTCACCTGGAGTATCTGCAGAGCATAAGTCCTATCCACGCACGACACGACGATCGCAAAGACGTCAGAGGTAGGTCATGGCAAATAATGTCACAAATTTCTGGTTAAATCATTGTCACTATATCTAATGATATACTGTTTAGTTTTTGAACGTCTTGCGTCTGTCCATCAATGTGTGTTTACCGTCATTCGGGCTGATCGTTCATGCTTGTTTTTTTCACTCATTCTTCCGTCCGTTCCTTTCATGTTTTTTTCTTTCTTTCTTTCTTTCTTTCTTCCCTTGTTTCCTTGTTTCCTTCCTTCCTCCTCTCCCTCCCTCAATCTTTTTTTATTTGCTCTCGTAATCGTTAATTTATTCATGTAATTAATTAATTTATTTATTTATTAGGAAAACTTCGTGCATCCAATTCATACCCATCACAAAATTTATCCCAAGCCCCGTCGTCCTACGATGGCACGTCTCTCAGACTTGGTCGCCGTCCCCCACCACCGTTGTCAAACTCTGAACCATACCTACTGCGCGGAAATTCTAACTCAGTCTTTCCTCCTCCTCAAAAGAAATGAAAGCCAAGTGACGGCCGTGACAGGAACGTGACCTCCTCACCACATGCGCTTCAAGCAGTTACCTTAACGCGTTATCCTAACGTTTGAGGTCAGCGGTACGCATGTTTGGGACTTCATCGACTTTCCTAGTGTGAGATCAGCTTCTCTCTAACGAGAGGTATCATGCTCCAAGTGTGTTAGAGTAAAATAAAGAACAGAATTACAGCGGCATCGTAGGTGGTGTCTTAAATCATTGAAGAGTTGAACATGGTTTCGCGTACCTCAGGACGCGTGAGAAATTACATTTTAGCTTGCTGACGTTCCCCTACAGACTGCAGTCTCAGAACTAAACCAACTTTATGAATGATAAACCTACACCGTCTTGTGAACAATAAGTATTCGTGTT
Source organism: Nanipora kamurai (assembly GCA_036872915.1). Classification (NCBI taxonomy): domain Eukaryota; kingdom Metazoa; phylum Cnidaria; class Anthozoa; order Scleralcyonacea; family Helioporidae; genus Nanipora; species Nanipora kamurai. The sequence goes on from JBAHVQ010000507.1 coordinate 149,493, forward strand.
CCTGTGTTTCTTTTCTTGTTGTAACAATGCCAGGGTATCATTATTTAAATTAAATCTTCGCCAATTCTTTTCGGGACTTTGTTTTACAAATTGATCTCAACTTCGTATGTAAATTGCCCATTTCAGACCACGTGATGTTTTGAATTTTTATCATTCTAATATTACACTTCGATGCGTATCTGAATATCATTAAATTTCAAAAGGACAATCCTCCAGAGTAACATTACGTGATCTGAAATGGGAAAACAAACATCGAAGCTAAGGAGTTTTATTGCAGTCCGGACGTCTTGTCCTAAGAGGACGTAGGATTGCTTGCTCCACGACCGACATCAAATCGACTTGTAAACACAAGAATAAGAATTTCCGCGGTTGTTTGTTAACATTTTTATTACTACAAATGCAAATAGAAGTATAAAAAATTAACATTATTCTTTAATTAATTTCTTCAAGTCTATTATCTACCGTAAACGATTCCCTCCAAATAAATATTCGTGCAGCACGGCAGAATTATGGGGCAACATTTTAAACTACGAGTCACCGTTGGTCGTTAATAAGGGGATCATGGCGGACCGGACTAACTCACGGGGGGCACGTGGCAAGAAGGCTGGACGGGGAACAGGTTAAAAAGGTACAATCGACAAAATATTGTAAGCGAAACTTTTTTTGGCATGGTGACGGCTTTAGTGAAAACGTAGTTTCCACAAATGACCTCTTTATTCTATTGAATAAAGCTGTCCTTCAGTGGCATATCGCAGGTATTCTACCAGTAATATAATCAAATGAAACTTGGTCGTTACTGCATAAAAATCTTTGAATAATCTTTTTTTATGAAAAGACTGTTGTGTATCTTACCTTCACTGGTTTATATAAAAATTTTTATACGACAGACTCTCCAATCAGGAGTACGTAGTGTTTTCAAAGCATTCTACGAACTGAAACCAAAGTGGCTCATACACGTGCGTTCTGTTATGATGAAATTAAAATTCAGCTAAAAAATACGTAGAAGAGGCATTATAGAATTGAAGTTTTAAATCTATGATGCCTCTTCGCGTTTTTCATTGGATTCAATTTTCATCCGAAGATTACATTTCCCGTCTGGATCGTGTATCATATTTATTCCTAAAGTTGCATTCTAGCACTTCAAGTTATATTACGGCGACCTAATTGCGGTATCAATTATTGATATAGCAATTAACAATGCGCTTGTATTAAACACAACTCCGGCGATCTCAAATTTGAGTGTTCCGTTTGGTTTGAACTTAATGTTAAAATTAAAAAACGCTGTTTTAGTTTTGTGCTCGCCTGCCAGTCAACCACCAACTGTGCCCCGGATTTCCTAACTTCCTTTATGGTAACGTTACAGTGTAACTACAGTACCTTCAATGTTTATTTTAGTGAAGTAGTAAGCTGTGGCTAACTATGGCATAAACTAAGCTTTGATCTTTTGTCAACGGAATGACGTCTCTACAATTTTCAAGCCACTGTCATGTTGAAGAGGAGTACACGTCTTACATGCTACAGTTTATGAACTGTTCGTTCAATGGTGGTCGATGATAATAGGTCTTCCTGTCCCGAAGCACCTGCAGTGTGATTCTTGCAATGAGCAAAATTACTGTGATAACCAATAATGCCAACGTAAAGCGGGAACTGGTACTAGCTGGGTCCCAGTTCTTTGCCAGACTTGCAGAGAGAGCCCAAATGACCACTGGCCAGTCAGCATAGGTGAAGTTAAGACTGCTTTGGAAAGTAAAGTTCTCCAAGGTGAACCACACAAGGAGAAAGAGAAGGAGAGTGGTGAGAACCAGTGTGCAAGAAAGAGTCATGGATGCTTTTATGTTGTACACCAAGACCATCCCAATGTTCAAAAGTGAAGCTATGGTCACCCAAGCTGTGTTAAGCATAACACCTAAATAAAAGGGATCACACAAAGTTGGTTTCTTGGAAGGAACAACAGAATTTGATGACTTGGGTGGTAATATAAAATTCTTAAAACAAAGTCCCTGGATTACATGGTATGTGAAAATAATTATTTTCTGGGCTCATTATTTTAAAAGATTTTTTTTTCTTGGGCTATTTTTGAGGGGGCTTTCCTTGGCAGAGAGAAATTTCACAGTTTGAAATTGGTAGGTCTCACAATTGTAGGGAATTTTGCATTTCAAAAAGATTACAAATTATTAGGTACTAACAAGTATACAGCAAAGTAAGTAATGAAATGAAATTTAACAATTTGATCAGTAAGCACAGTACAACGTTTATTACAAACTGTAACTGTGTGTTCGGTTTGGGAGATTATCACACATTTAAGGTGTGTAAGCTGTAATCCAGCAGTAATTCCAGTATTACTATATTTAGTTGGTGGGATAAGAATTAGGAGTTGGGGCACAGATTAGACAGAATGCAGGCTCCCATCTTGTTAGTAATCCAGAGTGGTCAGCTATGGGGGTTGCCATTTTCAATTGTCTTGCCATTAGAACTCTGCCATTTTGTTCAAAAGGAACTCTTTCCAGGACTATTTTATGGAAAAACAAACATGGTTCTTTTTGGCATTCCTAACAATTTCTTTTTTTTTGCATGACACTGCATTGTATAGAAGAAACTAGATTAGTGGATCTGAAGTGGTATTTTTACTATCTCACAGGTAAACAATGGAACAGTTGTGCCTTATTTTTCAAACGGCTCTTTGATATTAGATTGACCAGGTGGGAATCTCAATTTTAATAAGAACATTAAAGCCTAGCATAGAATGTGAAACAATGGCATGATATTAAAACTTTAATAGAATCTTATGTTTCGTTGTTTATATCACAACATCTTCAGAGATGACAACTAAAGTTACCAAAACTATAGTATATATTTACATGTGTCATAAATTAACCAGTCGGATAAAAATATACTGATAAATGGAAGGACAAAGGTTAATTTATGACACATGTAAATATACACTATAGTTTTTGTAACTTTAATTATCTCTGAAGATGTTGTGATGTACACAACAAAATGTAAGATTCTATTAAACTTTTAATATCATGCCATTGTTTCGCATTCTATGCTGGGCTTTAATATTCTTATTAAAACTGCTCTTTGATAGTCCTCATCCAAACATGAATCCAATATGGTGGATTTATAAGGGGAAAAAATCTTCAATCTTCCCTTGTCATGTGACCAAGCAAATTGTATGTCTAGTAAGGCTGTGTAGGGGTCAAATTTACTACACCAGTCAACCTTGTTAAGAAATCTGAACTTCAACATTAAAAATTTTTTGTATGCTTTTCAAAGTCTTGGCTAGAATCTCGAGAAACAAATATATTTCCGTACTCACCATTCTCCACCAAGACTCTCAAACACCAAGCATCCACTGGATATCTTTCCTCAAGTTCCCTTCGGTAGGAACTGTAGTTTGTGTAAACCACGTACAGCAACAAGTAAAGAGAAAGTTGGTTCCCCAACAAGATCACACAACTGGCAATGATGGAATTGACAGTAAAGGCGTACAACCAAAGTGGATTCAATACGTCGGATAGGACGTAGAGCAGAAAAAACAATGGATTCAACACCGGTGGAATATCCCTAAAAGCTGAAGCCAAAGCGTAGAGGATGTAGGCAGCATTCCAGACGTAAATCAGACCCCAGATGGAAAAAGCCCATCCAGCAGGAGTAATATCCAGCTTGTATGTGTCGGAGACATTTTGCACTGATTGTTTGAAGGGCATGTAACCCATACCAGCTAAAATATTCAAAATCACCTTGATAAAGAACACAAACACAGACAATATACCTAACATGAACGTAGGGGATTTAGGATTCATCATCTCGTCCAACGACTACTGAATTGCGGTTAAAAATGACTCCTTTATTCCCTTCGATCACAAAACGCGGAAGTCGGTCACAGTTGTTGTTGTCGTGCTGACTCCTTTGCAGAGCCAAGACGTGTCACGTGAACATATGACGTAAGAATACTCGAGAACCTATTTACTCAAAGAACGCCACTGCACTTATTAAATTTTAAGTCTTATTGATTCAACGTTAATTCAAGGGCGGCATCTCATTGCAAAACAAGATCATAAGAAATGTAAACAATCTCAATAAAAGCAGACTATTGTTGTGCTTTGTGAATAAGTTTTCGCTGTTAGTTCGAAACGAATCGAATGGACTTTCTAGTTTGCTTTGACACTTTGAATAAGCCTCGCTCTAGAGTTGCAGTACTGCACTTCGAGTAAGCACCGCATTGTTGCTGGAGGCCGAGGAGCTTGTTCAAGGGAGGCGCCTATTGCGAATTTTGCAGTGTTTATTCGAATAAATATGGTATACATTGCATGGGATGCCATGAAGTACCACTTTATTGGCAACAACATTCCGCTCGCATGGTGTTTCGAGCACTGCGTTCCGCGTTTCATATCACATCTTAACTCCTTCCTGTCCGAAAAGGTTCTTAGTGACCTATGGAGACTTTAGTATTTCACTCTGGCTAACGCCAGACGATTTTACTTGTCAAGGGAAAGTTCAAGATAAATCGCCGAGCTGGATCTTGTTATTTAAGAAAACGTGAGAATGGGCACAATGTATTCTTGGTAATAATTCGAGGTTTTGATTTGGTGGAAATTTTGATCCTGGTTGGGATGTTTGGTGTAGGTTTAAGTATGTAGAATATGCGGCTTATAATCCGTTAACTCTTTCCTGCCCGAGGACTTTCTCCTAGACTAGTAAAACACTCCATAGGTCACTGAGGTCACCTATACCGACAGGAAGGAGTTGATAGAATCTCCTTTTTTATTGGGATCCCGTTTATGACACTAAATTTTTAAGCAATTTCGTTTAAGTGAATCTTTTTAAGACATTTGACTAGGATTAGAGCTGTTCCTAATTTCCAATAAAAGACTGTGGCTGTCATGAGACACAATTGGACGAAAAGTATACCCTGTTGAAAATAGGAGACCACGAAAATAAACTCTTATCTGTGACTGGTGGCAAGTCCCAGCCGACAGCCAATTTAGGTAGAGCCTCCGGTTAGTAAAGCGCGTTGGTCAGCCTTGTGAAGCTTACACACAACGCCAACACAGAGAAGCAGTTCCTTCTCTCTATTATGTGTAATTCCTTGAATGCAAGAATTTCAATACCTGTTCAGAAAATCTGCGCACGCGGTTTCTAGTTAGGTGGCAGAAAAGTGGTAATTGGAGAATGTAAAAAAGTTAGCAAGGTCGGAATTAACATTTACACAGCATACAAAAAAACACATTTCTGATTAACTGTACTTTTATTGAGAACATTGTCAAGTTAAACTGTTTTCCCGTGATATGCGAAACCCGTTCTACTTTAATCATGATAACAAAACACCGAGAATGAGTTGCAAAACGAAGCACGGTCTAGTTTTTTTGACGCACTTGGAGGTGTTTTGCAATCTGCAGCCCGTTGAACAAACAACTATTTACATTAACTAAAGTTAGGGAAGTGCGTATTCACGCCCAAGTCGTACTTATAAACGACGTGTCCGAAATTAAAACTGTTTTCTGGACGTTATACAATTCAGCATGGTACGGATAAAATATTGAAAAAAGTAATGATAATTTTTTTTTAAATTTTGTCAAATTTAGTTATTTTTCGTCCCGTAAATCTTTCTACTTTCTTATTCAAGCAGTTACATTTAACTATCACTTAACTTCGCTAATCAAGATCAAGAATTATAATCAGCAGGGACCAGATCAGACCTATCGTCCCTAACATATCAGAATTTCCTCAAAAAAACCAAGGTAAAATTAAAGTTGGCATGATTTATGGTGGCGTTTCGTGTGAGTGTACAGACACTATTCTTCTGCGATTTCTTCATGAATTATAGATGAGTTCCAGAACATAACCTAATAATGTTTAATGCCGCACGTTCTTAACTTGTAGGATTATGGATCAACTCACAGTACTAAGAAATCAGGTATTTTGGTGCGTAAAGTTCAGTCAAATCCTTTGTGATGCTTTGTATGACATTGTCTTGTTTCGCACAACTTGCAGGGCAATTCTGGCGATCAAAGCGATAACAGTGATGACCAGTAAGGCTAATGAAAATCTTGAACTCGTTTTCGCTGGATCCCAGTTTTTGGCCAAATTTGCGGAAAGAGCCCACAGTATCGTTGGCCAGTCGGTGTACGTGAAGTTAAGGTAGCTCTGGAACGTGAAGTTTTCCAAGGCGAACCAAACCACAACATCAACCAATAGAATAGCCAGAACCAGGTTGCACGAGAGGGCCAAAGAAGCTCCCCACCGATAGGAAATCACCATGGCAATGTTCAGCAAGGTGGCAACAGTCACCCAAGCTGCATTCATCATTGTCCCTTAAATAGAAAAAAAAAATGGAGGTAAGTTTGTTTTGCTATTTTCTCATTAGAACCGGATAAAATCAAACCATGATAATAAACCTTTAAGGAATTATCAGATAACCAGTACTAGTGCATAATAAGTGGTATTTACAACACCGACGCGAAGTACTTGTGAAACGAAGACTTTGAAGTTATTTTAACTAAAAAAAATGCTGTTTGAATGTTGGAGAGTCGAGACAGAACTGATATGTGAAACTGATACAGCCACTAGTGGTTGTATCAAATTTACATACACTGATTAAACAATTTCTTCTGAATTTTCCTCATGAATTATATCACAATATTCAATATAGTATGGTCACATATGATCAATAGTAAACGATTGCTTTGTACATAGTCTCTAGGAGTATCTTTTAACAGATACGTCGGTAAGTTTGGGAAAATTGACTGAGAATGATGCGTGACACGTAACTGAAGCATGTTCTGAAACATGTACGCGTGACCTTTGGCACATTTTTACCCCTGCAGCGCTACTATTGCTCTTCCGTGATTTCAAACTGCCTGATCCTAGTACTTGGTAAATTCAAGAAGTTTGTTCATGTTTATGTAACTCTCCTTGCCTTTAAATTACGGCAACACACAACTGGGAAGAAGTGCCTTTCCATGCGTTCAGATGGCGTATTTGTGCGATCAAGGCCATGATACAAGCCCAGTTGACAATGCAATTGCAAAATACTCTCAATTTGCATTAAGTCCAAGCTCATCTAGCATCATCCTTCGTCTTGCCAACTGGTTAAGCTCAAAAATCCAAGTATCTTTTGCAGAAGTCATGAATATGATGAAACAATCCAGCGCGTAACATCGCTTTCAGCCAACTCATATATTAGCAATGTGATCATTTATGCAGTCAATTGAGTACCTTGACATGATACAGCCTGATAACTTACCGTTCTGGGCAAGAATTCTAATAGCCCAAGCGTCTTTGATGTAGCGAGTTTCAATTTCCTTCTTATGCATGTTGTAGTTGCGGTACACCACAGTGAGAACAGCATAGAGGCAAAGCTGGTAGCCGATGATAGCCCCACAACTCCAGCCGATTTCCTCGTAAGAAAAAGCGAACAGCCAAGCAATGTTGAAGAGATCACTCAAAATGTAGGCGATGAAGAAACTGGTCGTAAACACGGCTGGAAAAACTCTGAAGAGGGTGGTCAACGCGTAAATTACGTAGCCTCCGTTCAAGGTGTAAATGAGTCCCCAAATGGAAAATGCCCATCCAGCTGGTGTGATTTCAAGGTAGAAAATGTCCGATACGTTAGCATTACTCCTTGGAAATGGACCGATGCCTTGTCCGCTTAAGTAATTCAAAATTATTTTGACTATGAACACCCCTAAAGCCAGAAACCCAAAGATCGATGTAGAAGTGCTTCCCATCGCTGAAACCTTGCTGTTAGAGCTCGGACGACTTTGTCGAATCTTAGTTTGCCTTTGACGCATTGGCAATGCTTCGACACCGTTTATATAGCCTGGCGATGTTGTGATATTACGCAGAAATATTGTAAATATAGTCGTTACGCAAACATCTCAATCCCTCGTGAAAAAACACGTGAGGGAATAAGATATTCGGCGCGTCAATCAAGGTATTAATATCAGCAACGCACAGCTAAATAGACTGAGCAAGAAGTCAGAAAATTGATTGCACGCATTTGATAAACGAAAACAAGCGGTGAAGACTAGTATAGACGACAAAATATGTCGCACAGACGCCTGTTTGGTTCCATTGACTTTCACAACCAGAATCCGAAGGTTGGACTACGGTCGCGTGCATAAGTGGTTTATTTAAAATTTAATATGCTTGACTTGCTGAGATGTACGATACATATTAAGTCTTGTAGGAGGATCCGATCGAAGGAAAGTGACCGAGTCAGCATGTGAAGCAGAAAACGACGTACTAAAATTTAACTTTTTTAAAAATTTTTTTTCCTCGCACTTTACCATTCGTGATGATGGGCTATCGCTCAAATATAGCCGTCTGTTTTCAACATACCTCCAGTTATCTTATTTTGACTTGGATTATGAGTTTTCAAGATGTTTACTTGGGATTTTGTTTAGTCTGGTGATTTTTTCAGTTGTTAGAACAATGGATTCGCCTTTGTCTAATTTATAGAGTCAAGGTTGCTCTTGAGTTTGTCGTACGTATTTTGTTGAATTCAAGATGTCGACCGACTTTCGCAACCCTTGCGGAACTATGTCGAGTGTTTAATTCTTCAAAAGATTGCATGGTTATGAAACCATTGGAACGGTGCACCCATTAGCGTGACTGTACTAGCATGTGAAACGTGAAAGAGTTTAGGGGAGCCAAGACAAGATATCTCGCAGGTACGATGCCAAAATCTCTTGTACAAAAACTATATTCGCATCCTACACAAGCCGCGTCTATTATAACGCTGATTTCTTCTATTGTCCTATGAACGAGTGAGCATCCTAATGTATACCATTTACTCTACAACACTGGCAAGCAGGAATTGTACTTTTTGACGGATAATCAGATTTACATACACCAGAGTGAAGACTATCGGATGAGTCGGCCGCGACGTGTGGATTGGCCTTGATAAGGTGCACGAGTGAAGGACTGAAGGATGAGTGTGGGCGTCTTACGTAAAGCATGTCTTATGTAAGGTTATTATTTCATTACTCCACCAGTTATGGCCCAAATATTTGACGTACTGGCAAACATTGTTATACCCAGTTTTAATTTCCCTTTTATGACTCGTGCATCATTAAACTTTCCCTGAACAGGCATTCAACATTTCCATAATTATCATGGATTATGTAAAAGTATTTCCCAAAAGGTTTCAAAATTTCATTTATATATGTTTATTCATTCCACAGGGTGTCTCAAAAAAACTGCAAACACTACGTTTTGCATAACATCCACTGCAATTAGCATTGGAATGCCTGTGCAACTTATGATGCTCCTGGGATTTGAAAATACGTTCGAATTTTCCTTGTAATTAGAATAACCAGACAAAGTGAGTTAATCCCCAATCGACATCCCTAAGCATGAATTGTGTTTACGCACCCTTGGGATCAATTAGAAGTGAATTATGCAAATTTCATAAATATCTGATTTCAAAGGGTTTGCAGTTTTTTTGAGACACCCTGTAGAAGAGATTGTTTGTCAAAGGCTTTAGTCACGAGAGGTAGTCTGTTTACAGTGTGAGTAAACGCCAGTGGATGGTCAAACTTCTCCTTTTCCCGTCAGTATCAACAAAACCTTTCAAAATAATCGATTCATGTTGCAGTTGTCAGTCTGTTGGTTGCAACGCAACGTTTTGTGACGACTCGTATTGTTTCTACCCAATGCATCTGTTAAATTGTGCACATACGCATGTGAAGTTGTTTGCAATACGTTGTATTATCATTGCTTTCGTAACGGGGGTTTAGGTAATATCATTTTTGGCTTCCGCCCAGAGTAAACTGCAATTTTGTTTACCACAAAGTGGGGTTGCTGAGTGGGAGTAAGGGCGTGAAAAAAATCACTCCTTATCACTTTGTCTACTAATTTCTTTAAACGCTAGCTTAAGGTTGATGCGGTGGTTGTCAGTCTCGTTACCTCTCATCCTTCATGTTATTTTGGAACTCTGCTTCTAGGAAAAATAGAGTTTGTTTTTGTATATTTCTGTAATACATTCGTTTCTTGTGATGGCTGTTGGGCCGAAGTCCGTCACCACGTTTTCCACTTGCGTGTTTACTCATCAGAAATAGGCGTTTTTCGTTTCCGAGTTTCCCACAGTCGCTTGGGTTTCGTTCATGTTTAATCTTCTTTAACCCAAGCAAGTTCCGCTAACTCCCTGTTTATTGTTCTATTTAAAACTACTTGACATTACTCTGGATAGTTGCCTTGAAATTTATCAACATTGAATTAAGTATTAAAGCATTAGGATGAAAGTATCGAGGAGCCAAAACATCACGTGGATCTGATACAAGTCACGTGCCTACTCTCTCATTGCGTTACCCGATTAAAATCCGGAAACAAAATTCAGCAAATAGCGAAATGCGGTTGTTACCTGTCCTCCCATTTAGTATGAAGTACGTCATAGTTTTTTTTTTTTGTAAAAGCATTAGAACGGATAGATCGCGTGGCTACCCAGTGAGGTGGCGAAGCGTGGCTCGGGGTTCCAACCATCCAACTACTAACACCAACGTCAAAAAGCTGCACCAGAAAGCGGTAAAAACCGTAAAATAATTGTGACATTCGATCACTGTATTCGACCCCGTTCTCGTCCCCAGATCCCGTCGCACTTCGTGCGAGCGGCGCTATGAAAAGTGATGGGACCATCGGACAAGAATGATTCGACCCCAATCCCCCAAGAACAAATTTCTGCCCACGCCCATGTGCTTACCCACTCCTGTCCATTGCGAAATTAAATCCGGGAAAAATATTCCGAAAATCTAGCGAAATGCGACTGTTAACCGTACCGCCATCTAGGATGGATCTCATGTATGAATGATAACGTGATTTTGTACTGAGTGAGAGATTAATTGAGTGTAAGGTAAGATTATTGAACTACATTAACCGCACAACAGCGAACTGATTTCCAAGAGGCGCAGAGTCACACTATAAACACCAGTTAATTTTGTGTAACTTTTGAATACAAACGATATTAAACCTAATGTGAATTTATCGTTTCATATTACCCTGAGGATGATTCTGAAATAAAATTTTGAATACAAACTAGACTAACTTAAACTAAGCTAAACAACGTTGCGATGGAAGAGCCAGGCGGAAGAACGAAGTATAGTTTAAAATATAATAGCCCAGCAAACAAGTTTAAATAAAGCCATAATGGAATAATTACTCTGATGATGTTACTGGTTAACTAACGAAATCTTTTTAAAGATATGGCTCTATTATGGCTTTATTTAAACTTGTTTGCTGGGCTATTATATTTTTAACTAAGCGAAACATATTTATAAAAGTCTGATGACACGAGTGTTTGTCACTTTACATTAGGTGTATTTTACATAAGCTGGGTCGTACCTATCTCACGTAAACGGTTCAATATAACAAACTGGAGCGGTAACCCTAGAGACTTGCGTATACAAAAGTTTCGTTGACCCAGCAGCCGAGTTTTCAACAAGTTGCTCAGAATTATTACATTCAAATTTTCAAAGACCACCAAAAACAAATTTCGTTGGCCTGTTAGTAAAACACGCAACCGACCACAAACTCTTGTATCCAATTCTAAAATCAGTTACGGCTAACTTTCAGCTGATCTTAATTCCTAAGTTTCCCAGTGATTTTTTCGACGCCCTTGTCGCCTCTCGTTCCTCTTTCTTTTTCTGCTGTTCGAGTGCCCGTCTCTCTCGTTCGGCTAAACGCTTCTCCTTCAGCACATTCTGGGTTTCCCATTCGATCTCTTTATCGGAAATTTCGTTCCACGCATTGCTGTCTTCTGTCCAAGTACCAAGCTCGGTCTACAAAAGTAGTTGATGGTAAATGTATAGACGCCATCATTTCCTGATCAAAATGTGAAATTCTTCTAAATCAGCATTTCGCATTTCGTTCTTCTGTTTTTCATTCAATAGGACTCAAAATTTCATTCAAAATTTACTCAAAGCAGTGCTAATCACTGATCTCAATATAGCTAGACCGGGCATCCCCAACAGACTACAGCCGCCGGCAACAAATTTTGACGCAGCTGGTCGCCATCTTATTGTTCCCAATCTCATTTTTTATTCAAAAACAAATATTGATATCACACGGCCAAACTTAGGTTTGGAGACAAATCATAAGAGTTTCCTGGGGGAGTCAATATAGCCAAAAAAATTAGTATATGTAATAAAATTAATGTCAGTTGGCTAACAGAATGCAACCACTAGGAAATACGGTACACTACAGAGTTGTTAGGAATATACTGCAAGACTCTCACAAAGGAAGTCACAATTTTCGATATATAACTACACTTCTGGCAAGTCAACTTCAAACAGAAAGTAAGAGTACCAAGCTTGTGTGTGACTCCATTGTCTTGAAATTTGGGACTTTTCCATTGTCTTTTACTAGAGCCTCAGATGTCCAATTTAACATAATGGAATAGGGAAAAAGCCATTTACACAGCCTGATTTCCACAGAGTCAAATTTGGATCACTTTTTTTCCTGCCCTATGGAAACATCTTGTATGCAAAGTAGAATATTGTAGCCAGGAAAGTTTAGTTCTATTCCACTTTAAGCACAGCCCCAGACTAATCACACATAATGAGATTCTGTGGAAACCAAGCTCATCACTACTGTTCATGAACTTCTGTAAAGATATGTAGGGTGCAAATATGTAAGCCTATATTGATATGTTAAGTAAAACATTTGTTTTCTGCAATCAAATTTTGCAGATATGAGTACAAAAGGAAAACATATTACCTCTGGCAACCCAACAGAAGAATTAAATTTAAGTCGATCTGAGGTTTGATAAGAATTGGTTGGCTCAGATGCTTTGTTCTTGACAAGAATCTAGAATAAAACAAGAAGAAAATAGAAATTGTTGGTATTTTATCCCATAAAATGAAATGGTTTGATGTTGTAGACACTGAACCAAACTTTTTCTCTACTACATAACCAAATTAAGACCAACAGTAAAAAAGCAATGGAAGGTCTTCTACCAAGAATCAGACTAATGATCTTACCATAAAACATTGTATATACAGCATTCCACAATCTTAACTACAAAGACTGTTGCCTGAATGCTAGTTGTCACTTCAGTATATATAGAGTAGTGGTACTGGGCAATGATGACAACGTATGTTGTTTATTGAGTAAGTAGATACCTAAAAATTCCACATATTGTCCCAGTATTACGGATCCAACAATGCTGCAATGACATTGATATCATCACTGATGCAGCACGCAGCTGTTGTTCTTGGACATTGGAATGGAGAGTATATGAAATGATAGACAAACCAGGTTCATTGCATTCAGTATCATGGTTTAACTTTATTTACCAAATATTACAGCATAAATGGCAGCAAAATCCTTTACCAACATTATCCTGGAGGGTGTTGGAGGTCTGTGGAGCTATGCAGCATGGGGGTCACAGAGGTTAAACTGATAAAGAAACTGTAAGAGATTTCACTTTATGTGATGATAGTACAAAAACAGATGTTTTGAGTCACACCTTTTTAGTCTTTTGGAAGACTGGTTGCATATCTCCAAAGAGATCAACTTCCTCTTTGTTTTGATCTGAATTTGATTCTTCTTTAATATGGGATGGTTCAACTTTGATGCCGATCAGACCAGGGTCATTCTGACCCCAGTCATCCCAAGAAGTAAGATCTTGTCCCTGAAGATGATAAAATTTATGTCAACATATATTATAAATAACTACCAATCGATAAACAATTCCTCGCTTTGAGCTTTGCCAATTAAAAATTATACTATACCTCGGGTTTTTGGCTCGATTGTTGAACTAATATCCTGGTTGGCAACGTTGCTTTTTCATCTTCGTCTTTTACCTTCCTCCTTCTACAAATACACCTTTTAATGAAGTTTATAAGAAAAAAAAACCATGCAAAAAACTTTCGAAACATCATGTTCAAACAGCCATCTTTAATTCTTCTCAATTACAGGCGCGGTTACACGTGTAGGAGCCTGGGGAGGGTACGTTGAAAGAAATGGTTAATAATAATAATAATAATAATAATAATAATAATAATAATAATAATAATAATAATAATAATAATAATAATAATAAT
>JBAHVQ010000507.1:165396-195661 GCA_036872915.1 Nanipora kamurai
ATCGGGGTATACAGAAATTGATTAAACCTTAATTTCTTTTGAATTTTCCTCATGAATTGTTGATGAGTTTTAGAATGCATCTGCCATAACTATTTAGGAACTAACTGAAGGAAATTCATTTGCTAATTAACTTCTGACTTTATAAATCTAAAACTTTGATTGAAAATGAAGTCTTTCCCACCCAAATCATCAACAACACAAATATCACCCCATTTCTGAGATTCAAAATATTTTTATATGTCTGACAGGTTATAGAAACATGAGAGTAAGTTTGGGAGAATTGACAGAGGGAACACAAGCCTGTAGGGCTAGTAGTTCTACCATTTCAAGTAAACCATTTGGTGACAGTGGGTTTTCCCTTTGATAAGTGAAATCTTCTGGCATTAGCCAGAATAAAAATACTAAAATCTCCATCAGTCACTGGTACCTGAATCTGGCACCAAGGACATTCCTTTACCCCTTGGTGACAGAGGGTTTTTGCTTTGACAAGTAAAATTGTCTGGCAATAGCCAGAGTAAAATACGTATGTTTCCTTCAGTCACTGATCACTTAACCTGGCACCAGGGAGTTAATCGTCCATGAAATCATGTGAGTAGCACTGGAGACGGGGGAGTACAAGGGAGTCCAAATTCCCTCAACATTACTACAAAATTTGAAAACATGAAAGGTGAAATAAGGGTATAGGAGGTTAAAGATATTTGATGTTAAACCTCACCATGTAGGTCATATTTGACCCAAAATCCCTCCAAGAAATATTTATACCTAAACTGCTGATTTATGTTTGTATAATTCAATAGGACCATGAGAAATATCAATGTTTTCTTACTAGTTTTTTTACCAAATAACTTGGTGAAATAACAGAAATAGTTCACCTGCATTGGCTTTGAATTTTAAAATTAATCCTGTTTATTGTTCAGGATTGTATAAGAGTTGGTGTGTGTGTACATGTGTGTATGATGGTGTGATGGTGTATTTGTCAGATTGCTTGACCTGTTCCATTATGATATTAAGTTAAAAATCAGCAATCAACCAGTCATCCTGCAGGCTTATAAAATTTTATTTTCATGTATAAAATTCAGTGATTAAAATAGTCTGTAAAAATAGAAATGATTCTTGTTTGTTGTTATATGTACCAAAAGCAAGAATTTTCCTTGCCACTTAGGATAGTGTGTATGAAATGGTGAACATAATAGTGTATATGATGGCATGAGCTTTTATGTGTTTTTATGTATTTCAAATGCTGTTGTATTTCAAAATACCCAGAAGCAGGTGGACCACCAAAGGTTACAGTTGTCAGTGGTTTTATTGATGGTATTTCTCGTAGGTGTTTTATCTATTACTCCATATGTGAGCTGGATTTACATTATTTATACTTACAGTGTGAATGTGATAGTATTAAATTTTTTTTAACTTAATTCTTTCTCATTTTGGATGAAAGGTTAAAATATGTACATAATGAAATAATAATGAAATAAAAGATGCACACTTTGTTTCTCTTTTATAACTTTTTTCCTTCTCTTTTTGGAATTGAAAACTTCTTGCTAAACCTCTATGAATCATAAAAAATTTACAGAAAGACAAGTACCAAGGTTTGTAGGATTTTTACTTGTATTTTAATAGGTGCTGCTTGGATTACAGGGGGGGCTTGGGGCCAAACAGAAAATATTTTGAGCTACAATAGCTGAGACCCAAAATCATGAGTTCAAGTGAACTGCTGCTAAATGCCATATATGCAAGTTTAAGTTTCAGAATTGGCCTTTTGCTTTATAAATGAAAATTGCTGATTTTAATTTAACCATTTTTCAGTTTAATCATTAGAGAGGTCCAGTGGGACCTGAATGTTCATCACTGTTGTCTAGAATATTACAAATGGGTAAATTCACAGTGTTCTACAATGCTATCAGTGAAGTCATGTAATGATTATTGACCAAGTATTTTCAGTGGATTGTTTGTATATGACAAAAATGTGTTCATGTTTCCCATGATCATTAAATGCAATTGAGCTCTTGCCCTATTCTGCTGTATTCTACATGAACCCTATGGTCCTGCTACCAGTGGATCATTTCTGCATTTGACAGAAGTATTAAATCAGAGGCCCCTATGAACTATGGCCAGGGACGACATACACCAGTTGCTGCCTCCCATTTTGCAGTGGGCCCTGTTTTTATACATTAACATGCTGAAATGTCATCTTACCTTCATACATTTTATTTAACCTTTGCAAGTGCAAAAATAATTTTTTTTTGTTATTTAGACATTTACATTTGATCACTGCTTCTGGTCAATGGATGAAAATAACAAAAAGTTTGCAAGTAAGTTGTAATTTTCTAACCTTGCTGAACTAATAATCCAATTTACTTGTATCATTGAAAGAGTTGAAACTTTTCTAATTCCAACATACTGTTTCAGAATTGTCCTCAGGGTACTATGAAACAAATTCACAATTATCCATTGGATAACGGTGAATTTATTGTTTTATTGTTTCACTGGCATACTGTATGTCTAAAGTGGCAAAATAAAGTAACTAGAGATGCCATTGTTCCTTGATTCAGTAATTTAAATAGTTTTTTGAAAATTTCTTTGCATTAAAAGTTAAACTCAGTTCTATATATATAGATATATATTATAAAAAAAATTATATATATTTAATAATATTAATAATAATAAATTATATATATATATATATATATATTGTATATTTTATATATATTATATATAAAATTATATATATAGTAATATATGTATATTTATATTACTAAATAATAATATATATCATTATATATATATATATTACTAAATAATAATATATAATATTATATATAGATAAATAAGTCAACTGTGCTTTTATTGCTTCTTTATGCCTCTTCTTTGTTATTCCTTTTCTTTTTCATTGCTCTCTGCTTTTTCAACATGTCTTCACTCAGTTTCTGTTTCCTGTTCCCACTTCCCTTCCGCTTCAACTTCCATTTCCACTACTCCATGTGTTTCCATTTGCCCTGTCGTTTGCCCTCTTTTTCTCACGCCCCTTGCTCTTTTCTCTTTCCCATTCCTCTTTCTCTATTCTCTCTCTCTCCCCTACATCTCTCTCACTCACTCCCTTCATCCTCTTCATCTCCCCTCTCCCTGTCCCTCTTTCTCCCTCTCCTTCTCCCTTTCCCACTTTTTCTCCCCTTCTTTCTATCCCTCTAACCCAGTCCCTTGCTCACACTTTACTGGCTGGGCTGACAGCAGTCCACCCAGGCAGCAGACAATAATAGGTACTCAGGCAAATTTCTGGCATAACTACTCTGAAATTTAGGTAAAACTTATGTATGAACAGGTTTTTCATACCAAGATTTTGACAAATTTTTTGTCAACCCTCCTACAAATGATACGTTTTATATTAGTATGATCTTTTGGCTATTATGCTCTCACTTCCGTTCTCTCGTCATCAGAACATCTCATCATGATCTTTTATATGTGAAAATATAGGTCAAGAGAAGGTATTCAGGTGCCTGGGCACTGATGTGTTGGCCAACGCTTTTGAGGGATATAATGCATGTATATTTGCATATGGTCAGACGGGTGAGTATTACCCGATTTTGTTACTATGAGATACCTTACAGGCAGTATTTAAATAAAGTGGTAGTTCTGTTGGTCGGACATGAACTAGGAAGATAAAATCGGGATCGTCTAATATAAATAAAGAAAGGGGATAGGGAGGTAGATAGACAGGCTGGCAGGCTTGTAGGTATGCCGATATGAGGAGAGGAGGAAGGATGGGAGATTGGGAGAAGTAAGAAACAGGTGGATTGTACGAATGTAGCTGAACTGAGAACGATTTGTGTTTGGGATTGTTTCTGTGGTAATTGTACTGCAGCAAAGTGTGGCTGTAGTAGCAATCCTCACCATTCTGCATTTAATATCAACAGGATCAGGAAAATCTTACACAATGATGGGAACACCCTCACAGACTGGTATCATTCCTCGTCTTTGCAATGAGCTTTTTGACAAAATTGCAGATGTAAGTATCTTTGTAGATTTTCCTCTGTTTATTTTTTGCCATCTCGTTGCTGTGAGGATATTGTTAGTTATACCGTTAAGTTTGCTTGATTTCTTTTATATCTTTTTTTTTTCAGAATACAAACGAGAATTTTTCATTCAAAGTTGAAGTGTCGTACATTGAGATCTACAACGAGAAAGTGCGTGATCTGCTGAATCCTCGAGGGTAAAATATTATTTCGTTTAGACTGCTAATTTTGATTAAGTTTGACGCTGTAAAAATACTGGGCACTTTGGAATGTTTCCTCGTTCTCCATCATTGTGTGATTTCGTTATTTAGAGGTAAACAAACCCTCAAAGTCAGGGAACATAAAGTCCTTGGACCTTATGTAGATGGCTTAACGAAACTGGTCGTATCTTCATTTCAGGTAAGGATGCATGGCGTGTGGCAAAATATCTTCTTAACCGTTTTTTTAAGCACAGCAATTTTGGGGACAAAACAGTCGAATTTGCATAAATTACTTGATTTGCTTAAACCTTTGAACGCGAGCGGCAAATTTCCAGTGTATGACCTCGGTAAACATTCAGGAGCTCAGTGTTCAAAGGGTTAACGTCGAACTTTGAAATTGTCCCCAAAATTTTGGTAGTTTAATTTATGCATGCTAGGGGTC
This sequence comes from Nanipora kamurai, assembly GCA_036872915.1. Classification (NCBI taxonomy): domain Eukaryota; kingdom Metazoa; phylum Cnidaria; class Anthozoa; order Scleralcyonacea; family Helioporidae; genus Nanipora; species Nanipora kamurai. The sequence goes on from JBAHVQ010000507.1 coordinate 170,049, forward strand.
TGTATCAAATCACTTGTGACAAAAGATTAATGTGTATTTTTAATGAGGTATACCTTATTTATAAGCTTTGCCGCTTCTGGCCGTGGTTGCATGTTTTTCATCGAGGCCTGGAACGGCCGTTCGGGGTTCGTGCTGTAATTCCCAAAAACTTCCAGGAAGGGCATAAAGTATGTGTGTTACTCAAGTACCCATGTAGCAAGTGTCAGCAAGGCACAGCTCAGTCAACACAATTCGTGAACTTAACTGCTGGTATGTATGCTAAGCCCAGCAGTAGGACCTTCAAAGGCTTGTGAGGTGGCCTAGCACCGCTTGGTTCACACTGACTAACTAAGCTAGTCAATTTAAAACCTTAACCTCTCTCCCAGCGCTGTTACGGCTCAGTACGGCTCAACATATAAACTAGGACTCATATTTTGTTCTACGTTTCGCATAATTGGTTTGTTGTTTCATGTAGGACATCGATTCTCTCATGATAGAAGGGAACAAGTCTCGCACAGTCGCCGCGACAAATATGAATTCGGAAAGCAGTCGCTCCCATGCAGTCTTCAATATTGTTCTTACTCAAGCTGAATTTGACCACGATACTCAGGTAAAGACGGTTTAATTGATATGAACTCTCGTTTACTTAGCGTCGCTGGTTGCGCTATCTTTCCAGCGATTTCTAGACTAGAAGATTTTTTAACCAAACATGCAGGTAAGCGCAATTACGTCGTCGTAGAAAGACGAATTAATGGATGGACGTACGAACAGATGAACGGACAGATTTCCACGTGGACTTACAGATGGAGAACCGGAGAAACAGACAGACAGACAGACAGAACGTTTATCGATCAGACAGGGTGGGAGGTGTGTAGGCAGGTAGGCGGACATGAATAAAGCCAAAAGGACAGGGGAACTGCCAAATGTTTAAAAAAGTTCCATACCAACGAAGGACGTTCGCTCACAACGTAAGTTTTACTATCAAAAATTTCAGCAGTTCCCAGACCCTTTCGACTGTACACGTCGTTCACTGCTGCCTACGTAGCACTCTACTTTTATATCATTGGTTGATAGACAAACTGACCGATAGCTAGGGAGGGACAGAGTGAGGGAAGAAAGAGGATGGGAAGGAGCTTAGGAGGTTGGGGTGGGGAGGTAACGAGGAAGGTGGGTAGGTAGGGAGTATGATGGGGTTGTGAGGAGGCTGGTATAGAGGTACGGAGGAAAGGAGTAAGGTGGAGAGGTAAGGAAGCTGGTGGGATATAGGGAGAGGACGTGTTGGGAGTGAGAGAGAGGAGGGAGACAGACAGACAGACAGACAGACTCAGACAGGAGGGGTGACAAATTGACAAAATACGATCAGGGAGGGTGGTAGGGAGCTCTGGAGACAAATAGACAAATGGACGGACGGAGAAGCAATCAAAAACAGTCGGATGCGAACAAGCAGACAAGTTATGGGCAGTAGCAGGAGGCAGATATGGAACACAGTCGCTAGCGAGCAAAAAGAAAGCAGAATGGCGCAGGATACATACTTGTTTTAGCGCACAAAATAACACTAGCAATCACTGAATTTTGCTCTTCGCTCTGTTACCTTGAACTTGATGTCTTGAAAATTTTTCTGGGTCTCGATTTTCCTCTCAATTAGACAACTGGCGAGAAGGCGAGTAAAATAAGTCTGGTTGATCTTGCTGGCAGTGAACGAGCCAGTAAAACTGGGACGACTGGAGACAGATTGAGAGAAGGAAGCAACATAAACAAGTAAGAAAAAATATATTGTTGAGCAGTGTGATACTTTTTCTCCAAAGTTTGGATATTATGAGGCTTTGTACGGAAAATTATACGTTGAGACCTGCAGGTTTTGGCGGGAACGTCACGAAGCTGTCTCGAAAACCAGCGTACAAAGCACGTCTTTACATGCACTTTGTCTAAGTGAGGAGAATATTCGCGTTTGCAATATTCGCTTTGCAATATTCTGAAGTATCTTACCTTCTCGTGGCTTGTGTTTATAAAAACCTCCACTGATAACTTAGTAGAACATACAATAATCAACGAGTAATCGTTATTTCTGTTTAGATCTTTACATACATTGGGGTTGGTGATATCGGCCTTGGCTGATCAGGTATGGCTGTGTCATTTTATTCCGTCGTTGTAAATTGGAACTCATTAAATAGATTAATCGAATTAAAAAGTTAAAAGCGAGTTAGTATATGCATTTGAATGCTCATTAAAGTGGCTTTTAGTCTTCGATAGAAACTAAAGAGACCCAGATACCATTTAACTAGTGACAAGATAGATGTCTTGTTGAGACGCAACCCACATGGTTTCGCTTTGTAAGCATTTTTCATGGTACAAATGGTAACGTTTTTGAGTGTTCTTTTAAAAAGTTCTATTAAGAATCGTGTGACATTTAGTTTAATGAAATGTTTTAGTATCCAACAAATATTGGCCATGATTAGCTCTTAAAAAAATACAAACTAGTCAAAAATTAAGTTCCACATCCTAAACTTTCCAGTTGTTTTCGGCTTTCATATAAAATGATCAAGCTTGTGCTGACAGGTATTTATAATACTTCGTTTATATTTTTATCAGGCTGCTTCAGGCAAGGCAAAGAAGACCCTTTTTGTACCATACAGAGATTCGGTTCTCACATGGCTTTTGAAGGTAATGCTGATGACACGGTGAAATTTGGAAAATGACAGGAAAGGGAAGTAATGGATGGGAAAGTAATGAAATAGAATTGAAAGGAAGTCAATGGAAAAAGGGAAGAATTTCAAAAAAAAGAATAAACGGAAACCAGAGCAGGGAAGGAACGTAAAGGGTCAGAGTAACAATTTGAAATAACGACCAGATATAAGTGGTTCTAGGAATTGATATAGAGGTCGCGATAAAAGGATGTAGAAAAATCACGGAACAGAAACGAACCGTAAAGAAGAGAATAGGGATGTACTTAGTTGTACATACGAGTAAACTCAATCTACAGAGCGTAGAAAGTGTAGGTGTTTGCAAGCTTGGATATAAACAACGAAAGGCTCGTTCTTCAAGCTTTATGAGTTCCAGTTCCCGTTGGGGAACTCACAACTTTTCTGAGTTTTCATAAAGCTTGAAGAACGAGCCTTTCGTCATTGTACTTAGTAGTGGTATTATTTAGGTTGTGTTTTCACACATTTTTTGAAACTATTTTGCAGGATAATTTAGGAGGAAATAGTAAGACCGTTATGGTGGCAACGGTCAGCCCTGCATCAGATAACTACGAAGAAACCATGTCAACGTTGCGATATGCTGACAGAGCTAAAAGGATAGTAAACCACGCCGTCGTCAATGAAGATCCTAATGCCAAGGTATTAAATAAACTTGCTTCGACAATCTTTAAACCATGGACAAATTGCACGTGGTGTTTAAACGGCAATGAAACAAACATGGTTTTACGCAACTCTGGCTTAAAAAGTTTTGAACGGAGCTTCCTAACTACCGTTCATGACCCAACGTTTGGACACCCTTGTCTAGTGTCTTTATCAGGGGCAATTGATCTGAACATGAGGTCCCTGTTTATATCCTTAGAGTCATCAATGGTACTCTAAGGTTATAAATAGGGACCTCGTGTTCAGATCAATCGCACCTGATGAAGACACTAGACAGGAGTGTCGAAGCGTCGGGTCGTGAACGGTAGTTTTGTAAGCTACGTCCAAAAGTTTTTAAGCCAGAGTAGCGTAAAACCATGTCTGATTATTCATCTGGCTGCGTTGGGAATTTGTTGACAGAAAATGAAACATTTATATGAGAACCTTCTTGATTAAAATCCTTTCAGATTATCAGAGAGCTTCGTGAAGAAGTTGACCGACTAAAACAGATACTTAAAATGAAAGGATTCTCGGATTCAAAAGATGAAATTAAAGAAAAATTGACAGAGAGTGAGAATTTAATGGAAGAATTCACCATGTCGTGGGAAGAGAAAGAAAAGAATACGGAAATAATCAAACAGGTTCGTCTGTTCGTTCATTCGTCCTTATATTCATGCCTCCGTTTGTTCTTTCTTTCGTTCGTCCATTCGTATGACCATTTGTCTGTCTGCCCACCCGTTCGTCTGTCTGTTCGTCTGTTTGTCCATTTGGTCGTTCGTTAATCCGTACGCCCGTTTGTTTGTTCGTCCGTACGTTCGCCCGCTCGCTTGTTCGTCCGTCTGTCCGTTCGGTCTCTCATTCGTCAATCCGTGTGCCATTCCGTTCGTTAGTCCACTCGCGTATTCGTTCGGTCGCTCGTTAATCCGTCTGTCCGTCCGCTCGTTTTGCTGTTTGGTACCTCGTTTGTAAATCTGTCTGTTCGTCCTTTTGTTCGTCCGCCTTTACGTCGGCTTGTTCCTTTGTTCCTTGTTTTTGTACATGTTAATATTTCTTGTTCTGTTCTAGGAACGCCACAAAGCTCTGGAAGAAATGGGCATATCAATCCAATCCTCTGGCATAGCTGTGGAAAAAAATAAATTTTATCTAGTGAACCTAAATGCAGACCCTTCACTTAACGAATTGCTTGTTTACTATTTAAAGGTATGTTCATTGCCCTCTCACAAGAAAGTGTTAGACCGCACTGTAGATTGAAAAATCTGAGGTTATGATAAATATGATCGCCGATTGCAACGAGTCTAATCGCCGCTTGTTTTTTAGGAGAACAATAAACTTTATTCCTCTTCCTTAAAGAATCCTTCAACGGCGCTATTAGGAAATCCTATGCGCCAAAAAAAATCCAAAGAATCAAAAGAATAGTCAGGAAAATTAATGGGAAGTTTCGAAATTCAGATAGTTCTGCAGGGACTTCTTGGCGGGAAACATCATCCCTCCCTCGTAGTTGCCACACCAGCGGCGTTAATGTCGTGTGTCGGCGCATGTTTTTTTGAGAACAGCCTTCTGTGTTGTCATAAATCCGATCAGCAAAGGAAATAATGGTTTTTATGGTATTTGTTCCCATGCGAATGCATGGTGGCACAGTGGTATTGCACCTGTCACGCTCTTCTGTGACTAGGGTTCGATTCCTGGGTCCGTGCAGTTTTCTGATTAAAGTTACCTTGGTCACATGTGAGAAGTGTGTTGGCCAGATTGACTCTATCAAACATTATAAGTTTTCTCCGGGTACTCTGGTTTACTCCGGTCGGAGCACTGGACTCGCGAAGGGTGATCCTCACTGGATCTCTAGGTAGCTTAGGTTGCTGGTTTTTCACTATAAATGAAGACAACATTACCCTTTACTTTATTGTAGTTTTGAGACATTTTTAACGCTCAATTGTTATCTGTAGGATCACACCGCAGTAGGGAGGCAAGAAGCAGTTCATCACACGGTAAGTATATAATGTCCATCGGAATCTGATTTAAGATTTGATCACCATTCAATATGATCAGCAGATAGTGAAACTGAGACCCACTGATTCTAAGTTATAAAGTTTCAAGATAAGGTCCCTCATCAGAGAGTGAAGCGTGTTATGAAAGAGCAATGGTAACTAGACTGGGTTTTTTGCTAGGAGTCAGGTGACTAGAATTAACCAATGAAATATGAGAAACAAAGAAAAATGACAGACACGAATGTTTAAAGTGTAGTTATAAGGGGGTTGTTTACATGGAAGCGAGCCAGCCCTCTTGGTAGGGCTAACCCCTTGTAAGAGGGCTGGATTTCACCTCTCTTTTACATGGGAATTTTCTAATCCTTTGATAAGGAAGTCCTGGGCATGTGTACATTGATTTTTTCAGTACAGTCCTCTTAAGAGGGCCAGCCCTGTCGAGTGTGTTTCCATGGCAAATTTCCAGCCCTCTTGGGCGAAATATCGGGTAATCATCAGCGAGATCACACTTAGGCGGTGTAGCCCTCCTCTCATGTAAACGAAAACAAATTTTACAAAAGATTTGACAGAGTAGTGAGATCTCGGCAAAGAGGACCAGCCCTACTCGGAGGGCTAGCTCGCTTCCATATGAACACTACTTAACTCCAATAAAGTATCGTGACAGGTATATTTTTGGATTTTTATCTTTCAGGATATTCAGCTGCGTGGCCTAGGAATTTTGCCAGAACACTGCGTCCTTGACATAATCGATAATGAAGTGTTCTTAACTCCCATGCCAAACGCTAGGTATGATGGATCATATATAATCTTTATGTCATTGATATAACAGTAACAGAGGCTAGGATAACATAAACTTACTTCGACAAAGGTAGTAAGAAGGGAAAGTTTAAAAAGATATTACTCTTTCTTAAGCGTTAAACCTCAATTTATTTCCAGGGTCTTTCTTTTACCTCCATTTCTTCCACATTATTTTCCTATACCACGTCTCTCACACAGATTATCCCGACGGGTTCTTTCTCATTATTATTATTATTATTATTATTATATTATTATCATTATTATTATTATTATATTATTATCATTATTATTATTATTATTTTTATTATTATCATTATTATTATTATTATTATTATTATTTCTCTCCATGTGTCTTCGAACATTACTACTTCACTTTGTTCTCCACCATACCCCCCTCACCATTTCCACGGAACATCTTCCATCGCAATGTCCCGCCCTACCCCTCACTTCCCACCACCAACACAATCTTTTAGTTTCTAACAGTAAAGTTATTTAGTGCAATTTATTTTTTTCACTGCAGAACATGTCGAAATGGTGTTGTAGTTACAGAAAAAACCGTCCTTCATCATGGAGATCGCATTTTATGGGGAAACAACCATTTTTTCAGAATTAATTGTCCACGCCCTCCTGGTGCAGGTTCGCAATAACTCTAACTTTAACCCGAACCGGAATCTAGAACTAACCCCCTGGACACCAAATACTTATCACGACTTTCGGGGGTGAGGTCTCCATCTAAGACGTCGTTTTCCGGCGGATAAATTTTTCTTCCGGGGGTCGAAAACTAAACGTCCCATATTGTTCAGAAACTCCCTGGAAACCCTCCGTGTAAAGTTTTCTGAGAAAACTAATCACTAACGACCAAATCAGCATTGGGACGCGGGGGGAACGACCAAAAGGCCTCTATGTCGGCCATTTTTGGCTTCGCGTTTTGATTAGCTTGTTGACTGAAGTCAGCCTTCCAGTCGTTGTAAAGTTCAGTGGATTATCCAGCTTTCATACTTTTTGTTCAGTGGATTAACTCAGTCGGCTAGGTACCGAAGTACTGCTGATCTGTGCGCTTACGAATTGACTTCGTCATACGAGAATATGCGAAAGTCTTACCAATTACCGATTTTGATGGAAAGATAGCAGTTTCTGTAATTTTATCAATTTTTTAATGACTTTAACTGGAGGGTCGACCAGAGATTGAACCAGAGTCCCGCAGTTCCGGATTAAGTTCGTACTTCCAAACTAGTACTATGACTCACAGTTTTTGTTCACCAACCTGGTGGTCAACTGCGTAGGCTTTCCCTCAAATTTCTGATAATTGATGAACGGTTCAAATTTCGGATTTTCTCACCGTATTCATCTATTTTCTAGTTAACGAACCAGAACAACTTGTGGACTACGAATTTGCTCAAAGAGAAATCTGTATGAACGATCTTTCTTCAGGTAATTCTGGCCGATTATCAACTTTTCTTTCTCTCTTTTCTTTCTCTAGTAGAGCTATTATTGATCACACTTCAGGTTTGCTGAAGTGGCCATTTTATTCGTAACCGTAGCTAAAATTTTGTAGAGCTAAAAAGGTATTCAGACTTCGGGCGTATTCGTTGTCAGAGCTATGTACTCCGACAACGAATACGCACGAACTCTGAATGCCTTTTTAGCGAATAGAATGTGTAGTTTCTTTTCCTAAGAATATCCTCTTCGCCGTCCTGGTTCATACCTCGACGTAACGGAGAGCATTGCACACGACACAGAGAGGAATTAAAAAGGATGACGTCAACGATGGGTAATTTCTTTGGTGTCATAATGCGTAGTCCAACGTTCATGTATGATTTAATTCACAAATGAAAAGGAACTGAAAAGCGTTTGATGATGATTTTTCACACCATATTTTTTTGTGTGTCCTTTGCCCTTTCTAACAGACATAAGTGAAGATGCGATGGCCGTTCTAGAGGAGAAGCATAAAATAGATAAAGAAGGTAATGTTATTTTTAACTTCAAAAATTACATATACTGTACTTCATCCCTCGCTCCTTCTCTTGCTCCCTAACCACCCCCCTTATTTGACAACGTATCCTCCTGACTACCTACTTGACTATCCATCAACTTACCTGCCTTCCTTCCATCTGTCCACCCACCCATCCATCTGTCCACCCACCTATTCATCTGTCCATCCACCTATCCATCTGTCCACCCACCTATTCATCTGTCCACCCACCCATCCATCTGTCCACCCACCCATCCATCTGTCGACCTACCTATTCATCTGTGCACCCACCCATCTATCTACCCACCCGACCTACCTACCTGTCCATTTACTTTATTGTCCACATACCTGCCGTTCTTCCCTCCCTCGTATCCGTACTGCTGACCACCTGCCTAAGAGGTTACCCATCTCCCCACCCAGTTACCTAGCGACCTAGCTACCCATCTAACCACCATTACCTACATACCCACTCACATACCCACCCATGTAATAACTACCTAGCTACTCATCTAATCACCATTATCAACATACCCACTCATATACCCACCCATGTAATACCTACCTAGCTGCCCATCCGGTCAACTGCGTACATAACAATGATCTAAAAGTAGAGCTAGTTACCTTAGTGAGTACAAAATGCTGTGCGTATGCAGGTATGTACGAAGTCGGGTGGGTAGGTACGTAGTTGACCAAAAGGGTTGGAAAACTGCCGGAACTTAAATTTAGAGAAACTGACGTTCCGAACGAAGGCTCACGTTTTACTGTGACGAAGGGCTTTCTCTCGAAACTTCAATTTCTCTAGATTTACATTCCGGCAGTTTTCCTATCCTTTCAGTTATCTCCAAGCCGTTCTATACTGCCGACCCAGCTCTGAAACCACAGTTTTTTGATTTTTGTTTGTTTGTTTTTTTCCTTCAATTGACCCATTCAGAGGCCCTTGTAAAGCAACGGCAAATGTATGAAGAAAAAATTGAAAGGATGAAATCTGAAATGAGCCCTGCTTTTCGATCTGAGAGGACAGTGAGTCTCGGGTCTTTTAGCTCTGGTATTAGTTCGTCAAGGCTTTCGTTTAACGATGAACTTGAAACGCTGGAGAATGAACGTTCTCTTGAAAGACTAAAAGAAGAAGTGGTACAAGCGAATGCCTTAGTAAGGTACGACTTCGAGTTGAAGATTGTTTGCATTTAAAAAGTAATGGTAAATTTTTTAAGTTAGCTATATTAACGGTTTTCATGTTGTTTTGCACAGTAAATACTCGGTCAGTGAAATTTCCTGCAATAGTTATATCATTCACTTATTCTTATAACTCTTTCCATTATTGTTTCATCTTTACTTTGCTTAACTTTTAATTGAATAAAATAACCTGTTCTATTAAATCGACACTTTTCTGACATATTTTGTTCCTTCGTTCCCATCTGTAGAGAAGCCAACCAATTGAGCGAAGAGATGAGGAGGGAGACTGAATTCGCGGTCACGTTACAGGTAATAAAATTAACTATCACTGTCTTCAAAGTTGAAAAAAAAATACTTACTGCTCCTTCATTTCTTTTTGGAAAGATACCTACTTCTGGACTTAGCCTGAACCGAAGTCGAGGGGCATCTGCTAGCGAGGTAGCTATCGTGGTGAAACACAAAAATAAGGGAACTCAGTGTAAGTCAGTCACAACATCTCTGAAGCCAGCTGTTTTAGATGTTAAGTAGAGTGTGTAGTGCAGTTGAGTGCGCCTTTTTTGCAGCACTGTGCAGTTTTGTGATGTGTATTGCTATGCAGTGTAGTGTCGAGGTGTTCTGTACTAAACAGTTCTTTGCATTCTTTGTTCAGTGTAGTACAGTGCACTTCAGCGTAGTACAGTAGTGTGTACCACAATATAGTGTTATGCAACGTGGTGCAGTGCGTTGTGGTTCAGTGCAGTACAGTGTAGGGCTTCATCGCGTACTGCTATGCTTAATGGTATAGATGCAATGTGCTGTGTGTTGTGTGGTGTTTCATTGCCATGTGCAGTAAAACAGTATTGTCTTGTGACCATCTTTCATCGTCTCGTAGTTTGGTCTTTGGATAAACTCTCCAATAAAATATACGATATGAGAGAAGCTTATAATCAGATCGAGGAGGGCAACTCAAGCAAGGTTAGAATGTTCTTCATTTGTTCCCTTCGTATTATTGAATTCTGGTTTGTTTTTTTTTTTTGTTATTTTATTTTGACTCTATATCAATGAATCGTACCTTTCCCCTTGAAGTACCCCGTAGACTAAATTTAGTTGAGAGCTGTTTCAAGCCACCACCGAACTGACCAGTTGATGAACCAGCAAACAAACGAACCAATCAACCGATCGCGACGGATAGAAGGACTAATCAATGAAGCGATTGGCTCACCGACGAACCGACAATATATATGTAATAGAGTACTGCGTCGACAAACCAAACAATGAATTACCTTGAATTTTACAATTTACAATGAATTTTTCTGTATAGGTTGATGGTGACGACGATCTATTCTTCGAAGTCGAGTGCCACACGCTAATTGGGGTCGCGAATGTTTACTTAGAATGTATATTTCTCGACGTACCATTGGACTATGCGGCACCAATAATAAGCCAGCAAGGAGAGGTACGGTCAATCTAAGCAGGCGTCATTACTTTTGACTAGTCCTACGATGACGATGGATTTTGATGCTGCATGTGATTTGTGACACAATCTATTGAACATCTAAGTTTGTTTTTTTTTGACGGCGAACTTAATGTTTTGCAGGTTTGTGGTCGATTAAAAGTCGAACTGTCGCGCGTACTTGAAAATGGAACGAAAGAAGCTGACGCTGGCTCGTTGAGTGATGGAGAAAACCAGGATGAGGTGGACAGTAATGAAAATGAGGAACCTCTGGGGATAACCGACCATGACGAAGAAATTTCAGTTGGCCAAACTATTGCTGTGAAGGTATGGCTTTTTTTAATAATGCGGTTGCTAGTAATGGACGTATAGTGGCCAGTTCTTCGGTGATATCTGCTTATTTTTTCATCAGGTCAAAATCAAAGAAGCTTACGACCTGCCTCCTGCATTTTGTAATTACGTGTTTTGTCAGTATGAGTTGTGGGACCAGCCTAACGTCGTGGAGCTGTCCTCTCCAGGTGCTAAGAGTAACTCTGTCGTGTTCACAGAAGAGCAGGTAAAATGTCATTAAGGTATATCAGTGTCCTTCCAACTGAAGATCTTACAGTTAGTAACCTTTCGATTGTCTAAACGTTTTCCCAATTTATAATTGTTCTATAAAATACTTAATTGCAGTGTTAGAATAGAGTCACTTGAGGTCAAATATCGAGTCGTGTCAAGTCCCTTGGTAGTTGAGGCCCAATGTCGAGACGAGTCAGATAATTTTTGGCCGTGGATTAGACTTCAACCCATAGGCGGCCAACCGACTCGCAAACGACCCATGACCTAAATCGAGAGACATTCTGTGTTTTCGTAGTGTTTAAGCTAAAGATACTCCCTGTATTTCAGGTTTTTCGATTCGAAGCAACTGAAGAGTTCCTAGAGTACATCTCGGAAGGTGCACTGTCCATCGAGATTTGGGGAAATCGAAGTAAAGGATTTGGGCAAACCTCGTGGACACCGAATATTCAACCGATAGCAACGGATTCGGAGGATGGGTAAGATCCCGACCATAGGGATGTCTGAATACGGGCAAACAAACAAAAATTTAGGGTAAAGTTATTTGTCGTTCTCACTCTTCGGTGAGCGGATTTCCCCCAACATGCTCTACGCCGCAAACTGAGAGATAATCTTGTGGTGCACGATTTTACGTTTTTATTCGATAAGACGCGAAAGTTTCACCATTACTGATGTAGATACAAAGGTAGTACCACTAAACTCTATATAGACTGGAAAGCTGACTCCAACCAATGTGCTAATCAAAAAGTGAAGCTAAAAATGGCCGACATGGAGGTCTTTTGGTAGTTTTCCCCAGGCTCCCACGATGATTTAGTCACCAGTGTTTAGTCCCCTTAGAACAATGTACACGGGGGTTTGGAGGGGTTACTGGACAACATGGGGGTTTTAGTTTTTGACCCCCGGGAGAAAAATTTGGTCGCCGAGACCTCTTGGAAAACCATGTCTTAGATGAATACCTTAGCCCTGGAAATCAAAAGTATTCCGTGTCCAGGGAGCTGGCTCTAGGTTTCGGTTTCGGGGAAGGTTAGAGTTATTATTTGTGTTAGGGGACTGGTTCTACTTAATGTGACCGCGTGAGGGACTGAGGGAAACTACCGGAAAGGCTCCCATGTCGGCCATTTTTGGCTACACCTTTTGAGAGGCAGTCAGTCTTCCAGTCTATATAGGGTTCAGTGGGTAGTACTTTCTTATCAGCTATTTTAAAACCTTGAGAAGTGGTTCCACCTTGGATGGCACGGAAACGTTCCTGTTTCGAAATTTAAGTATTGTGACCAAGACGTTGCAGTTGCATATTAAATTTATTCAGTAACTTTTTCCAACCTGGGAATTGAATCAACGAGCTTCATCTTTGGCAGCTAGAACACGTCAGGATTTCGTCTACTGAAGTGGTCTGGTGTTAGGACACGTCTGAATTTAAAATTTTGCAGGCGCAGTTTTCCGATGGTAACGTCCAGAATTATAGTAAAAAGTTCTCTAAATGCGTTCTGTGGCTTGCCTTTGTGGGAATAAAAGTTTTTTCAATCATCAACTTCCAATTGTTGACTGTTATTTCGTTTATGACATTATATTATAGTTTAAATGGTTCACCCTTTTTGTGTTCAATGCAGTCGTGGGTGGATGTGTGAAGATTGTTTTTGACTGTTGCCTCGGGCAATGTATATACTTTCGAGGTCTCACTTAAATACCTGTGTAAATGCATAGTTGCGTTAAACACGGCGAAGCATGAATTCGTTGGAGCAACCCACATATTTAGTACGAGCAAGTTTATTCGCGCACTGCGTAAATGTTGTTATCTACTACGTTATTTTTCTGTTGAAAAAAAATTCAAAATAAGTTGTTGACTTAGTTTCCAATATTGAATATTTTCTTGTATTCAGATGGAATGACTTGAAGCGAAAAGTCGATCTATGGGTAGAAATTCATGAGCTTAACGATCAAGGTATATTTTCGCCTGTCGAAGTGACCAGTCGAGCTGATAATGAAACTGGCGGAATTTTTCAGCTTCGCCAAGGGCAGAGTCGACGTATTGTCGTGGGTGTCCGTCCACTTCCCAAGACAGGGTCGCTGCCTGTTGTGATTGAGACAATATCGACGATTGAAGTAGGAAGTGTCTGCAGGCGTAGCAAGAGTGAACAGTCACTGGACTCGTATCAGGATAAAGATTTATCAGCGTGAGTTGGGTATCTTCAATGTTTACTGCGCCTGACTGTGTTGTACTTTTCTCATGTTTATAGGTCTTCCTTTTTGTCGGTGTTTTGTTTTCTTAATTTAAATTGTAATGCTCATCAACCATTCATGAAACAGGTAAGCCACCTAGGAAAAACGAAAACCACCACCGTAGAAAAGACGCTCCCAAAAGCAAAAGCCCCCCAAAAACCTATAATGTTTACTCAGGAGTGTCGATGCGTACACTTACGTTATGGTAACGGATGTTGTTTCCTTTTTAGGTTAAGAGAAAAGTTGTCAACTTCATTGATGAAAAAACGTGAATACCTAGATGAACAAATACAGCTGGTAATGACCAAGAAAGGTGCGTCCTTTTGTCGTCCGAATGCAAGTATGGCATATATGACTTTGCTTAGCTGGCCGAGAAGCCGTTTGCGCGATTATTTGAAAGCTTTGACAACAATGCAGGTGCAACAACAGCAGATTTTTAGGTACCTCGTGGATTTAGTTACCTAGTAGCACTAAAGCTACTTTGGCGTTTCGAAGAAACGCAACAAATGTTCGACCAAGAATAACTGGGTTGGTAAAAATGATCCAGTAATGTAAACAAGGTGACCCGCTTCCACTTACATTTCAAAAGACGGATCCAAAAATCCTAATTTTTTTGTAATTTACCACTATTTTGCGATTGTATTTTTATGCATATTGAGTTTGTGTGGCTTGCCCTCGTTTATCTGAACAATTTGTTGGAAAATATATTGTTCAAAACGTCTCAAAAATGGATAAGTAATGTCATTTCAGTAATTTTTGACAGGTTTAATCTATTTTCACTTATTCCTCAACATTTTTAATTTATAGATCTTTCAGAACGTAGCTGTATTATCAGTTGTATCATTGTTTACCAGCGAACAAGCATTTTTAGATGTCTTTGTTATCTTTCTAGATAAATCACAAGAAGACAAAGAGAGGGAGAGTTGGCTCATTGACCAGTGGGTTAATTTAACTGAAGAAAAGAATTTTCTTCTTCATCCCCAACCTGGATCCAATGTCCCTGGTGCACCTCCTCGAGGGTTAGTTCACTGGCGCCTTTTATGATGGCAGTTCGAACGTGCTCCCTCGATCGTCCAAGTTGTTGTAGTCTTGAGAAAGACTGCTGTTGCCGACTGACCTTTCGACGGTATGAGTGGTGGTAGTCTTTAAGGTCAGCTCAGAAGATAACCGCTCGCTGAGGCCGTCGAAACATCACCAGCAATAATAGTCTTTCCCAAGACTACAACAACCTGGACGATCAACTACTAACTCTTTCTGATACTCTTAAGTTCCTGCCATTGCATTACATGTTGAATCCCTGCGAGCGAAGTTCAGGTACTCTGGGGTGGACATAACTCGTTTTGATCTGCGAGTGTCCAGCTTGGTTTGCTCAAATATTCTGCTTTTTTGAAAATTGCCCGAATCATATTCTTCTATTTGTCTTACAGTACCTGGCCAAATTTTCGCCCGAATTGTATGCCTTAGGCCTGGGTCACACGTCGAACTTAACTACAAATTCAGATCGACCTAAATAAATTAAGTTTGACCAAACGTCGAACTTAATGCCATAGAGCTGAATTAAGAATAAAGGAATAATTGCCAGCTTTGCTAAAATAAACATTACCCTACCAAATTCATTTAATTTGACTCGTGAAAACATCGTCGTTTAACCCAGAAACGGTCTTCGGACGTTTTATCCGTCTACACGAGACTGATAGAACGTGTTGGATGATCTAAATACGGTCGACGAACTAAATTGAGTCAAACGTCGATCTTCTCATGAACTTAATTCGTTGAATTTAGTCCCACAATATGTCCCCCTGCATGTACTTCAATAAGTTGAGCACTGGGCTAGATTCTAAGGCTTATGGGTTCAATGTCCACCATATGCCAGGAGTTGCACCTTCTAACAATAAGTCCTTATCCTTTTGCAGGAGGAGTCCTCCAGGTATGGAGAAGAACGTTCCGGTTATCTTTTTGGATTTAAACGGTGCGTTGCTAAACGACACACAATTTATAATTTATGATACTGTAAATGCATTTTTTTCTTAGTTTCTCCATGCGTTGGGAATTTGTTCTCCATCCATGTTTTTAATTTACCCCCTCAACCGATCTTTTTGGGCTCCGGGGGTGATATTGATCGGTTTGTCCTTTTTCTTGATCCAGCCGAAGGTCTCCATAGTACATCAGTTGATGAATCCAAAGTGGCTGGTTTACGATCAACGCTAGCTTTTGAAGACGACGAAAAAATGAAGGGGCTACCATCGTTTAAATATGATCAGAAAAACGTAAGTAGTACCATGTACGTCACACTACATTATTTTGTGACACGACGCCATAGCAGGCTGCATCGCACTACAACATCTCGTATCATCACACTACACTACAAAACGTCATATCACTCCTCACTACACCACATCAAACCAGACTACATCTTACTACAATGCCGCACCCCAACATTTGGTCGAATCACACCACTGCACATATATCACACCATCACATCACACTATATCACCCTTCACCACACCACATTACATCACACCAAACCATACATTACGTCCAACCAGGCCAAGTCATACTACCCACTCCTCAACAGACTATTGCGTACTGCGCTACCCGATCGCTCACTTGAAGGCAACCACACTAAACCATATCAAACAACGCCAGACTACGCCACATCACATTACACGACATTAGATACCACTATACCACACCATTACGCCTCAATAACACCACACCAAACTACACCACAATACACAACACCTCGTACAGCACTACACTGAACCATTTAACTCGATACACTACACTGCATCACACAACGTCACGTCACGCCGAACGAATTCACGTCGCATCACATCACTCCATACCACACCAAACTACACCGGCACTATACTACGTCACACCACCCTCCACACTAGACCACGTGGCTATTCAGCCATAAGCTGCACCACACCACACACCGACCTAACTATTGATGCCCTCGCGTGAGAAACGTTTGCAAAGACTGGTTGGCGAACCGAGATTTGAGTATGTGAACGTTACAACAGCTGGCAAACATGTTGGCAAAATGTTTTGGCGTCTTTGCAAACTTTTGTTTGTCATTTGAAGAGGTCTTTCAACTAAACCATAATAAACAATTCAGCCCTTTACAGAAGACATTATTCATAATCCACCTTAAATATATTATACGACTCTTCCAGCGATAAACCAGGCATGGCATTGCTAGAATTTATGTGATTGGTTTCTTTAGGTTGCCATAACAGTGTTATGGGATTCATCTGTTCACGATTCAGTGTATCTCAATCGAGCAACGTCAAACTCTGAACGAGTTTATCTCACAATAAAGGTGAATAATTGTTTAAACTGGTATACGGTTTGTGAGGAAAGTAAATTTCATCTCGTTGTTAAACTACCCATTGACTGTAATTTTTCTCGTCAAGTGTCTTGGCACCGCACTATTCGTATGAAATAAAATATTTTGTATTAAATTCAGTGAATTAATAATTAAATCGTACAACTTTAAGTTCCAAGTTACTAATTTTTATTTAATTCCCAAGTAGATCTTGTTGAAATAGTGAATATAATTGTACAATAAATTACTTTCACTTATCTAGGCGTACGTACGGCTTAGCAGTCCACTTACAATGGATCTGATTTTAAGAAAACGTATCTGCGTGCGCATATACAAACGGCAAAGTCTAAAAGAAAGCATAATGAAACGAATTTGGAAGGTAGGAATATTGTTCATGCATTTGGTGAAGCATTTTCTTTATACCTGTTCTCAACATTAGACCATGTGCAAAGGTCAAACATAGAATTAAAACGACTTTGGTGTGAGTGTTGGAGGTAGTGGTTGACTTTCGAATGGATGACTGGGGTCGATATTTTGTACCATAGTCGTGTTAGCAGATCTATGTTGCTGTTGGTTTTGGTATTTCGTGTTATCGCTGGCTTTTCATATTTCTGTTTGTGTTCATATCTGCCTAGTGTTTGTATTTGTGTTTTTGTGTCTGTACTCGTATTCGCGTTTGTGTTCGTGTTCCTGTTCGTGTTCGTTTCTGTGTTGGCATTTGTGTTCGTGTATGTTTTCGTGTTGTTCGTTTACAGGTTCATGTTTGCGTTTACGTTTCTGCTGTTGCCCGTGCTCGTGCTCGTTTTCGTGTTCGTGTTTCTTAAAATTCCTACCATCATTCCTCAGGATGCACAAACGCGATGCGGCGTAACCTACGAACTGGTCTCCCACATTCCCAGGGTAAGTTTAAGAAACTCTTTACCATTCCATCTGGAGTTAATCCTCACGTTTTGCAACTCGTACCTAATACCACTTGTGAGAATATTGCTAATTCTACTGCGAAACACAACAAAGGTAATTTCCCTTTCGTCGAACGGTGGTTCGATTCTGCATAAATTCTCAAATTGCTAGTGTTGTTTATTAATTCAAATCTTAGTCATTTTACAAGTTTAAATAGTATAGTTGCTCTGCAGATACAAAAACGTGGCGCGCCGTTTTAACATTAAATTAAGTTAAATTGCATGAGATCAAAAACTGCTTCGTCGTTTTAACAGATTATGACCTATCTAGTTGTTGTACTTGAGTACAGGAATCAGCAATGTAAAGAAATTATGGAGAACCGGTTCGACTGAACTACTGTTGTCTTCATCCAGTTGCTGATTCATTGACGTCAATATGTGATACTAAATCTTGTGGGGAGGACTTAAGTAATATTATTATAAAAATTAGAGTGCTGCGTGGGCAATATAGAACGGCTTGTAGATAGTCAAAAAGTTTGGGTAACTGCCGGAACTTAAGAGTGCTTAAACTGACGTTTCGAGCGAAGGCCCTTCGTTTAGTTTAAGCATTCTTAAGTTCCGGCAGTTTCCCAATCCTTAAGTAACATTAATCTGTTTACTTTAGCAACCCGGAGAAGAGACTGAGGAAAGAGGAAACTTAGCTGAGAGAGCAGCGGCTGCAGTGAGTGCTGACGACGAAGAACACGAGATAGTATTGGAGAAATATCATCGAGGAATATCGCACGTGGAAGGCTTGCTAAAACTTGATAAACTACGGCAGGTACGCTCGGTCGATCATGTGAATTTTTATCACGTGGGCATGTAAGCTACCGGATGCACACTTAAGACGTAAACAGAGTGATAAAACTCTTTAGAAAGATGAAAGGTTGCTAGATTTCCGAATTTATGTAGAAAAAATTTGACGTGTTGTTCCCAAAAGTTTCAGCCAGTAGTGGAAAGTTAGCCGTGAAATTTCACAAAATACGTACTCGATATGAAAACCGTAATATCTGTCGTGCCAAAGAAAAAAAGGAGGCTACACATGGCTTCAAATGGCGAACGCCAGCCATGGTAATTGTTAAATGTTTCATTACTGTGCCCCACGTTGGCCGTCTGAAGCCGTGTGCGGCCTTGTTTTTTGAAGTTTAAGCATTTAGAAGTTCTTAACGTGATCCAACTAGGTTTACAACACGGCAGAGTGTAACCTCAACTTATGATCGTTTTGTTTTGCAGGAAGTGGTCGTTAAAGAGAAACTGGCGGCAAGTGGAAAACCTTTGCGGAAGTTTGCGAGCACGCCAAACCTACTGCAAGGAGTAAGAAGCGACTGATAACGAACGTATTGAAAATTGAGATTAATTCTATCCAGTTCGCATGCTGATGCGAAATACTCAGTTTTCCTACAATTTAATTTTATTTTCAGAGCTTTGATCTTTCTTCTATTGGAACCAAAAACGATTCTTTGGATGTTGACTTTGGGCAAGTAAGTTAATTACACGTGCACGGATGGAGACATTGATACAGATAGGGGCAAAGTAGTGCGATACCTGGGTAAGGACGCACTCACGCAAATGTTGACGCATGCATGGGGAAACGGATTTAAAAAGTATCACGCGCACCAACTCCTCGACTTTCACGCACGTAAAGGTTGGCTACATATACACGCGGACAATTTACATGCTCACCCCTTCACTTGCGTTATCTTGCTGTGTTATGAACTAGTTGTTACTGACATATCCGTAAACGTACACACAGGAATCTATGAGAGAGTTTTAACGGGGGCTTTTCTGCCTGCTAAATCATTGTCATCATCTTCCTGCAATGCTTAAGTACTTAAGTACTCAACGTGCTTCGTCGTGCTTGGTTCCACGTGGGATATTTCAGTATCCCTATGCGTTCTTATGTTGAGCGCGTGCCTCCTTACGTGTGTAATTGCTTTAACCCTAATCTTAGTTTCTCTACGTATCGACCTTTTCGTCCACGCACTTCCCGAGCTAAGGGCACACAAACAAGAATTAGGTCTTTCAATAAGATTCCCAACGTAGCCAGGTGAATTGCAGGAAATAGTCAACGCTTTTCTGCCTTAAATTATTTAGGATGTAACATCAGAACTTACCGTTCACTCGCCATGAACAGTAACGTTTTCAAGTTACATATGAAATACTTCGCGCTACAGTTGCATTAACCATATCTAAGGTCTTTCAGTTCTTCAAGTTGTTGCTAGTTTTGACTCATCAGCAGAGGCTGGTACTCGTTGTTCCTTATTTCACTAACAACGAACTGTAACTAGGGCTTCTTGAAGAAAGAATCGCCTCGTCAGAGGATACGCCAAGTACAAGTCTCGTTCGACGACTGGGACAAACCATCCACGGACACCGGTACAACTCTGGTAGTTCCGATCATCATCGCGAGCACACCAACTTCCACTCTTGAGACGGTGCAGGAACAAAGTGCTCCGTCTTCCCCAGTATCCCCTGGCAAGGTCACGGAGACCAGTTTCCCGTACACCCCAGAGAAAACCAACCACGGCATTGTTCGATCGTTGGAGTTAGAATTCAAGGATGAGAAGGAATGCTCAGTTCCTCCACAAGAGGGGAAAGAACCTCCAGTAAAGGATCCTCTAGGGAACCTTCCGATAATAAATGAACCATCAGGGAACATATCTGTAACTAGTGATCAAGTGGAGTTTATGACTGAAATCCAAAGTTTGAACCAAGGAAGTTCAGAGTTAGTTACCAAGGAACCTGCAGTTGAATCGGACGGCCTTTTGTCGGGCGTAAATGCTCGTCAGGTCGCCGTACGGACTTCGGATTCCAGCGATAGTTCGACTTCGTTGTCAAACTCGATTGACTCAGGTCTGCATGAAAGCACTGACCAGCTTTTGTCTCAAGATAATAAGGAACTGGGAAACAGAGTACCAGAAGATTTGGATGGAGACTTAAGTAAGGACTTACCATCCGGCCGAAATCGGTCGCCGAGTGAGTCCGATAGTAACGATGAACTGAAAATAGGTCAGGTGATCACCGTTGGAGATTCAAAAGTTGGCTTGATACGATATATTGGTACCACTGAATTTGCGTCTGGGGATTGGGTTGGTGTCGAGTTGGAGTTACCAGTTGGTAAGTGTAACGAGTTAAACTAGATACCCGTAACATGCTCGCAGAGTTTTAAGGTCCTGTTGGAACAGGTGGGGCTGAGGGGTGCTGCACAGCCCCAGTGGTGTCCAAAGATGAAGTCCCTGAAAGTTTTGTATTCCCTTGATCTAGAAAAGCTTAAAATGGCCAAAAATGGATACATCAAATACCTTTTTTTTCCAAAAAATTGGAAGATTTTTGTGGGAAAATGGGCTTCAAAAGCTCGCCCGTTAACTATACGAAAACGTGATATAAAAATGTCGACCTCAATATCAAAAAGTTTGGGGAAGCGTGACCTGCTGTCTTCCCGATTCTACGGGCCTGAGCTATTACGGTTAACTTCCAAATGTTAGTCATCACATAATGGCCGTCACTGGCATCTGTGTTATGTTAGCCCCGATCTACTTGTAAACAATTGAGAATTTATGTAAGTACGTGTGTCTATCATATATATTATTCATGGGGAAATACCATGATTTCATTTGCGATTTAGAAGAAAACCACACATTCATGAGTTTTCGAACCTTGCAAATGGGTTGGTACTTTTCCCTGGGACTCTTGCCATTTCCATAGTCTTCCTGCGTTTTTTTCTTTCCTAAAATGCCCTCGAAACCAAGCTCTCAAACGAGGCTGCGGGGGCGGACAATTTATATGTGTAGAAAAGTATATTAAATGAGGCGCTTCTGACTTCTAATTGGTGTTACATTCGTCTTTGCAGGGAAAAACGATGGCTCTGTGAATGGCAAGAGATACTTCAAATGCAAACCAAAGTTCGGAACTTTCGTCCGTGCGGATAAAGTGACTCTTCCGAATACTCGATCCAAATCCTCGTCTTCAAGCCGCGTTATAACGACGAAACAAAATCGAAGAGTCACTGGAGCTAGTCCGGATAGTTTGTCGCAGGGTATTCGTACTAACAGTCCGCTATCTCGAGCTAGTGAAGGCTCGAAACATAGAGTTAACAATGCGTCAGATTCTGCTGATCGGAAACAAAGGGAGATGAATCGACGGTCGAATATTCTATTTTAGTCGGCTAAGAGTATTTTTTATACTTAAATTAATTAGGTAGTATTATCGTACTTATAGTTCATCGTGCGCAACATTTAACATATGTACGTGTGATAGTCCATTTAAGTCCATAAATCCATTTAGGGATTGGAGGGTGAAAACATTTCCGGAAACACAGGTGTGTTATAGGAATCCTGACACTAATGTAAGAATCCTAATACTAATGAAAGGATCCTGATACTTATAAAAAGATCCAGGTACGCTAATCTATGAATTCCGATACTAATGTGAAACACCGGTTAATTGCAAGTCACGTGAGGTACTCGTGGTCCCTAGGGACCGTTTATTATATGCGGCTAGGGTTAAGACCGAAGAGAAATCTATTCGAAGTTAAAATTTTGCTGATTCAAATATTGATTTAAAAAGAAAAATTTCTTTACTCGACCTCCACAATCGACCGAGAAAAATGTACCCAACCTAGAGTTTTAAAGTATTTTCAATTAGTAAGCAGTTTAGGTCGCATTATGCAATAGTCAAGAAAACCTTCTTACAGAAACTTTTCGAGAAAAAAAACTTTTTTAACCGAACCTGTTATGCATTAGAATTGTCAGTTGACCACTCCAGAAACGCGGGAAAAACTGGGTTCTAGGTAACCTACCTGAGCTGTCATTAGATAAAAGTTTACAAGTGATACCATCAACCAATCTTAGCTCGTGTTTGTTACCCAGTACCCAGTCCTTCTGTGGTTTATGGAGTGATGAATTAGCCAAACATTTTCTCTTCGGCTCCAAACCCAGCCATAAATAACAGACAAATTCAGATAACGTTTGTTTACGCTTTTTGCTACCCAATTCACGTCGAAGCATAATTCATCGTAGAAAGTTAAAATGTTGGTAGAATGCCGAATTTATGTAGAAAAATTCTGGCGTTTCAAGCAGAGGCTCTTCGCTGTTTTATGTACTGCCTACGCAGCGTCCAATATTTTTACATCGTTCAAAGCAGAATTCACTTCGCTGGTTACGTTTGTTCCATGGTGGCAGGGCAAAGGCAGGACTAAAGTAACCTGTCTCGAGCACTATCTCTTGAAGTGAATAGGGTGGCAACAACCATAAACAAACGCAAGCCAAATTTGTCTATGACTATTCGCTAAGATGGAAAGTGGGGATCTCTCAAGTGGTTTCTTGAGCACACCCAAAAACGCATGCTCTCTACCAGGCTAGATATCAGGTTTGTTCGGAAAATTGAAGCGCTCTCTGATAACATCATGATGCGGAGGCCGTTGCTATACTCGAGTGTCCGCGAGTTTGATGTTCAGTGTTCAATATGGTTGGTTATGACGGTGAAGTTTACGGTGTGTTATAATGGATATTCTGTTGCTATCGTACCGTGGCTCCAATTCTCTTAACAGACCACGATACCAGGTCTAATATCCAGCGAGGATTTTTGGGTATGTAGATTCAGAGAGGTATTGTGGGACAGATGTCGGGGTGTATGAAATCGATCAATTTAACGTAAGTGATTAATTACAAATCCAAACACGTTCAGCGCTTACTTTATATGGTTTTCAGTTGTTTTTTTTTCCAGATGCAACACTGATTTTTAAAAAATCGTGTGTTTTTGAACTCGTTTTAAGGCCAAAAAGCCCTGTAGGACTTCGTTGTTGATGACATTTTGCAACATGCTTTTTGCCAAAACTCTCAGTAATTTATCAGCCCATGCATTCTTCGTAACGCAGTTAAAATTAAAAAGAAGACTATAAATTCAAGACTATAACTCTTTTGATCGAAGAAAATTATTAATTAACCTTTTGACATGTTACCCGTTAAAAATACGTAGTATAGAGTTCTCGTTTACATGTACAAGTCTTTCAACTCATATTTTTTTGGGAGACATAGATGAATGTGAACAATTTCCCAACCCAGCTACGTGAACAATCAGACATGCTTTCACGTTATTCGGTTTAAAAAAAGTTTTGAACGTCGCTTACAAAACTATCATCCTTCTCAAAAAAAGAAAATTCTCCTTGGTCATAGCTCGCGTGTCAAACCAACCATACGATTGGGTGGGAAAATTCCAAAATTATTGCCACCAATCCACGTTACCGTCAAATACTTTGCCTGGCGGCGTGGCATATTGATAGCGCCGCCGCTTCGTTGAATCGCAATGACGGTGGTCTATTAGCGGATGCCTATTTGCATCTCATTAATAGATGACGTTATCCATCGTTCTCTAACGATATAAATAGGGATCTCATGCTCAGATCAATCACCCCTGATCGATAGAGAGACTAGACTGGAGTGTCGAAGTGTTGGGTCATGAACGGTAGTTTTGTAAGCTACGTTCAAAACCTTTTTAAGTCAGTGTAGCGTAAAAACACGTCTGATATAAGATGAATCTTTTGTTGGTCATTGCCTTAACAAGGTCCCACAACCAAAGGTCGGAACTACCAGAAAGCATTTCCAGCTAAATTTTGTTAATCGAAATATGTACCATATCGTTCTTGTGGGAATAAAACATTTTTTGTACTTTGATAATTTTAATCTGAATAGGTTAGGAGAGAACTTTAAAAAGCCTGTGGTCAACAGAAACGTTGTAAATACTGTGAACTTCTCAGGCAATGTGTAAATATAAAGAAAAACAAACGGAAAGTGAAATAGAAATCGTCCAATTTTGAAATATCTTCAATTTGTTCAGAATTCATAATGGTTACCAGGTGATTTGCTCGCAAGCAAAAGGACTGGGACACAATAGAAATCCAGTTTCATGTCTTCCATCAGTTGTAACGTTCTGTCTTGTGAAACTGACTGAAACGTAGTGTCGGTATTCAGTAAAGGGGAAGGTATTTCCATTACAAATTAATAAACAGAGTCTGGTATAGTTCGTGAGATATTGGCTAACTTAAAACTGGAAATAGATTTCTATTTGACAACTAGTCCCAGTCCACTTTCGTGTTTCTAGATCACCTAGTTAAGTTAGACGTTTTACTCTTAGTCCTATACAATATTTCTGGACTTTCTTGTTTATAGCTTTAATGAAAGTAGCTCGAATCATGCGAATTAGTTTAAATTATAGTTTTAGTTGCTGTTCCATTCTACTTCGTTTCATTATGGCTTCCGTGCCCGTTCATTTGTTGTTCTCCATTCGTGTGCAATTGCAGGAGAAGTCATAATTTTATGGTTTTGGTCTTCTGAATGAACGTTTTATTAATCACAAAGAAAAAAAAACTGCAGGCTCATTTTGTAGTTTTTTTAATCACTGTTTCTCCGGGTCATCTTTTTTGAAAGTGAGCACCTGAAGCGCTTGTAAGCTTATTTCTAGAGGTAGAAATGCACGTAACAAACTAAGAAAGAAGTGACCTGGCTCTCAAAGAATTATGATCGACCGCTCTAGAAACCGCGGAAGACTGGGTTCTGGGTAACCAGCGCGAGCTATGATTGGTCGTTGTAAACCTTCAGCCAATCACATCTCGTGCAGGTTACCTAGAGCCCAGTGCTTTCGGGGTTTCTGTAGCGGTGAATACTGACCAGTGAGCTGTATATATGACTGGAGGAAGAACTTCAGTTTATCTGCCAGGCAAGAAGTGAAGCCAAACATGGAGACTAATTTTGCAGTTTCAGGGCTCCACGCGGTTTCAGAGCCTGGAACTCAGAGAGATGCTGGAACTGACGTGCAAAATCACCTCTGTCTGCCATGTTTGGTTTCACCTAAGGGATGGAAGATATCTTTCGACTCGTATGTACATATATAGACATATA
>JBAHVQ010000507.1:201309-211900 GCA_036872915.1 Nanipora kamurai
ATGATGATGATGATGATAATGATGATGATGATGATGATGATGATGATGATGATGATGATGATGATGATGATGATGATAACTTGAGGATATATTGCTACACTTTACAAATTTATCAAGTCAGCCAATGTGTTGTATTTTTCTCTCCACAATCAGTACTTCTGTAAAAGTTTCTATTCTATTCTACATAATGCAAGGCAAAGAAACTCTACCCCATAGCTAAATATAATCCTGGTTGTGTGATCATAATTATCAGGGATACTGTATTTAAGGATAAATTTTAAAATAATGAATGACCTAGCGGAGAAGACTTAGCATCAATGCAAATCTGCACCAAACCATCAACATTGGTAAAATAACTGTAGGTGTTAATTCAAGTCCAAAAACCTGATGATTTATGACACTTCCTATTATTTTTTTAGATTTTACTAATTCATGTTGTATCAAAGGGGTGTGCCTGGGTGGGGCCTTTAGTTCCGTCCCCCGGAAATTCAGGATGCTACAAAAAGATTCGTGTTCCTCCTCAAATTCTCAAATGAACTGCGACATTCCCCGTTTCAAATCCAATTCTAGCAGTCCGTGCTCACCCGAGGTCTGCTGTCGCTTCTCAAAAAAAAAATCATAATTCAATAACTGGCGCCGTTCGTCTTTTGTTTAACTCCAAAACCTCCAAACATGCCGTTCTCCTTGACACCTTGGTTTAGACGGGGTGGCACCATGGCGTTAGCCAAATCATGGCAACTTCCTAGCCAGGAGTCTTGTATAAGAAGTGACCTTTTTGAAGAAATCAAAGGCCCAACGCTACCCCGACAAGACCTTACGGATGAAATCTGCTCAGCTTATACTCGTTCTTTCTATAGTACCCATTTGAAAATTTTTGCAGCTGAACTAGCTTTTTAGACCCCTTCCTTGTGTTGGTAATTTCTTTGTGATGGTAAAGAATCTTTTTTTTCGAAACGAAACTAGAAAAAAGTATGTTATAAGTTTAGATACGGTCATTGCCAAAGAGATCAATAGCCGTATGCGGTACGCCATACGGCGTACAGGACCCCTACCGGACTTTCTACTCCTCTCAACACCCTCCACCCACCAGTTGAGAGAGGAGGGGAGGAGTTATTACCGGAACAAGTGATTGCCTTTCTCCGGTCTTTTAAGATTACCTGGCATTCGTCACATCAAAACAACACAAGTGGCGATTTATTAAGCATCGACGAGAACATACTCGAAATTATACCAATTAAACAACGAGTTGGCCTTACATAATACGTTTGAAGCGTTGTCGAAGGCATGGCTTTTCGATCGCAGTATTTCTATGCCCTCTCGGCGACTTTCTCTTTACTAGTTGTTTCACTGATGGCCTTTGAAACATCGATCGATTTCGGAAACGAAGATTCTCGTAACGACGAACAAGCGATAATGAAGACCCTTGGTTTAGGGCATTTACGACGGAAAAACCCGAATCGTAAAGAGTTTCTGGTTGGGAAATACTCCGCTCCGAAGTTTATGATTAAGTTGTTCAATAAGCTCAACAGCGAAACGGTCCGAGGAGACGAACTTCGACTAAACGCAACTGGAGGTAACTACGTCAGTGAACGAAAATATTTGGACGAGGCCAAAGTGGATACAGTCGTGAGCTTCTTTAACTACGGTAAGTTGAGTTTTACTTGCCAAAACTTTGGCGTATCAAGTTTAGGGAGTTAGTTTTCCCCACATGTTATGGGCTTGAAAAGTGGTAAGTGAAAGAACTTGTGTTCACCCATTTTGTCGTTTGGAGCTAATTATTTTGCGAGCACTAATTAAGTTCAATAGATGACAGATTTTTCCCCATAAAAAGCTTTACCATCCTTCACAATTTGGCAGATTTTACATTGCGCTTTTTCATTATAATGAGAGAAAGTATATCAATTTTCACATGTAGCGAATATTAGTTTCATTCGTTTCCGTCCATTCCATTTCTTTCCCAGCAATCCAGCGGATTGAACCGTTTGGTTCACTCGTCTGAGAAGTTAACTTGCTGTTTCTCGCACTTTTTAAGCTGCGGTCGCGATTTTTCTATTGCCCATGTTTCAGAATGAGATCTTTCCACTGGTCAGGCTTATTTTCACTCAGTCGTCACTTCAGTGAAGAATCCTGGACGTGAACACAATCTCAGGATATGGGCTCTCAAAACGTTCGCCATCTCGACATAATATCCTGTAATTCTGGCGGTTATTTTAGATTAGCGAATACCTTATTTTTCGGTTCCTCAGAAAGAAAGAAACAAAAAGTGATGCTTCGGTCTGGCACGAGACAACTCGATCCCTTCAAGGGGGGGGAATGTCGTACATCTTTTTTTTATTTGCAACGCATTGAAACGAGTGGGATTCGAGCGGAATGCGGCATGCATCAAATTAAAAATAAGTCGTCATTAAAAGGAAAAGGTGTCAAAAATGCTGAAAACTGGCTCAAATGTTGTGAAATAGGGAGACTCATTTGGATTAGGTGATGAGGTCATGGGAAAGGATAGACTGGAAACATGGAAAATATGGCGATGACTAGGAAATTCTCGCCAGTTCACTTACTGTCCGTCAGACGGTTTGAACATTTCATTGGACATCGATGACACGGTTTAAACATTTCTTTCAACATCGATCGACAGCTAAGAACGATGTTGAATGAAATATTGCGATTTTAGATTATTTAACATAATCTAAAATCCGCCACAGTGGCAGAACTGTTTAATGTGTACGTTAAACCAAATTTGAACATGTTGAAACTTTGTTCAACAACATTCAGAATTGTTGAATATCATATAACAGTGGTCAACCCAAGTGACTAAATGCGTTCAACATGTTGAATTGAACAGAATATCGAAAGCTTTCGACAAAGAATGGGACTTGCAATTCTACGTATAACTTTTACTAACATTTTGACTTTTTTGTTGTTTTTAATACTTTTGTCTCATTCATTGTCCAATTCCGAATGGCCCACGCTCTTCTTGTACTTGAAATTCGGTTCGTAACAATTGACCTAGACATTCCGATGTTGCTTTTGAAGTTTCATTTTCAAGAGATAGTGAAGTATTCTTTAACTTACGGGTTGTTTTATCTTGAATTCCATTCGCACTATAAGTTATTTACACCAGATTAAAGGCAGTTAAACTGTTTATGTTGCAAAAAGGATTAGTATTTTATTACAATGAACTGTCTTTTAAAAAGCGAATGACTGGCATATACAAACAGTTAGACAAAGAGACAAACGGCTTGAGTTGTTAATTGACCAGAAATCCAAATAGTCCAACATTATTTGACATTACGCCAAGAAAAGTGATGGAAATTTCAAAACTGATGACAGAAACTGACTCCTTGAACAAAAAACGTTAGTCAGAACTAGCCATGTTCAGCGCCTGTGAACAAGCTTAGTTCTTTGAAGTGTTTTTTTTTTTATTGTCTTTCAACTTTGACAATTACCCAAGACATGACGTACTAAGTAAGTGCGTAATCTTTGTTTAAACATGGAAAACTTGTGATTTATCATAAAGAAATTCTTCTTCATTTTCCCAAAAGGAATGCGGAAGGAGATTACCTTACAATACTCGAAGTATTGACTGTGGGGTGATTACAGTCTGTTTCAGAATTACCTAAAGAACAAGACTTTTCTGTGTTTACGAAGATATTGTACAAGGAAACTGTTCTACTATATTGAAGATTGAGGCTCAAAATTTTCGTATATGGTTGAGAAATATAACTTTGATTGATCGCTTCTCCTGTTGTAGTAAGTTGGTTTTATTATAATGCTCCACATGAAAAGTGGAAGTTGGACGAATAAAAATAACAAGCTTCGGTTTTGTCCCTGATGACTGTTTATAATTAAGGTGATATTATATGAAAGGACCTTTACGCAAACAAGGTAGTATATGTTGCAGGATTAAACATTACGCTACAAATAGTCACGAGTGGCATTTCTCACATAGAGATTTGTGTTGAGATAAAAGCATTTGAGACCGAAATCGCTTTTAAATAGGTTTTCAAATGGGAGTGTGAAATTCGTGAGTTGTTTTTGCAATATCAGCCGAACTAAAAATTGTCGAAGTTTGATGTTCCATGTCAGATCGTTGTTACGCATTCTATCGCATATTGAACTGCGAGGAACTGTCAGTTGTAGGACAGTGTACTTAGGCGAACAGAAGGTTATGAATGCGGGTTGATGCGGCAGTAGTTTGTGGAGTGGATTAAAATTAAAGTCAGGATGCCTTCGTCAGTAACTTTATGCCCGCGTCTAAGAAAGTTCTTGGAATGATTTTCAACGGTCCTGAGTTTGACAATGGAATCTTTGGAAGGTTGAGGGTATTTCACACCTACGAAGGAAATGCTACGAATGAAAGCCGCGAATGTTTTTTGAATTGTATCACGTCTAAGATTTCCTTGTAGACTTCTATCATATCTATATTGAATTAATAACAGTGAAGGGTTTTTTCTTTGAGAAATAGCAAACTGTTGCTGTTTATAGCTAAAACCAGTTACCTCTTGGTAGGAAAAATTCATTTTCGTAATACGTGATATTGAAGTAATGGTGACGCTCGAACTAATCCCAACAATAAGAAGCAGTATGCCGTGCGCTGATATTACCTGCTTCACATGAAGAACATGTCTTTCCCCAAAGCTTCTCTTCTTGGTATCACATTACGTACAGCAACCATTTTAAATAGTGACACCATAGTTAAAACACGTTTAATATGACTGTTATCTCGCTTAAAACCGCGCTAACGAGCTACCTAATAGGATGTAAATATATATAGCAGCTGTATTGATTGAGAATGTCACAACCAGTTGCCAGCAGAAAATAGTGAATTAAATAGAAAATTACTGTTGTCAAACTCACTTCAGAGTGATATAGAAACGCTTTATCTGTGTCATTCGCAAAGGAAGTGGCCGTAACCCGCAATGACCGCCATAATCCACGAATGCTAACTCCAGCCCTTTATCATGTTGAAGTCCAAGGCTTCGAAGCAGATCGTTGTAGTTACAACATCAACTGAAAGTAAAATGGGCTTTCTCGTATACATAATGGTAGGACCTTTTCCTGTCAGTTATGTGGAACCAAGGTCTCGAGAAATATCAGAAAGAGCCAGAATTCATGTCCGAGTCCTTACACAATATAGATTTCCTTGATCTCCAGCTTGTCGACAGGTCATCTGCTTTAATAGCCAAATAAGATTCGAAATACTAACTCTAACTATTGCGCCTATATTAATGAACTGCGCTCCTTTGTGCTTTGAAAGCGACTAAACAAGGAAACTACACGTTTTTACTGATGATAGGCTAGCATGGAGGCCGTTTGTTCCAGGGGCCAACAGAAATCCAGCTTTGATCTTGGCCTTATACAAATCAAGAACTTAGAGCTGGGAGTAGTCAACTGAGTCCCAGGGCGAAGCGATGGGACGCGGCCGGTTTCGTTCTCCGTAATTTCATCAAGCTAGTTGGAGTCGATCCATTCTGTGGTGAAATTAAAGTCTCACATTGCTAGGGTGCTAAAACGAATGCACTGACTGTTATGTTTGAACTCCAAATCACAAATACACTGTGAAGGTTAGAGAGGAAAGTGATTCGTGAAAAACCGACATGGCAGGTTCCCTCTTGCACCAAGCCAAGTGTAGTTTTTCATTGAAGATCGGAGTTGTACAAGTGACTGTGATTTTCTACTTCAGCAACTTTACCCATGTTAGTGTTTTCAATATGACCATATCTCAGGACAAGGTATCGATACTGATTGTCGATTTTTTTAAAGGATGAAACTGGGTCAGTAGGGAAGAGATAGTAAGAGGTTCATTTTTATGGGGCTTAGCCAAAAGTCTTGTGGTTAGGTGTGGTCATTGACACATTGCATTTTGCTATTCTTTGTTTATTGTCACGTATATGAATTTCTGGACTTACGAATGTGCATGGTTGTCGAATAATACTGAGTGTCATTCCAGTAATCTACTCCAAATACAACATTTCGTCTGTACCATGAAGAATGTTTGATATTTACAAGAGGTTGAAACATAATCCTGACAGCTCGCCCCGTGGTCTGCTACGAGAGCCCTTGAGGTTGTTTTTGTTAAAATTGATGATTTTTTACGTTATTTCCAAGTTACAAGCCCCCACACATTGTTTTATTGTGTTCTCGTCCGACACTCTGTCCATTAAATTACAGCCCTCTCTGAAAGAACATATTCGTTTGAATTGATGATCACCAAGTTATCTATGAAACTCAATTTGAGCATGCTACCCCCGCATTTGAGACAGCTGATGTGAATGCGTTGAATCATACTATCGCACCACCAGGTATGTCAACTGGGACATACGGTTTCTGGGTTTTATTTTCAGATTTCAGATTTTTCATAATTTCCCCAACATCAAGAATGAAAATACACGATGGAAGAGTGTTTAAATTATAAGTTAACATTATCAATATTAAATGGAGAATTACAATAAAATAATTCTGTGCAGTAGTCAAAGAAGCGAAAGCTTTCGAGTTAAATGCTGCACCTAACTAACAAAGCAAGAAAATATTTCAAAATATGTCGTTAAAGTGAAAGGAAAAACTTTAAAAAATGTTGTGATTTTTATTAAAATGGACAAATTCTTAGAAAACTTTTTCCCTTTCACGGATCTGATCTGTAATTTTTTGTTTTTTTCGAACTCCGGCGAACTTCATCGTCTCTACAAGGTTTCTATTGAATCACTTGACGTTAAAATCAACTAGAAACGTGAGCCACTCCAGCAGTTAACGTAATCTTGAATTCTTTGAAACACTTTGAGTGACGTCGTATGGTGCCGAGGACCGAGTTGAGATTATTCTCTTGGCACCAAAAATTATTCATTTTCTTTGTTTGGAGAGAAAAAAAGTTCTACTGAATGAAGGAGGTGGTCTTTGAAGCTCTCGTTGTCCTTGCATAATGTCCCTAATTAACACTTGTGTAGTGAAAGAAGGTTACATTTATGCCTCCTTCAAGCTTACATCTAACCTTCAGGTGGACGCTTTAACCCTCTATTCCTCGCATCCTGGGGTTTTTCGATATTAGACTGAGAAGCTCTAGATTCTTTAAGGAGATTATCAGCCAATGTAACACACGTAAGACAAGCACAAGACTGATAACCTTCAGAAGACCCATGCGATGGTCTGTCTGTTTAACCTCAATCTTGGAATTGAAGCGGAGGTCACAAATGCGTACAATCCGTAAATTTCTGATGACCACTGTTCGCTGAGTCATTTTAACCATTGCAAAACACGGACTGACCAACCCGAAAAAAATCAGCTTGGGGCAAGGTTCAAATTAGTGGTGCTTTGAACCGAGACATGTTACTAGCAGGGATACGAACAGCTGTTCGTGCATCCCCATTATCTGCAGGTCTACGTTTAGACGATGAGGTCACAAATATGAGAAATTTTCTTGGTATTTTGAGGAAATACGGATAATCCCTCATTTCTTGCTTATAATCTCACTTACGTCAGACACTTTTAGCCCTTCCTGGTGTACACTGCCAAGAAGCTAATCGCTACGTGGTGCAATACCTTACGCGTTTATCAGGAGTTAGAAGGTCAGATCATCCTATGCATGAGTTAAAATTTCTCAAGTACATCTACTTCAAAACAGCTGGTGGGTGAACGTCTCTTCATTGTTTGTGATAAAAGAGTATCATCGTACGTTGTTTGTTGGAATTCCTTTCCGTTCACCTGGTAACTTCAACAAAGCATTTTTTGTATCCGATTTCTGCGAAAGTAGACGGAAGACGGAAATTTATACAGGATTTGCTAAACAACGTAAAACTATTACCATTCCGTAACAAAAGCAGCTTTTGATGCTTGGTAGTAATATTTGAAATTTTAAACTTGGAATACCCGGATTAGTAGTGGAAGGAACTTACTAATTCTACTAGACTCAACAGGATAAGAGAATTAATCATAACATGCTTCGAGATATTCTGATATTTAAACGTCATACAAAAGGCATTCCACATTTGAAAGCTAGGGAATTCCGTTTCAACGAACGTGAGGGAAATATTTTATGACGCTGTTTAAAGGCCAACCTATTTTAAGCATCTTTTCATGATTATAGTTAATTCTCAAACTGGTGGTTTTTCTGTAGTGTTTTGTACAATTATCAGGCTTTTGTAGATTATAACACCACTAGTTATCGTTAGCAACAGTAGTCAATGAAAGAGGTAAAACTTATGAATATCTTGCTTTGTTTTTTCTTAATTGGGAGCCGATGGAATTCGATGCATTCGTGCAATTTTATCAGCTGAAACGGAGAACGTTTGTTTGTCTCGATATTTTGACCTCGGTCTTGCAATTCCAAGTGCCAACAGACGTTTTGACAACTTCACATGCTTTCAGTTTAACTCAGAAACTCGTGGATGAATAACTTCATAGGTGATTTTTCATGGTTCACTTATATTTGCTATACTTACCTGGAAATGTCTTAAAAATCTCTGAAGTCTGTAAAATAACTAAATCTGCATTGTTACTCGTGGCTTTCATATTATTCCAGTGCGGAACAGAAAAATAAGTGTGTATAATTAGATGATTGCCCCGTATAGAATAATATTTTTCTTATCTTTCAGACATCAGAAAAATATTTCTCTAAGCGGACCTCCGAGCCGGCATAATGTCATTTTGTTTGTTTGGATTCTGATTCGAAAGGGTTTTTTTCAAAGCACATCTGAAACTAAAAGGTTAAAGAGCTGGATCAGTTTTATAAATACTTTCTTGCAAAAAAGAAGTTCTGTCCCGGCATTCTTTACATTTTATTTTCCACCAGTACCAATTACGAATTTTACTTCTAGTAAAAATGAGGAGTCCAAAGATTATTTCTGAATCTCAGTTGCAGTTTCACCCAACTGCTTTTTTTTTGTCGAGTTTGGTAAACACTCTAATCTTTCGATTTTTTTTTTTTGCACTAAACTGTTTTCTTGCCTACATTCAAATGGTACAAGGTGCTCCTCTTTCAGCAGTGTGTTGTTTAAATCCTTAAAGTTGTTCTGCTAAATGCATATCTTTTATTGAAATTTTGTAGAATTCTGACATAGCATGGCGAAAGCTATGGGAAGTCCTTATTGTACAGATTACTTTTTACTTTGACTCAGTTTTTCTGAGATCATGAACAAAAATTTATGTCAACAGTAAACGACTAACGTCTCCCCATTTGGAAGTACCAAAGTGGTAAATACAGTGTAGTATAAAACGATATTAGTATCATGTCAGAACCGAGTTTGACATTCCAAAGCTATAACTGATTCTTACGACTCTCAATTCCAGTATTTTTAGATTTTTCAGAATTATACAAAAGTTAAAATTTTACACTTTGGAACTCTTCTGCGTGGGGATAATATTGTGAAACCGGTAGGCATCTTTCGATGGTTCTTCCCCCAGGGCGCGATGTATAAAATTGCGCATAAAATGGCTTTCGCATAAAGCAGAAGCACCTTTCCTGATGACTTTCTATTTTTATGAAAAGAATCCATATTTTCGGTTATTCTTCCAAAACGCATTGACAATACATAGGAAACCACATGGGAAAAGCAAATCATAACCTTATCGTTTATATTTATCTGATATGGATCACGGTCTCTTTTCCTGTCAGATTTTTGTAGACCATCGTTCAAACATTCTTTGTCAATTAACGTTTTGAGGAGGTCTTAGTTAGCAGTCATTTAAAAAACTCCTACAACGAATAAAAAAACCCACGATACCGCCTTTTATATCTGATTAACCGTGCCCGGTTTTTAACTATACAAACATACATATAAATATATGTACATGTAAATATTGATCTACCTATGCGTACACCTATATATATACCTGTACATACAGATATATATATATGTATACATATATACACACAGATATATATATACATATATACACACAGATATATATATATATATATATATATATATATATATATATATATACAAAACAAAATGTAACCGAAAAGCTGCACAAGTGACTTGAATAAGTAGAGCGCTCGATACCATTACAGGTAGAGCGAAAATAACACAAATGGAGACAAATGTTTAGCTGTCGGTACTCCGAGTTTGATGATCGCCAGAGCGCGTGAAACTCGGAGTACCGACAGCTAAACATTTGTCTCCATTTGTGTTATATATATATATATGCACAGATATATATATATATATATATATATATATGTAAATATTGATCTACCTAAGCGTACACCTATGTATATGTACCTATACACACACACACACACACACATATATATACATGTATATGTACATGTGAATATTGATCTACGTATACCTACACATTTAAATATACTTTTATATGTACCTATACACATATGTACATATATATAAACCCATAAAAACTCTTTACTTTAAAAAATTCCCAACGCTTCGAGGCAAGATTTCTCTTTATATTAAAGAGTTTTTATGATTTGTATTGTATTTATTTTTAAATTCGAGTATGGAGTTTGTTGTTATTATACATATATTATATATTATTATTATTATAGATTTATAAGCCAAGAGTGATAACCAAGAAGGTTGTAGTGTTGGCTTGAGAATAAAGAGCGCTCAATACCATACCAGTAGAGCGAATAAAGGAA